>JBCNYH010000004.1:24825046-24835409 GCA_039654325.1 Tandanus tandanus
CCAACCGCACCAGCATATGGTCTCACAAGGGGTCTGAGGATCTCATCTCGGTACCTAATGGCAGTCAGGCTACCTCTCGCAAGCACATGGAGGGCTGTGCAGCCCCCTGCCAAACGTCCTGCACGGTGTTGGGCTGTAAGCACAACCCCACCTGTGGACGTCGGGCCCTCATACCACCTTCATGGAGTATGTTGATTGAACTACCTGTATGGATTTTTAGGACGATTCTTTTATTGAGTGCAACCAACGCTACCTTCTTTGCAGTTTACTAAAACCAACTACAGATATTTGCCAGTATGTACCATGTATCATATAGACCAAGATTACAAATATATGGATCTTGACAGATGTTACGTTCAGAGGCCCATCTCATTAAAACGATGATTTGATTTTTTTTGTGTCAAAATATAACAAAATTAGCAAAACCACACATTAAACATCCTTTTCACGCTCCAAAATAATTTTTTTGTAATCAAAAAACAGTACTACGAATTTGTAATATTTATTTGTGAAGCCGGTAACTGAACTTGACCAGATATTTCCGACTTTCATACCAGAAAATCAGCAATTTGAGTACGAATAAAGTCAAAAAAGAATATACAAGTAATATACAGAAATTGTCTTTACTATTATATTGACTTACACTTTAAACAGCTATTAAGTTGGACATACAATTGCATGGGAATATTTTTTTACATTTTGATTTTTAATGTTACATGTGCAAATGGGTCCAAGTGCAAATAAAGAGCCAGAAAGACAGATAGACAGACAGACAGACATACAGCCAGAAGTTAAAAGCCAGTGTGTTTTGACAAAATAGCTATTGGCCAGCTGCTGGGGTTGCCAGAGTTAACAACCTTCTTCGTGTTCTTGAACTGTCCAAGGGAAGATATAACAATTAATGTATATGCAGATTTTATTTTCTTTTTATTTCATATACGCATAGGTAGATTATTTATCTGTTGTTTTACTTAATGTTTATTTAATTTACATTTGTAATTTCCTTTTAATAATTGCAAATATATATCGTTTTGAAATCGCGCATCTGGCAACATCGTTTAAAAAAAACCGCTTCCACTTTAAGAAACCCGGAAGTGCTTTATGAGGTCAAAGCGGTTTATTTTGGTATTGAGCTTGGTTTATATGCTGGCGTGCCATGACAGGGATCCGAATAATCGTGAGGACTTTCTCCACGACCTGGCGACAGAGCTTCAGAGTGTGGACCTGTCGTTCATGTTCCTCCGTCGCAGGACATATTAATAACAACAACAACAACAACAACAATCATCATCCTGGACACATGAGGATCATGGAGGAGATGCTGCGGAGGACTGTGGCTCCGTTACCGAATTACGAGACGAGAGAGAAGTCCCCTCCACCCCCTGACTCCAACAGCCTGGATTTCATGCACTTCTACAGAAATCTGGGGAGGGAGCAGAGACTCGTGTTTCTTGAGATCCTGTCCAGGGAGTATGGAGTGGATCACAGAGGAGCCTCGGAGACGGCACGGAAACTGGTCGATACACAGATCCGGGACTTGGCGACTGTATTACAGGCGGAAGACCGACTGCGTTACAGTTTAACCCCGAGATACAGACATTTACTGAACCACATTAGCAGGGTGGAGGGAGGGGTGAAGTTCCTGGTGGACCTCCGAGCTGATGTTCTTGACTTTACCTCCAAAGCCACTGACAGCCCGCACCTGAGGGTAAATTCTGAATTCTAGTCTTTATAGTGTTAAATCTGGTCATGAATATTTAACACTGTCGCCTTTCACAACAGTCTTGTCCCCAGGGAAGACTCTGGGTGATGAATGGACACGTGCTGAAGTGCCTGGAGAGTGTTTACATAACAGCACCAGCGCCCTTTAACCCACTTCAGCCGTCTGGTGTCCTGTTTCATGAAGTTGTAACAAGTAACATGACCTCAGATAGTGCCTGACTTTTCCCCTACTTCAGCAGGGAAAGTTCAACTCTTTCCACTTCAGTGCCATCACACCACAACAAGTATGGCACTGTACTGTGTTCGGCTAGGAATAAAGTCTTTAGTCTATTAATACTAAACTAACATTTTAAACATACTACTTTACAGTGCATTTCTGTTCAAGTTTCTTTCCCAATAACGACTGTTTTTTAACCCATCCAAGGTGAGCACACACACACTCGGACACCCAGTGCGGCGCCCGGAGAGCAGTTGGGGGGTTGGTGCCTTGCTCAAGGGCACTTCAGCCATGAAAGCGGAGGAATGGAAAGTGCAGCTCAGTCCCCCCGTGACCACACATTTTTCCTGCTGGTTCAGGAATCAAACCAGTGACCTTTCAGTCCCAAAGCCGCTTCTCAAGCCATTAGGCCCCCATTACTCTTATTATTACTACGGCTATTGTGTAACCTGTGTTTATTTTTATTTTTTTCTATCAGATCCCCATATGCACGGAACATTACTTTGAAGCTTGTTGCATGTCCGTGCCACAGGAAAGCCAATAAGGCTGCCACATCACTGAGTTGATGCTGTTTGGCTGTTAAATATCACTGATTTGCATCACAATGGCCAGCAATTTAAAATAAATAAATAAATAAATAATTCCTGACAAAATTCAGCATCAAAAGTAGAGGCTCATACACCACCAGACTCAGGCAGAATAAAAAGCACACAATCTAACTCAGATCGGCAGAAAGCTGCGTTCACACAGCAAGCGATAAGCCAAAAGTCAGTCGCTTTGCCGTTGAGCTGCACGCAAAATCACGCATTGGACATGGTCTACAGGAGCAAATATGAAGAGAAAAGATTCCGGGGAACTCGTGTTTGGCAATCAAAGGTATCTTTAAGCTTTGATTGGTTATGGCTCGAATTGCTCACGTAAAAGTTCAGCTCAGTTGAACCCTGCGTCTGCCCACTTCACAGTTTCCTGTGTGAACGTGGCTTAACTTTCACAGAGCAGTACACCAAACATCAACCGAAACACGAACTTGCTAAACGGATAATTAAACAGGACAGGTAATACAAATGAACATGGTAATAAGGTAGAGAAATGCGGTAAAAAAAAAACCCTCAGTGTTCATTTACTCTAGATCATAGTCGGGGAAACACAGGAGACATTTATTTGTTTCTTCAAGGGCTGAAGGTGATTCAGCCCTTAAAGAAGCATTTGTGATTTTCACCATGTTTTATAAATTATAAATATAAATTATATACAGTATATAGTATACTGTGGGCAGTTGTGGCTTAGTGGTTAAGGCGGTGGGTTACTGATCCGAAGGTCAATCCTCACTACTATCATCACCACTGTTGGGCCCTTGAGCAAGGCCCTTAACCCTCAATTGACCAGTTGTATAAAAATTATATTTGTAAGTCGCTCTGGATAACAGCGTCTGCCAAATGCTGTAAATGTACTGTTTATATAGTGCAATTTATTATATCCACACCCACTGGATATAAGCATTCATGCATTCTGATTGGCTAGGATATTAGCTCATGTACCTGAGTACAAAAACACAAAAGTGCCAGAATGTATTGAATCCACTCAACTTAAAAAAAGACTACAAGGAAAAAACTTAAATACAATAAAATTTGGAATTAAATTAATTGAGCAGAATATATAATTTTAATTTTCAAGAGTTATTATTATCGAAATTTCCACCAAAGACATTGTTGCTGTCAGTTTGCTGGTTTGTTGGGGTATATGTAGCCGACGAGGCGCATAGATTGCAAAGTGGAAATGATGTCGCATAATTTAAAATTTTAATAAACATATTTAAAATTCTATATATAGAACGTGGATAGGATAAAATACACTTAATATTATTGTACGCTGTCTCTGTGCTATGTGGAATTTTATGGAATAACATAAATATACTGTAACTATTTACAATATATAATAGTACCATGTATACAATATACTATATAATATGTGGTATTTATATTTTTTATTTCTTGGGTGGAAAGCAGAAACATAATACGTAAAAACATAAAAAAAAATTTTTTGATGAAAAAAGGGGTCACAAGCACATAAACCGCATGAAGAAATTTATTAATATCCAAGTGCCACTCATAACATGTAAACTCAATCATTCATGTGTGACTACTTTCTAAATAAATAGTCATTAAAGGGAGAAAAACTTGAACAGAGATGCAGTTTGAAAAATAGTAAACTGATTGGATAGGTCCAATCACTGTGGAGACTCACAGTTCAACCACCAAGTCTGTTGAAGTTGTGTGTCTTTATTCCAGTATTTGTTCTTCTGGCAAGATGGATGAGACCTCATTTGGTCTTATTTATTAAATCCCTATTGTAAGCCCACAGTTGTGAGACCCCTCTCTAATACATTTAGTTCACAATAAACGTGAGCTCATAATAAACTCTTCATCTTTCTGTCATGATGTCCCGTCGAGGTGTCACATGATGCAGGATGAAATGGCCTTTTGAACACCGTTAAGTTTTGTTTATATGAACTTTATAAAGGATTCCCAATGAACAGCACACCCAAAAACTGTTCCGGCTTTTTTGGAGGGTGCTTTATTCCTTGCTGAGCTAGCTGAACAGCATGGGAAACATCATGGTTCCAAATTACAGCATTTTAAATGTCTACAGGCTGAGTGCGCTGTTATGCAAAATGCTATCTGGCTTCTGTTAAATACCTTTGGCTCCTTGTAGAGTTGAAATGAAAGGCAATCCCATTTGACGCAGCCTGTAGAGGAATCCAGGTCATAACTTTACACCCATCACTCATAATTTCATGCTTTTTCCTCCAAGCAATGCAAGATTTAGCAAAATAATGGCATGTTTTTCTGGAAGTAATGCAATGTATTTCCCATAATAAGTTGATCTTTTCATATAATAATGGAATATTGTTCCAATAATATCATGCTGCTTTCATGTAACGATGTGACTTTTTCACATGCTAACATGTTTTTCTTGTTATATTCATGAGCTTATTTTTATATATCATGCATGTTTGCTTGATAGATTCTGACTCTTAATCAATACTTAATGCTAAAATTATTGCCATATGCTAATGTGATTCATCATGTTAAAGTTGCTGGTTGCTAGCCTACTTTTCCAACCGTCCCACATTCAGAGTTGGAAATTATCAATAAAGGAAAAGAGGATTCTAAACGCATAAACATAAGTCTTAATTTTCCCTTTTAAAATCACTTTGAGTTGTTGTTCCGCATTGTGTTTCGTACATTTTCCTGCAAAGTCTCACGTGCAAAAGTAAATACCATTATATTTCACAGTCTATGGTAAATACACCATCTAAGCAGAAAGGCAGAAGTTAGCTGACATCATTGTATAAAGGAAACATTCAATCAAAGGAGAGGAGATATCTTTGACTGTCCCTGCCTCCAAAGTCTCAAAAGTGTGGATGTCGAGCTAGCATGCGTAAGCAGAACGAATAGTCGAGTGTGTACTGATCCCATTCTGTGTGCATGTGGAGCGAAAAAGTGCTCTAATGCTTGTGCATAGATAAAAAGTGCTGGCACGAAGTGAAAAAGCTCTCACATGAAGTAAAAAAAAAAGTGCTCACGAGTGAGACTAATTAAACACCATGAAACCCGATTTTCGCCCTTGTTCCAAATGGAGGTAACTTGCATTGCTGATGATCATGCCATGGGGAATGCCTTTGAGTTCTACCATTTAACATGAATTCCAAACAGTCTCGGTCTCGGCCAAGGTGATGAGACAATTCATCACATGCTCCTTCATGTTTTGTTTTGTTTTTTTTTTTATAAAAATTGTGTGGTCATTTGTGTTCCAGACCACATCCAAAGGTTATTTGAGTGATTGGATCACACTGTGTCTCCAAGACACTTTAGACCCTATTCACACCTGTACGCCGCGCTGTTCACCCAGGATCACCTACAAATTAAAAGTTAATGCCAGTTGTGAACTGGGTCTAAGGCAGGGGTTTAACATATCATCACTTCATTAGCTAGCGATCTAGGTAACTACAAGCTGGGGCAGCTAAAAGGTTGGGACCAAAAGGTTGCTGGTTGGATTCCCGAACCAGCAGGAAGAATGTGTGGCGGAAAGGGGAGTGAGCAGCACCTTCCCTTCCTCCACCTTCATGGCTGAAGTGCCCTTGAGCAAGGTACCTAACCCCCAACTCCTCTTTTGGGTGCCGCAGTGTGGCAGCCCACTGCTCCGAGTGTGTTTGTGCTCACTTTGGATGGGTTAAATGCAGAATCAAATTTCCCATTGCCGGATTAATGCAGTATATCAAAATCAAATAAAAAATCAAAGCTCCGTGTTTTGGTTGACCAGAAACAGACTGAGAGGCGAAACTGTAGTCTTTTAAGGAATTCAGGTTAGACAAATAGGATAAGCTAGCCAGTTGGAACGTGATGCTTTTTCTAAACCCCCAACTGAAGCGAAGGTCTGAATTGTACTGCATTTCGAGTTTCAGTGCCTAAACTTTGCATAAACCACAGCCAAATATGAAGATCCGCCCACTGTAGAACTGAGGTGATCGAACAGTAGGAAGTTTGTCCTGGTGTTACAAATCTAATTGATGATCAGTTAAGGAATCCTTGCTCAGCATGCCCCACATTTTATCTTGCCTCCAGATGTTATTTAGCCTCTTTACAGATTGCTGAGGATAGGCCATGGATTTATTTGTTTATAACATGCTGTGTCGACAGTTTTCTCCAAAATCTGCAGTGCTTTATTAGTTAGGACTGGTTTAGCACTCAAAAATGTCATCTCTCTTCATGAGTCTGTTTTTGATAACACTTTATAATAGTTGGTTCGGTTTGCTGATAGTTTGTAGAAAGTAAAGATATTTAATGTGCTGCACAATTTGACTTCTAAGTGCTGGAGGAGCCGGGCAGAATGTCATTTGTTCGGGTTTTGCAGTTCATCAGTTCTTGTTCTTATTTCATAAGAGAATGAGCCTCTCTGTATTTTTTCTATGATTACCGGGTGATTTAATTTCGAAGCTTTAACCATAGTCTGACATTCAAACTGAATCACACTTAATAATATGCTTCAAACCTCCATTAAAACTTGATTGAAGGACGATTAAGATGTGCATGGTCAATAGAGGGGTTTAAACTTATAATTGACAGGGAGGAAAACTCTTCAAAGCAAGCGTGAAATGATTTAAAGGCACTTCAGACCAGAAGGTGCATCGTGCATCGCATGGTGTCTTTCTCAGAGACGTTCAAATTTGTGCACTGAGGCAAGGGTAAAACTGTTTGATGTTTTTCCTGCGTGAAAAATTTGAGGAAAATTTTGATGGGCAAACATTCTGACCTGCTCACATACCATATTAAATCTCAAGTATCCAGGCATATTAGGCTTCTTTGTACACAATGTCTTACCCTGATCCATTCAAAGCCAGATTAGTGTGTGAGGCTTTGAATTTTATAAGGCTCCCTTGGATGTAATATTTCATTTCTATTACTCAGTTTGTTTTTATGCCAGCATGCGGCTGATATTTAAATCAAAGGAATCATAGCCCTCTATTTGTACAAATGCTCTGAATATTCATTGGAAAGCTATTCAGTACATGCATGCTGAGATTTTTGGCAATGTTATGAAGTGACCACATGACCTAGTATTTGACATAATTACCAATGTCATGCGACCATCCTTCCCCTCACTTAATACACATTTTAGATTTAATGTGCACCTTGGCTTTGTTAATCTCAGAGCTATAGATAATCTTTTGATATTTAATACTAGTGAACCATTTGAGCTCTGGGGCTACTTTGGTTCCTAGGGATTCCTTGCTGAAATACTAGCGTTGGTCTTTTGCTCAGTGTGGCACTTTCTTCTCAGTCCCTTGTAGATTGTGCCATCCATTCGTACTCCCTGGTGGAGCTGGACAATCCCCAATGTCAAGCTGGACTGGGCCACTAATTAAGCCAGGTGATGACCTGAAGCTACCGAATGACCGATTTATTCCATCAATGGACTTTTTCTTCCCTGAAGGCATGGATATAAAACTGGGGCTCAAATGGTGAAAGTGGTTCAGGCAGCTCAAGGAACCATTTTCGCACTGGTACCACTGGCCTTAACCCTACTGAAAGTCTTTGGGATGAGCACGAGAAGACTTTATGGGGTGGTTTGATTTTCCTGTCATCAATTCAAGATTCTACAGAATATTTCATAAACAGACCACAGAGTCCCCTTAGACCTACTACTTTTACTAGTGGACAGAATGCCTTATTACATTCTCTCTCAAATAGATCTGTTGTCCTAAATGGCCTTGTAAACTTCCCTGTACTGGAGTACCTCAGAATCTCTCCTTATGAGTCCATCTAGGATGCCGAACAGAAATGGCTCTCTCTGTAGGCTACTAGCAATTTCTTCAGCAAACAGAAATGGGGTAATACATGTACTGGTGATAAGGGATCATCAAGGGATAATAATCAGAGGTAAATTGGGCATGTATTAAATACAAGACTTATTTATTTTGACACTTCAAGTTCACTCAATTTCTCTAAGCTCTGCAGTTTAGAAAACTTGTGGCTTAGAGCATGATGGGATATATCTTCATTGTGATGCAGTGATTCATCCTCAGGTTTTGGGTGGAAGATAAACCACACAAAAACTGTAAAACAGTGGCATGTGCAGAATTTTGAAAGTGCTGTCAGTTGTGCTGACATTTAAAGTGGAATAATATCATTTAAGTGCTATAAAGTAATATTTCTGTCCCAATCGGGTCGATGATTGATTTAAAAAAATAAATAAATAAAGTTGACTGGGAATGCGTTTACTGAAGGCTTGGAACCAGGGACAAAATATTAACTAGGCTTGTGACTGACAGAAACAACAAGTAAGATACAGACTGCCATTTCTATGTATCTCTTCCTGCTCCTGCGCAGCTCTCCTGCGCTTCAGTACCTCTGGGTGCATGATGGAAAATTTGACTGTTTGGGCCCTTGCACCTCTGTAATATATTGACTTGCTTAAGTCCTGCTTGTTTTTTTTTTTAAGTATTACTGGAAAATGGAATTTCATCTCACCTTACTCTTTTTCACCTTATTTATAGAACAGAAATCTGTTTCTGCATAGAAGATAATGAGGGTATTATTAATGGTTATGCACTGATCTTGGATCTTAATGCTGAGGGGGTTTTTTTCCTTTTTTTTCTTCTTCAGATTACACTAATGACTTGAAAGTGCGTAGTACTTACAGTAGGTCGCATAAGTGGCCACTAGCTGAACAGCGCATGAGATTTTATACTAGGAACGCACTTGTTCTCACTAATGATTTTGAAAATTACAAGCGTAAAAATGTATTTTTTTTCATGTACTTTGATTTGCATTGTAGTTTTACTACCTATAACCAAATTTAATGTAAAAAATGTCTTTTACTGTAAATATTGCCTTTTAAATTTACCGTTATTTTTAAGTATATTATTGCTCCGGCATGTCCAACATTCACACTCACTAATGACAGTAGACCATTTATTTTCTCAGTACAGCACATGCATGTCATAAAGTCACATTTTCATCAACAGCAATAAGGTACAGAGAGGGATGTAACCTGTGACATTTCAATTGACATTTTCTCAATTAAATTCAACTTAGGTATGATATGGTAAAGTGAGATATGCACAGCAATTCCTGCAGGTATTTTCCATTTAAGCAGTTACTAAACACCCACAAGGGGAATACCTGCTCACGTGCTAATTCCTACCCACCAGCCAGCATTCCCCTATCACACAACTACCAGCCAGGAAGGAAATAATTATCTCTCTGAACTGATGCTCATTCTGTATCACAGAGTAGCGAAACAGCTGGAAGAAAATGCTATCTGCCCACTTCTGTGATCGAAAGGACAGAAAGAGTGTGTCTTCCCATTCAGAGAGTATGGACAATTTTGCTCTCTTGGCTCTCAGACACAGATGACTGCGTGGCATCATCAGGATTTGGACTTCCAAGCTTTGTCCATTTCCCCCCCAGATTCTAGTATATTGATTTAGGCACTGCCAAAACAGGGAGTTGTCTTTCTTATTTATTGCACTTTTATTTTTTATAAAAATCAGTAGAAGCATTGGAACTCCTTGTTTGCTAAAATTATTGTAGCCGATTGATATAAGGATCCTGTGATCAGCTGTACAAGGGCAGATGTATGTGTTTCTTTTCTGGCAAAAAAAGGTCCCATTGTTGATTTGGGAAGAGATAAGGACCTAACCTAATAAAATAATTTTCTTTTGTTGTTGTTTCAGTAAAGGTACTGTATTTTCTTTCTGTTCCTCGTCTCATTACACACTTATCTACTAACGAACAGCCGGTGACATCACAACTCTCTCTTCCTCTCTCTCTCTCTCTCTCTCTCTCTCTCTCTCTCTCTCTCTCTCTCTCTTTCTCTTTCCTTCCTTCCCTCTCCTTCTCTTTCTCTTTCTCTCTTGCT
>JBCNYH010000004.1:24841349-24859228 GCA_039654325.1 Tandanus tandanus
CTCTCTCTCTCTCTCTCTCTCTCTCTCTCTCTCTCTCTCTCTCTCTCTCTCTCTCTCTCTCTCTCTCTCTTTCTCTAAGGCATGCTGACAGAGGATTTGCAGTAAATTTAGCTGATGAATAGAAAATGACCCCCGGACCCACTTATCCTCACTTTCTCCACAAGTGTGATAGAGAGCATGCTGATAAATGATGGAGAGGCAGAAAGAAGAAAAAAAAAACCAGATTTAGTCTTTCCCTTCAGGGACTAAACAGACAGTCTGGCTTGTTTTGTTGTCAGCTTTCTCAGACTCGAATATAAACCAGAGAGAAAAAGAGAGAGTATGTGTGAGTGAACAAGGGTGGCTATGTCTCCTATTAGTCTAAGTGAAGTAAAAAAGAACAGCGAGGTGTTGATCTAAGCGTCGATTTTCGGAGTGTTGAATCGGAGCTGTGAGATAGTGATGACGGCAAAGAAGAAACTGTTTAGTGAAAGGGTCTTAATGTATCTTCAGACTGTATAAATGGCTCACACTACTTTAATAGATGCATAGAAATAGTCATTTCACACGCACTTAAATATTCGATTTATAAATGCATAATATGCCATCAGCCCTCAGGTTGTCACATGTTGCATTATTAGTAGGCTTCCACTTAAAGAGCACTGTTACTGGTCATCCTTACAGCATAATTCATGCGTATGTAATACGTTTAGGTGATACGGAGCTTATTTTAAACTAAATGACCATAAAAAGCACAAAACTGGTAATTTTATCCCATGGATTACTAGCGGAGGCTTGAAGCAATGGTCATCCATTGTTTTCCTCGGAAGTGATTTCAACATGTTGAACGGGGTTGTCCAGCACAAGTAAACAAGCAGGTCTATTCAGCGAGCAACATTTTAGGTGATAAAAACGTGTTCGTGAAGCAACTATGGCTAGCAGTTTGGAGGAAATGGGTGTAAATAGTTACCTATTTGAAGTAAAGAGGGATGAGTCTGGTGGCGACATCACATTTGAGTGACTCTGAGGATGAAAATGCTGCCATAGATGTGTGTGACTGTAAATCCAAAATGGCTTATGCAGTTTTGACAACTCCTGTCATCGTTTTGATGCCAATTCCTGTCATCGGTTGGTTCAGAAACACAAAAGCATTGGCTGATAATGTGTTATGCTGCACAGGGTCAGTGACGTAGCCCAGCCAATCCAACGAGTTTGCGTAACTACCAGGCTGGAACAGCCAATGAGAAAGGCAACATACCTATGAGCGTGCCTTGTGTTAGCGCTCATTCGCACTTTTAAAATTAGGCATGAATTGATGTTGCTGGAAGGAACCCCTGATGTTATATGCAATTGTTTTAATTAGCTAGTAACACTAATTCACCACAGGTACCCTTTAATGCCCACTTTATGACACACATTTCGTACAGGAAAAGTTAGACAATATAGATAATTTTTTTTTTGTTGCACAGTTTGTGTTCATGTTCATCAGTTCTTTATTACTCGTAAGATTTTAACCACAGAAATAGTATGATTCAGTATGGTTTTCTTTTGCTCTCAAAATAGTAAAGTGTGAAGCTCTTCATAGCATGGATTTCACAAGATGTTGGAAATATTCCTTTGAGATTCTGGTCTGGTGACATGATTGCATCACCCAATTCCTGCTGATTTGTCAGGCGCATATTCATGCTGCGAATCACCTGCTCTGATACGTCCCAAAGTTCTACTGGATTCAGATCCGGTGACTGAGAAGGCCATTGAAGAACATTAAACTCATCGTTCATGAAACTAGTTTGAGGCGAGTTGTGCTGTGTGACATGGTGCATTATCCTGCTGGAAGTATCCAAAAGATGGTAAATTGTGACCATGAAAGGATGCACATGGTCAGTAACAATACTTAAATGAATGCTATGGCATTCAAGTAATGATTGGCATTAACAGGCTCAATGTGCAAAAGGATGTATTCCCCGCACTATTACATCACCTCCAACAGCCTGGATTGTTGACACAAGGAGGGTTACAGCTATGGATTTATGCTGCTAACACTAAATTCTGACTACCATCAGTGTGTCTCAGCAGAGATCAAGATTTATCAGACCAGGCATTATTATTTTTATTTTAATTTTTTTCCCTGACTATCTTCAACTGTCCAGTTCTGGTGTGCCAGCTTAAGTTCTGTTCTTGGCTGACAGTATTGCAGCGTCCCATCCAGGAGGAGTTGACCTCCTAGTTGCTTCATGCTACAGAAACTGGGATAAGCTCCGGCCTGATGAGCCACTAGGATCGGGTGTAAAAGCCCA
Source organism: Tandanus tandanus (assembly GCA_039654325.1). Taxonomy (NCBI): domain Eukaryota; kingdom Metazoa; phylum Chordata; class Actinopteri; order Siluriformes; family Plotosidae; genus Tandanus; species Tandanus tandanus. Next base: position 24,843,626 of record JBCNYH010000004.1, read on the forward strand.
ACAGACTTCACCTTTCCTTATTCGAGTTACTGCAGCCTTTTTAACAGCTTGAAGTAGTCTGGCCTTTGAGCTTGCTCAACTACAAGGTGTTTCTATTCACAGAACCGCTGCCCAAAAGCTGATATTTCTTTCTAGAGTACTGGGATATGCAAAAAAATAAAAAATAAAAATCAATATTTTGTAATATAAACAGTACCTGACGAAGGCTGCTTCTTTCTGTTTTGTGGAAACTTTAAGTTTTTATTTTCTTTAATAGTTTGTATTTATGGGGCAGTGGTGGCCCAGTGGTAGGGTGCTGGATTACTGATTCCAAGGATGGGGGTTCAAGCCCCACTATCACCGGGATGTCACTGCTGTCCTCTCAGTGCAGCTAACTGGGTTATAAAAGGCTGGCCATGTCTCTCACTGTCTGTGGTGAGAGGCATGTAAAAGAACCATTGCTGACTTTCGAAAAAAGAGTAGACTACATTACCGTCAGCGTGTTTCTGCCCTGCAATGGCCTGGCGAGCTGTCCAGGGTGTACTCTACCCTCGCCCAGAGTCGGCTGAGAAGGGCGCCAGTCTCCCCATGACCCTAATTAGGATTAAGCGATTCAGAAAATGAATGAATGAATGAGTTTGTATTTATAATGGATCTTCAGCACCATCTGCAATTCAGGAAACAAAACTTTATACAATGTACATCACAATAAATATTTAAGGAGCTTTGGTAGAACATAGCGGCATTTTTTTATATTAAATGAACAAAATGGAATTATTTTTTTTAAGCACAGTCATTTGCATGCCTGTCATCACAGAGTTTCCTGGTGTGACATTTGGTACAGCATATTCCTTCACATCAGGGCATAAATAATTTTTTGAGATGTGATGCTAATCATCATCATGATGCACAAAATAAAATGTGAAGGAAACGTTTTGTTCCTTTCATTGTATTGCCAAAATAAGTGTGTTAAAGATAGTAATTTTACTTTAAAAGCAAAATTCTTTGGTACGCTGATGGCTGTTGTCGAGTAGGAGTTCTGACCTTGACTGGAATGGAGTTTACTTTGCAATTGAAAATTGTTTGTAGGTTGTATATCAAGTTATATGGAGATGGAACAGTGCTACATCACAATCTGGGGGCATGGCGGTGTAGAGGTTAGCACTCTTGCCTTACAGCAAGAAGGTTCTGGGTTCGAGCCCCATGCTCTGTGAAGGTGTTTCTGTGTGGAGTGTGCATGTTGTCCTTTCGCTAGCATGTGTTTCCCCTGGGTGCTCCAGTTTCTTCCCACAGTCTAAAGACATGCAAATTATGTCAACTGGCTGCTCTAATTTGCCCAGAGGTGAGAATGTGAATGTGAGTTTGTTCCAGGGAATAGGTTCTGTAAAGGGCTTGTAACCCACTCAGATACACCATACACCATACGGCCCAATACACCCAGTGATGCAGATGGGATAGGTCGATAGATAGTTAGATAGATAGACAGACAGTCAGACATCACAATCTAACCTGATCTGAAAATATAAAAGTGAATTTAATCAAATAATAAATAAATGAACATTTTTAATCAAGTAATAAGACTTGTTTTGATTTTGCTCTTTATACAGAGTGAATTTCCTCATATGGCTCAGTTCTCCAGCCTCTCTCCTATCCCTGGCTTCACCTCATGGCTGCTGGGCTTTCTTTCACAGTACAGAAAGGACGGCCGTGTCACCGAGCTGTTCTCTGAGCATGAATGGGCGGAAGTCGAGGAGGTGACTGGAGCAGTTTCTGGTGTTGCTGCCCTTGATGCCCTGCGTACCCTCATCGCCTCGGGAGACTGGCACCGTTCTGAACGTTTGGTGCGCACTCTGGAGCCAGCCCTGATGCGTCTGTGTGCCTGGTATCTGTATGGAGAGAAACGGCGCGGTTATGCCCTCAATCCTGTTGCCAACTTCCACCTCCAGAATGGCGCCACCCTCTGGAGGCTCAATTGGCAGGCTGACACTAGCCCCAGAGGCATCGCCAACTCGTGTGGCATCATGGTCAACTATCGGTACTTTCTGCAGGAGACTGGCATCAACAGCAGAACCTATTTGCACAACAAAGTTATCGCAGCTTCAGAGCAAGTGCTCAGCCTTGTCTCACAGTACCAGAAGAATAGTAAACTCTGAACAAATGACAGTACAGTGCAGATTTGCACACTAAATGTATATAGTCGCAGCCATAATGCACTGTATATAGCATGCTTGTTTTGTATCTGGTGTTATTTAGGCTTTTAAATAAGGGTTACCACTCGTTAATGATTTACTCACTGGTCGATGTGTAAAAACTTTCCAGTTCATTTCACTTGTGTGTGATTTTGCTTGTGCTCTTCTCTCCAGCACCTTCGCAAGGTTTTTCGCAAAATTTTCCTGCAGACTTGTTTTGTGGTTTTGAAAGACCAGGAGTAATGAAGTGAGAAGAATCTATCAGACCCTGTCATGTCTCTGCTTCCGATTGTACGTTAGAGAAAATGAGGCAGAACGAGAGGGCGGAGCTTTCTGGAATAAACGAGGCTTTGATTTCTTTATTAGTGTGAAACACTCACACGTGTGCCATGCCAGCCGCATTCTTTTCTCCTCGCAAGCAAAGTATGGTGGACAAGTGAACAATTCATATGAACGTGTTTGTGCTTCACCCTAGATTTATGTATATAAATAGAAATGTTGATTCATTTGTAATGAACAATGGTCTGCAATCACCTCATTTATTCCCTCATTTTTCTTGCCCATCTAACAGTAAGTGCCCTCAGTGCTTGATGAATATTAGATTTTGAGAGATGGATTGTAATGTATCTTAAGTAAACCCTCCGAGTATGCAAACACATTTGTATCAGCGTTAGACAGCAACCATGACAGCTTTTCTATCTGTGTTCGGAAAGATTTAACACTCTTCAGCTATCTTTATTCTTCTGTATCTTATGGAGTCTGATGAAACAGCGGCGCTCACGTATCTGTTTCAACTCTATTGTCCCGTAAAAACGTCAGTCACTTGACTGTGAAATTGAATTTTTGCTGCTATCCTTTGAGCTGCACTTCCCTTGAAACGAATGGAGTTCAAAATAAAGTTGAAATCAATTGATACATTTATGATATTCACTTAAACGCAGCACAAGGAGGAAAAACAAAATAGGTGTTTAAAGGAGCATCTTGCCTTGAGGGAGCATCTCCTACAGAGATTGAAAAAAGCCCAGAGAAAATGCATTAGAGGAATGTTGAATTGCAGGCCCGGTGCTGGTACAGTACACTTCAACACGTCAAGGGATTCACTGAGAGGTAAATGGAGTTACTATGGTAACTGCCAGGATACGCCATGTCCTCTCCTTCATTCCTCTTTTTACATCAATTCGTCCTAATCTGAGGCCAATTTTTATAGATGCCAATGCAGCGTCGTCCATCCCAAGTGGTTTCGTTTTAATTTCCCTAACATGCTGGCACTTGATCAAGTGATACTGACGCTCTCACCTTTTCCACCTGAAGAGAGGTTTTGGTTATTGCACCGCTTTGTTAGTGAAGTGTTAGAAATGACAATTAATCTTGTCTGTATTATTGCTGCATGGGCAGATCTGTATTTGGGTAAATCCATGGCAGTGTGGTGCACATCAGAGACTGTGGCTGTATTGTAGCCTAACAGATCAGTCAAGGATCCAGGCAGCAGTGCTAGAGAGGGAATCGGCTTATTTGAACTAGAGTGCTAAAGAAAAGGAGATGTTTTCCTTTGCTCCTCCCTCAAGGATTACCGAGGCTGTCATTCAACAGGAAACCCTCTCTTTTTCACACACAACATCCTGTCGAGATTTCATAATGAAAGCTGCTTACTGTTGAATTTATAATTTTCCCCCCAGTGTTATAGCTCAAACAGACTATAACACTTCAATACCGGTTCTAGCCTTTGTGTTCTAAAGTGCTTTGCTAATAAAATACTGTGTCATTTGCAGGAATGAGAAAGTTTTTACACCAGATGCCAAAGCTCCAGAGGCACCAGTATCGGTAGGCTGGCACAGGCATGTGTGGTATAAAAGGAATTTTCCATATTTGTTAAATTGTAGTCACGCTTCCGTCCATCCTTATGTGCCAGCCACTGAATATCTAAAGGACAATTTCTGTCTGTCTTTTATTTTTATTGATAAAATTGTATAAACACTAAAAACAGTGAATTTACATGGCTGTCTGAACATTACATTTAACAATAAAATGCTTTTTGAGGTATTAGCTGTATTTCTGAGGATGTACTGTAACTTATGGACACATATGACATTGCTAAAAGTATCTGACATCAATATGCTAATAAACTATAACATGAAAAAAAAAACATTATTATCACTGATAGATGATGTAAATAACACTGATTATATTATTACAATAGCAGGAGGAGTGAGATGTATTCGGCAGAAAGTGAACAAGCCTTTAATTGGATGTGTTGAAAGCAGGAAAATGAGCAAGCATAAGGTGACTTTAACAAGGGCCACATTGTGATGGCTAACAGGCCGGGTCTGTTAATCTCCAAAACAGCATGTCTTGTGGGATGTTCCTGGTATGCAGTGGTAGGTACCTACCAAAGTTTGTCTTTGAAAGGCAACCAGTGAACTGGTAAGAGTGTCATGGGTGCCCAAGCGAAGGCTAGTACGTCTGGTGTGATCCCACAGAACAGCTACTGTAGTAATACTGCTGAAACTGTCAATGTTGGCTATGATAGAAAGATGTCAGGACAGGTGTATGGGGCTGCCTAGCTGTTCTTTTAAAACACACCATTCCAAATGTAGTCCCTCAGTTGCTGTTTCTTTGTGGAAGGCCTAGATAATAGTCAGGTGTCCACAACCTTTGTTGTCATTTAAAAGGAAGAGAACAATGCGTAGAGACTTCATCCTGAATAATAGCCTCACATCAGCCACTAGATCATCCTCAGCAACTAATAGTACAGTATAAATATACAATCTTCATGCTATATAATACTATTACATTCTTGCTTCTGCTAAAGCTTAAACCATTAAAATCTCATTTATATTTGCTTTTCTTTTTTCTGTGTAGTATATACTAAAACTGAATAAATCAAAGCACTGTTACAAAGCTTGCTGATATACAGATAAGTATGGAGCTCATCTGCTACTGTCATGACCAGATAAATGTAAAAATAAACCTTAAAACCTTCATGTTTCCATGCAGTACAAAATATTTATATAAATTTAGGCACTGCCGAAAAGAGGAGCTCCTGATAGATGCCTTTATTGATAGGTGTCTGAGCCTGAGTTTGCTTTTCACCGTCTTTTTTTACTAGCTGATTTCTGCTTTCGTGTATATCACCTCTTTTTTGAGTTTAAGTATTTAATGAGTTAATGTTCTGTCAAGCTTCTGATTTCTTCTTTTTCTTGACGAACATTGATTAACCCGCAGGTCATTATTATTAATAAATTTATTAGTAGTATTATTATTTTATTGCTGCCTGTTGTCAAGCAAGTCAGTGATATATTTCAGTGATATGTTACAGCGAATCAGCATCAACTCAGGGACGCAGCAACCTTATTGTTTTCTGTGTTGGACGCACACAGGCAGCAGACAGCCATCCAAGCCATATTCTATGACTATGTTGCTTCGTTTGAAAGCTTTCCTACTAAAATAATTATTTATCTCAGGCTCAGTGGATCTCGCTAAATGTTCCATCTTGGGAACTATTCAGTGACGTCCACCTCGCCTTCAGTGAATAATTGGTAATTATTTGATGGCATATAATGTCCAACACAAATTAAGAACAAGAATGTAAAACGGGCAAGACACGTAAGAAATTAAATGAGTGTTCTACATTAAAACATCAATATTTATTAGGACCTCATTTCAGTTGCTGTCCAGTTCCAAGAGATGCTGGAGCAGAATTCAGAGCCAAGAAGAGCAACTGCAGAATAAGACCTTACAAGATGGGAGTAGACTTCAACAAGTTCATCAGTAAAGCTACTGTGGCCAGCCAACTGCACATTACATTTTAGAGCTCATTTGTTAATAAGTAATTACCATCTGGATTGATTAGGAGGAATTTTACACCTATTTTAATGGTTCTGCGATTGCAATCAAGTTAACCAAGTGCTGAAGAATGTTCGATTGCCTCATCACAATGTCTTCCAACAGCACATAAATCAGCTCCCACCCCACCCCACCCCACCCCGATCGCTCGCAATATCAGAGAGTGCTTTCTACACAAATGGACGTTATTATGGCTCTGCCAGCTATGTATTAATGTCAACCTGTGGTTTTCCAGATTGTTCAGTTTAATCATGTTTTAGGAAGATGTATTCTGTCCATACAGAGCATGCAGGAAGATTAAGGAAAAGCATTGCAATAGATAGATTGGCTAGTTGCCTGAATAAACAATAACTTTAATACCATTCCTGGAAGATTTAACTGAAAAGGTTACCACGAAAATGTAAGCATAGGAAAATATATATATATTTTTATGCTTGATGGTTACTCATGAACAAGCCTGAAATGAAAAGACAGGAAGGGAGAACAAAAAGCAGAGAAAGATTTTTCTGTCACTTATAAAATAAGTTTGATTGAAATTATAGATGTGATGTGTTCTCGGGGTCAGGGTATGTAATTGATGTAAAATTCCTTTTAACCTACATATTACACCCACAGCGAACTCGTAGGTTTGAATGGTTTCTGAGATTTAGGAAAAAACTGATCTGCAAATATGGGAGCATAAAACTAAAGAGAATTCCAGTCCCCAGTTTAATTAATATTTATGATGCTATTTCCATGATCAAAACGCAAGCAAAAATCCAGGAGTTGCCATCGTTGGCAGAATTTTTTTATTTTCTCTGAATTGGAGTACAGGCAGTAAAGTAGTGTAGAATGACATTAAGGGTAAAAGCAGGTAGGGTTAGAATAAAAACAATGAGACTCAATTTATTCAGAAATATTTTACAGGGGCATTTATACAAGAAATTTGGTATTCATGAGTATCCAGTCCTCAGGGAGTTTTGTGGAGGTATCCATCTGTTTGCATATCAGCCCTTTTTATTTTCATCTCAACACACTCAAACATTTACACACTCATAGAGTGCAAACCTCCACCAAGCCAGGCAATTCCTTATATTAAACAAAATGTCAAAAATCTTATCCTATCTCAGAATGTTAGAGAGTCCTTTAAAACATTACTGGTTCCCATCTCCAAAATCTAACGCAGTCTTTCTTATTCAATTCCACACCTCTTGTAGAAATTTCTTGAAAATCAGCATGTTCAATCAGTTGTAGTGTGCAGCGATGATTACACACTTAACAACATGAAGATAAACCAGAAACCAAGTACTATTCAAGTATTTATTTCATGCAATATTGGATCATATTGATAAGTAAACGAACAACAATATATAGTAATAACAAAAATAACAGTCTCTTTTTTGAGAAAAAAAAAAAAATCAGTATTTAGTGTGGCCATACTTTACTTTGATTACAGCATTTAACCTTTCAGGCGTAGTGTTCACATATTTTTCCATTTCTTCACTCGCTAAATCATTCCATATGGTTTGAAGTTCATTCATGCTATGCAAAAGTCAAAAAAATTTAATCTGCGACACCTTTTAAGTTTTCTCAAAAATTGGTATTTTCAGTGTTTTTGTTTATTAGCCATACTTTTACCTCAATATACTTTGTCAGAATGATTTTTTTTGGTTCTCATTGCCTACAATAGCATTGTTCAATACATTTTCACCAAAAAATTTTAGAGAAGTAATTTTTTACTTCTTTTTATTAGGAGCCCTCTTAGACAAAAGTGGTGGTGGTGTATAATCTTCACTGCACATTACTGTATGTTTGCGTAATCCTGCTAACAGTTACACATAAACCGCAGGTAAAACATAACCTTTACATTCTTGTTGCGTTAAAAAACGATTATTATTATTATTATTATTATTATTATAATTAGTAGTAGTAGTAGTAGTAGTAGGAGTGGAAAAACACTGCCCGGCCAAAAAAAAAGTTGCACACGAATATGTTGTTGTTCCGCATTTAGCATTGCTCACAGCACGTAATCGTCATGCCATTGTTTCTATAAACTTAACCTAACATTTATTTCCACCTAGTGTTGGGTTAATTTTTCACCGACGTATTGAATTGATGAGGGAAAAATTTAACCACTGTATAAAGTCTTCTCCAGCACATACCGAAAACTCTCAACAGGGTTAAGGTCGGGACTCTGGGGTGCCAATACATATGTGAAAATGATTCCTCATGCTCCCTGAACCACTCTTTCATTATTTGAGTAACAATTTTATATCTGTGCCATAGTGAAGAAAAAGTCCATTGATGTGATAACCTGCTCATTCAGTACATTTACAGGTCATCAGCTGACTTCATTTAATTGCCACATTAATGTTGCTGAGCCTCGACCTGACCAACTGCAGCAACAATGCCATGGAGATTAAATGCTGTGATCAAGGGTAAATGCACTCCTTGAATTTATTAGTGTGCAATTTTTTTTTTATTTTTTTTTGGCCAAGCAGTGTAGTAACAGTATTAATAATAGTAGTAGTATTCTGTAGTGTTTTAGGTATGGGGGGATGGTGGCTCACAGTAAGAAGATCTAGGGTCGAATCTCAATGAAGAGTCTTTCTGTGTAGAGTTTGAATGTTCTGCCATGCATGCGTGGGTTTCTTCCAAGTACTCTGGTTTCCTCCATAGTCCAAAGACATGCTCAGTAGGTGAACTGGCTACTTTAAATTGCTCAGAGGAGTGAATGTAAGTGTGAATGGTATTTTGTGTCTGCATCAGTCCTTCAATACAGTGGTGACTTGTTCAGGGTGCCCCTGTGACCCTGATGCATGAGTGGTATAGAGGATGAATGGATGGTGTGTCCATGAGTCTAAATCACTTCCACCTCTGAGAAATTTCTTTTCTTTTACAGTTTTGTCCTCACTTTGCACTTTCAGCTCTCTGAATTCTTTATCTTTGATGGAGTTTTGTGGGCTTCACTAAGTAAAAAGAACGCACCTGAACCAAAGTGAAACCTGCACAGACCTAACACTTTATGGATGACTGCCATTCAGCAACCTACAAGGCAAGACTATCAGTGATCCAAAATGTTCATTTTCATATGGTAAGGTCTACAAAATATTTGCACACAACATTACTAAATCAACTTTACTTTTTCCCATGAACACCCCATTGTCCTTTATTTATAATTGTCCTTTATATATAATGTATTTAATTAGATTTCTCAAAGTATTTACATAAAGACGGGTTCGAGTCCTGGGCTCGGCCGTTTTTGTGTGGAGTTTGCATGGGCATGAGTTGGTTTCCTCCGGTTTCCTCCCACAGTCTAAAGACATGCACATTAGACCCCCAGGTGTAAGTGTGAATGGTTGTGTGTGTGTGTGTGTGTGTGTGTGTGTGTGTGTAGGGACTTGGACTTTTTTTTAAGTAATTCACATTAATTCTATTTTGCTGTTACAAGACACAGTTTGCAAACCCCCCCAAAAATTACCTCATTTTTAAAAATCTGATGAATATAGCAGAGATATGAAGGTTTGAAGCCGTCGATTTTGGACCCCATTGTGTAAAGCACGGCGTGCTCTCAAAAGGGCAGTGAGGATGGTCCTATCACCTTGAAACTTTGAAAATACATTATTTACACTTATTTATACATATTTCACTTCTCTTAAAAAGGTCAGTGGCTTTGATAAACAGTGCTACGCAGGGGGTGTATTTTGTGTCAAAAAAGGACAATAGTCAAAACTATTTCAAAATCTTACCGATTTCTTCCCGGTAAAAAAAATGGAGATTTTGGTACAGTTAATATATTCAATCTGGCGATGTTTTCTAGCTAATTAAGTCGGAGTTGGCCAGGGAGAGCTAGATTTTCATCCACAAGGGAATAGTTGACATCATCACGCTATCGCCTGCGCACACAGTTGAGGGATCACATTTGTCAGGTCCGTACTGTGGGTTGACCTGGTGATGGACTGGTGAGCTGTTCAAGGGTGTACACCGCCTTCGCCCAGTGTTGGCTGAGATAGTCTCCAGCCTTCCCATGACCCTAGTAGAATTAAAAGGTTAGGTAAATGAGTAAATGAGTGAGTGACATTACCTACATATTGAAACTTCAGTATCAGTTGCTATAATGGAGAAGAATAATTTCTCAAGAGCAGATGTGAGTTCTCATATCTCTTTAGCAAATAGCTTTCATCTCTACCGCATGTCAAGGTTGCACTGTAGTAAATGTAGCTCCATGTAGTAAAAGTTGATTTTGTCAGTAAAAGAGACTCCCCAAGTTGTGTAATTTATTGGAACATCATTCCATAATCGCACATACAGATATATACAGATTTGCACTCAAAGGCTAAAGGTTTGTTTCTTTTTCTGTTTCAAAAAAAGTGCCTTTAGGCAACTGCATGAAGTGCACCAGATATTAGAATCATTAGCGCAAATATTGCTGCATGCAAGTGCTAGTATGGTTAAAGTGTCAGGTTATGCTGCAGCCCTGAAGGATAAATAATTGGCCAGGAGACCTGCAGGTGTGTCAGATGTTAGAAATCTCTCTGCTTTTAGTTGCACCCTGGCCCTGTATAGCAATGGCGAAACTCTGCTCACAGCAAGGGCATTAATTCAGTCTATCTGTTTTGCCCCTTAGACCTACATAAGCTATAAGTGAAATTTACAGCATGTTCACATTTCCTCCAACACACACACACACACACACAAAGTAGAAGACCCCCCCCCCCCCCCTTTTTTTTTTTTAACCACTCCTGGCTTTTCTCTCGCTGAATTAATTCTCCTCTGCACTTACTCCTTTCTAACAAACATTAAAGTCTTGACTTGGTATTCCTCTTTTGCTAACATAAATGTCACTGCTGTACAGAGTGCATGGCATCACGTGTCTCCGAATCTGCCTTAGGTGAGTGCGTATGTCTGAACGGTGAGATGAGATTTGACCTTTATCTGAGTTGATTCACTGTGTGTGTGTGTGTGTGTGTGTGTGTGTGTGTGTGTGTGTGTGTGTGTGTGCGTGCATGTGTGTATACTGTCATCCTCTGATTATGTGTCAACATCACATGTTTGAATGAAGATGTGAAGGTGGAAAAGGTAGAAAAAAATGTGAGTAGCACTAATCTGTGACTTAAGTGCTAATATTGAAGATGTCTGCTTTATTCAAATATTATAGAAATTAGACATTTCAAGTATATATTTGTACTCGATTACATTTCCAAAAAAGGAAAAATTAACTTTTTACTCCTTACATTTTCATCATGACCTTCAACATCCTCATTTCAAATCACAAATATACTGAGAGGCATTAAAAACGCAACAAGCACAAATGTACATGTTGTATATACACATGAAAATTTGAAAACAAATGTAAGTAATCAAGTGTGGCGTAGTTACCAATTTCTCATGAGTAAAAGTGAATGCCCACGTTAGCGTGTGCACGTGGCATGATCACAAGTCTGATACCTTAGCCACTCCTTGATTAATCCACCAAGTAGAGCGTGAGATCAAAACATGTTTGTTTGTTGGCAAGTGGCATCTCTGGCTATAAAAATCATGGTAAAAAAATTTAAGTTTGTGAAAAGTGAAGATGCCACGACTGCCACAAGCAAGCAGAGACCAGGCCCTGGGCATGCTGAGTGCCGGAATAACCGCTGCAAGGGTAGCACCACACTTGCGTTTATTGTTCAACTGTCGTACACCTTCAGACATGCCACAGACAGACAGGAACCACCTGAGACTGACCAAGACCTGGCTAGCCACGTGTCACTACATGTGCACAAGACCGTCGTATCCGGGTGATGCATCTGAGGGACTGTTTTGGTCCAGCAACACTGAGGTTCCTTGTACTTGCAGCAACCATATCAGTGCTCGTACACTGCGCAAAAGGCTCAGGGAAGAAGGTTGTTCAGAGCACATGTTGGTATGGTCCTGACAGACCGCAGGTGCTGAAGAACACTGAAATGTGTTTTTACTCACCATTGTCCGTGTCTATTCTTGATTTGTATATTATTTAACTGATTTGGTTAAACATAATAATAAAATTATGGAATTATTTCAGTGTTGTGTTTTTAATGCCTCTTAGTACAACATGAGGGTTTTTTCCCCCATTTTTGTTGTTTTTAGCACTGTTACTTATTTATACACTTATCATCCATATAGAATAAAGATTTAATTTTTTTTAATTTACCATCAAATATTAAGGAGTAATATATTACATTTGTTTAAATAGCAAGTTCAAGTTTGTAAATTAACTGGTTAAATTAGCTAGCTAGTTATAATCAGAATGATAATCAGAATGGGCGGAACAGTGGCATAGTAGTTAGCATATCCGCCTCACAGCGAGAAGGGTTTGACTCCTGGGCTCAGAAAGACCGCTTCTCTGTAGAGTTAGCGTGTTCTCCCCATGTTTGCGTGGGTTTGCTTCAGGCACTCCGGTTTTCTCCCACAGTCCAAAATCATGGACATTAGGCTAATTGGCTGTATTGGCCATATTGTTCTAGGTGGGAATGTGAGTGTGAATGGTTGTGTGTGTGTGTGTGTTGTACCCTGTGATGTACTGAAAAACTGTTCAGGATGTACCCAGTCTTCATCCAGAGTCAACTGAGATAGTGTCCAGCCTCCTTGCTACCATATTAGGATAAAATGGTTCTTCAAATGGTGAAATAAATCCAGTAAAGACAGGGAGTGACACTGTAATGGCCAAATGACTCCAATCATCTTCAAAATGTCGGGTCTTGTTGGGTGTTCCAGCTATGCAGTGGTAAGTACCTACCAATAAAGGACAACTATTGAAGGCTAGTAGGAAACAGGGGTCACTGGTGCCTTGGCCTTCTCAAATCCACAACCAGCGTCTTTCTTTTTGCCGCATTGAGCTGTGTATGGTTATGTTCACACTATATGACAAAGTTTCTTATCACAGTCCTGTTCTCAGCCTCTTCACCATTGCTGATACATGCTGTATAATGAAGTCATCAGAAAACATCATCACAAAGCTGACAAGGCTCTGTGTGGTTTTTGAAATCTTTGCTGTAGAGGGTAAAGAGGAAGCGAGACAGGATTGCCTCCTGCAGAGCCTCGGTGTTGCTGATCACTCTGTTAGACACACAGTGCTGCACACCCACATACTGTGGTCTGCCAGTCAGGTAGTTGACAATCCAGGACATGGTGGGCATCCACCTGCATCACTGTCAGTTTCTCAACCAGTAGGGCTAGCTGAATGGAAAAAAGTACTGGAGAAGCTAAACACACACACACACACACACACACACACACACACACACACACACACACACACACACTCACACTCACACACACACACACACACACACACACACACAGTAGGCAAGTTGATGGAGATTCCTCACAGCAATACTTCGACTCACTTGGAGTTTCTCTGCAACATCAGTTGCCTTACAACTGGGATTATTTTCAACAGTCTACTTGACAGTGTGAAGACACCTGTCAGAGGTCCAGGTCGACCTGAGCGGTATGCTGTTGATTTCTTACCTTTGCTGTGTACAATCACTCTGTTGACCATTGCAAGAGGAATCCCAAGGTTTTATGCAATCTGATGCTGGTTAAGTCCGCCTTCAGATCGACCCACAATGTGCCCTCTTTGAAAATCAGACAACTCTTTTTCTCCTGGTGTTTACAGCAGAGCTAGCTGCCATAAACAATTTATATACTGTAATCCAAAAGTAAAATTATCAATAATAATAATAATAATAATAATAATAATAATAATAACAATAATAATAATGGGGCAGTGGTGGCCCAGTGGTAGGGTACTGGATTACTGATCTCAAGGTCGGGGGTTCACTATCAACGGGATGTCAGTGCTGTCCCCCCAGTGCAGGTAACTGGATTATCAAAGGCCAGCCATGTCTCTCACTGTCTGTGGTGAGAGGCATGTAAAAGAACCATTGCTGATTTTTGTCAAGAGTAGGCTGCCTAGCCGTCAGCGTGTTTCTGCCCTGCGATGGCCTGGCGAGCTGTCCAAGGTGTACTCTGCCCTCGCCCAGAGTCGGATGAGATCTGAGATGGGCGCCAAACTCCCCGCAACCCTTAGGATTAAGCGGTTCAGAGAATAATAATATATTAGCAGGTTTGATCAAATAAGTTTCACAGATAAAACTCTGAAACGAGGGGCGTCTATTTACTTTTGATATGTCATTGTAGACAGGAAATAAATGCAGGTTAGACTACCAGGTAAATCCTCATCTCCCAGTCATGTCTGGGGCTGTTGGGGCTAAGGTCTGTCTTGTGTAACTAATGTTCAGCTAAGATAAAATTAAGCCTAGTTAGTTAACTAGTTTTCCAATTTAGCTAGTTAAGCCCCTTTCACAAACAACCTGTGATTTCTGTTTTTTGTCGATGAATTGAGCTATAGACTGATGTAGATTTAGGAGAGGTGGATTTTGAAAGCTGCGTAGTTGCTTTCACATATAAAATGTGTGTGGTACATCTGTCATAGGAACAATAGTTCAGGTCTGTAGGTCAAATTCTATGATGTTCATTCAAAGGTCATACAATTCCTGTGATACTTGGTTAATGTAAGGCCTCAACCTACCACTGTTGTATAAATGTTGTACAATACATATAGGTGTATATAAAAAAAATCTAACATAGGACAATCATAGGATGATTGTAAGAAAATATGATTCTGATCAGATAACCGAAAAGGTGTATGAAATTTGTAGATCTTTGATAATACAGCCATAGGACATCATAGGGCATCACACAACAGATCTCGAAAATGGACCTTACATTGAAAATTACCTTCAAGTTGGAAAACATTTTGAATAAGTTCAAAACTCTACACCGAGCATCAACAATGGCATTTTCTGCCACACAGCAGGTGAGTTTCATATGAGTTTCATTCACAATTTGGAAATTTGACCCCCCAAAGGGGCATTAATTACCTTGCTCTTTAGATTTTGTAAATTAGATAATTAAATTAGCTAGCTTGTTACATTTTGTAAAATAACTAAGTAAGCTAGTTAGGTTTTGTTGTCTTTCATGTTAATTCTTACATACAGTCCACTGCTAATGATGAGGATCGTTCCAAAAATGTCATTAAACCAATGATCTGTTGCAAGAATTGCCCAAGCTTTTTGGTCTGTTTCTCTTTTTTTAAGGTTTGTTTTCATATTCCTTGAAATGAAGGCTTGGACAGCCCCAGTTTCTGTCCCCGTGTGGTAGCTGCAAATAAAGAATCAGCTCGGGGAGTCTGTCAGATGGCAAGCAGAGAACATGGCCAGTCCAACACAGATTTTTATGGATGAAAGATCTTCCATATTTGGCAAACCAGCTTTCTCTAAGACCGTTTGGTTTGGGATTTTGTCCTTCTATTATACATTCATTATAGATCAGAGGTGGCATTCATGAAATTATGAAGTTTGTTAACTATAAAGCTTTGTATAGCAGGGTGGACACTCACTCATTTGCCAAACTGCTTAATCCTGCTATTAGGGTCGCAGGAAGGCTGGAGCCTATGTCAGACAACACTAGGCAAAGGGGGGATACACTCTGAACAGCTCGTCAGGCCATCACAGGGCAACACACACACACACACACACCCACACCCACACACACACACACACACACACACACACACAAAAACAAACAC
>JBCNYH010000004.1:24909644-24920581 GCA_039654325.1 Tandanus tandanus
AGTTAGCTGCACTGGGGGGACAGCAGTGACAACCCGCCGATAGTGGGGCTTGAACCCCCGACCTTGGGATCAGTAATATATATATATATATATATATAAAAGTCTAAAATTAGAAGTTACAAATATCTATATAAGCAAATACAAAATAAATACAGTCACTGAGTAATATGTACAGTAGTATCAATATGATAAATAGTAGAATGTAAATGTGAGGCAAATACAAGTGTATAACTGTGGATATTGTTGCTATATGGAGGAGTTGTACAGTTTAATGGCCAAGGTAGGAATGATTTTCAGTCTCTTACTGAATTTGCTCCCGTGACTTGTCAGCAGGTTGTGAAGCAGGTGGGAGGTATTGCTCAGTATCGTCCTTATTTTGGACAGCATTCGCCCCATGACACTACCGTCAGAGGTTTCAGCTCCATCCCCACAATGTTACCGGCCTTGCGGATCAGTTTGTTAAGTCTGTTGGCATCAGTAACCCTCAGCCTGCTGCCCCAGCATGCAACAGCATAAAGGATAGCAGTGGCCACAGCAGACTCATTAAACATCCTGAGCATTGTTTGGCAAATGTTGAACGATCTAAGTTGCCTCAAAAAATAGAGCCGGCTCTGCCCCTTCTTGTAAAGTGCAGTTGTGTTTTTAACCCAGTCCAGTTTATTGTCAATATGAACTCCAAGGTATTTTCCTCCACCATTTTCACATTGATTCCCTGGATGGAAACAGGGGTTGCTGGTGTTTTGGGTTTCCTAAAACCCACAATCAGTTCCCTGGTCTTTGTCACATTCAGCTGCAGATGATTCTGCTCACACCATGTGACAAAGGAATCCACAGCAGCCCGTATCCATCTCATCTCCTCCACTGATACATCTGACTACAGCAGAGTCATCAAAAAACTTCTGAAGATGGCAGGTCTTTGTGCTGTAGCTGAAGACCGTTGTGTAGAGGGTGAAGAGAAAAGGCAAGATGACGGTCCCTTGTGGTGCTCTGGTGTTGCTGACCACTGTGTCCGACATGCAGTGCTGCAGGCGCACATTCTGTTGTCTTCCAGTCAGGTAGTCCACAATCCAGGACACAAGAGAGGCATCTACACGACCCAAGCCTTCTTACCTGATATCAATGCCCTACCTCATTAATGTTCTTTGCCTGAATAGACCGAAATTCCAACAACCACTTTCCTTAATATAATGGAAAGCCTTCGCAAAGGAGAGGAGACTATCATTGAAGAAAACAGGGAAACATATGTGTTCCATTGACCATCTGTTCATATTCTTTTGGCCATACACTGCAGTGCATAAAAGTTAGGTAATGCATTATAATCACAAGGCCTGATGGGTGGCATAATAAGAATAATGATGTGGGGCTAATTACTTCACAACTATGGATCAATCATTTGTGATTTTGTGTAATTTGTACTTTGATTGCTTACCCTACCTACGTTTAATTTATCTTCCAATGGCAGGAACATGCTAGGCAACCAACCTATTAGCCTATTTTGAGGAGGTGGAAAGATAAAGAAAAGTTATTTGAGCCACAAACCCCTTGATAATCCAGCTGATTGCAAACAATTTGAAAATACCTACGGTATTTATGTTAGGGATATATAACACTTGGGAATGACCATACGCCCACTTTTCTGTTGTACATTCTTTCCATAAACAAGAACATATCTCAATTAATGAGATCCCTAAGGCAGAATTTTATGCTTTATTTCTTCCTTTGAAAAAACTCTTTAAAAATATCCACACACTCTCTCCATATGTTAAGGCTAAAAATGCAATAGTTCTGTTTTCAGACTTATTTATTGTGCCAGTAATTCTGGAGCTGACTGTAAGTATTCACCGAAAGATTGGAGTGCAATTACATGAATTCTAGTTTTCATTGGGTTTATTTGTGGCTCAGGCTTAAAGGAAAACAGAAATAGTTATAGCCACTCAAAAGCAACAACAATATTACTGAGGAGAACTTGCTATTCTCCAGGGCTTTGGATTGAGCTTATGGAAAAACTCATTGTTTGATTCTCTTACTTAGTTTTATTCTCAGCATGTGCATTAAAATTGCTAATCTCTTTAGCGCTATTTACCAGAAGAATCTTTTAAACCGCACTGGATATCAGCAAGCAGAACAGGATAGGAAGAAGGGCTGTGTGTTTTCTCTGCCTAAATGAAACGGTAGTCGTCCATGGATTAGCTAACGCACAACAATGTGTTTTACCCAGAATACACATCTTCTGCGAGAATAATCAGATTATTCCAACTACTTCCTGCCGAAGCACAGCTTCCTTCAGGAGGTAGACATTGGTTTTAACAATCATCATTATCTTTCAGGCAGGTGACTGCTAATATGTTGCAGAATATCACAGTGACAGTTACACCTCCAGGAGATACTTTAGTCCATGTCTTTTTCATGCAAACTTTTTCTTTTGTGAATGCCTGTCAAATAAAATAAAAGTACAATAAGTACTTGGCAATTATAGATAAGCCTGAAAGGGTTGTTCCTAGTGTTTGAAGTGTGTGTTATGTTACTATTTTTAAATATTACATTAAAAATTATGCCAAATCATATTGCAATATAAATTCAAAATTCATCTGTGGAAAAGTACAGCAACCTGCCTATGTAGCTAGCTATTGAACTAAACTCACTGCATTAATATTAGCTTGATAGTAAGTTATTAAGTTAGTTGACATTAACCTCTTATTATTAAAAAAAAAAAAAGAAACACCAAAATATAAACCTACCTACTCATCAAGGATATTGAAATGGTGGAGTCTTGTTTTCTCTTTGCAGTAGTATGTATGGAACCACAGCTAAGCTACAGCCATTATAGAATGATCACTATGGTTGTTGCCATCTGTATTTTTTATTAGTAGTGATGGTAAGAGTAGAGATATAATCAGCATTAAGCATTTATTTAATATCCTTTATATCGGATGCCAGTTTCCTTAACTAGTTCAGTCTTTTTCAGTATTAGTTACTTGGACTAGTCTGCCATTTAGTCTTACTGGTTGAACAAAAACTTAAATTTACTTTTTAGCAACAAGCTAGCTAAAAATTGGCCCACAATTTTGTGCTGTAGTTAACTACTCCAAAACACTTATTAGTGAATGAGTCAAAAAAAAAAAAAAAAAATGCTCACTAGTTAACCAGTTGAGACCAAAATGCCCACTAGTTACACTAGTAAATACTAGGTAAATGGTGACTGTTTTCAAACCTTTCTAGTTTCCTAGTAAATAGATATGTGTGAGTAGTAACTATTAGGGCCAAAAAGACCTCAGCTTTTATACCTAGTCGATATTTGGCTCTTGTTGTGCTCAACTTGCTCGACTCAAATAAATATAGTCAGAGGAGCACGTTAGTTAGAACCAGTCCACTTTAAGCATTAATTTCTACAGAATTACAATTTTTTTTTCTCCCATTTAAATCAAGAGAGCAAGAGATATGAACCATATTGAAAACTGACACCAATAATGTGATTTTTCAATTTAAATTTTAAGTAGATAAAGACCTGTTAAAGCAAGTATGGACTTGAGAGACTACAGATAACCTTGATTAACTCTCTCAAATAAATGGAGCTAATTGCTAGAAAATATATTCACACTCCTTGAATAGCTCGTCTTTTCTAAGAGAAGAGCCTCCTCCTCAGAATTCTAACTGGTGATGTTTATCAAAAGTGTATCTCTACTTCACTTCCCAATTTATTGTACTGTTATCAGAAACTTTTCCTTTTAATTTACTTCTTACCAAAAGAAAGTCCCTCCTTCCCTTACTAAAAGAGTCCCTCTTTTAGTCCCTCCTTCCTTAATTTTTTCTCATTATTCTGATTTTGAACACTGCTTTGTACAACGATGTGAAAGTACCTTGATCTCCTATTTAAGTTATTTTGTTATTATACTGAATATTGTGTTCTTAAAACCTGAGTAAGCTTTTTACTTTCTCCATTTTCTAGTTTAAAAATTACTCAAGCCTTGCTTCACACTTCTGCATGTCATTGCTATTAGTGTACCATAGACCAGATCACAGTGCTCTAACATCATACTTCTGCATTTGTCTATGGCACAGTGACCCACTCTTTCCTGCTCACACTGCTTTCTTCTATTTTGGTTCATATCCTGGGCCTTGAGCCTTTAAGCGTTTCATTGCCTTCTCTTGCTGGCTGCTAAGCTTTGTTCCAAATCATATAGTGGATTATACAGTCACAAGACATGTACCTTACTCATTCCATTCAGTTTTCCTTTTCTTTAGCTCAGTCAACTTGTTGTAACCTTTTTCGAAGGAGTAGAAGTGTCCAAGAGCGCCATAACCACTTGACTCGCCTCAACCCTGACTTTCTCGATTTCCTGAGGTTCCTATCTGCCACCTGGTTCCAGCCTGAAACTTCAAATCAATCCTCTCAGCCTCAACCTGATATGTGTGACCAGTTCATTCAGTCTCAGTCTGAGACTCATGATCAGTCTATTCAAGTCTGCTTTTGGCCCTGTCAACACTCTGGTTTTCGAGGCTTTCAGGCCGCTTCTCAGGAGACCCAGACTGAGGATCTTCCTTCTAATGATTCTTCTTCTACCACTTCTTCAGCTTCAAGCTCTCCTTTAATTCCCTTACGTTCTCCCGAGTATTCTTCTCCAAGTTTTTCTTATGCTTTCTTTCATTCTCCTGAATATTTTCCTCTGGGTTCTCCCAATAACTATTGGCCAGACTCTCCCACTGATTACTCATTCACTTCTCCTGTGGAACCTGAGCTTCCCTCTTCTACCACTGTCCCACCGGTTCCAATAATCCCCCTGGACAGGCTGACTGATCTGTATCATGTTCTTCAATAAATGTTCTCTCTCCTCTTTTCAGTTTCAGTGTGCTTATTCCATTAGTACACTAATATCAGTGGTCATGCATGATTATTACAAAAGTTATATATGATTATTGTAGGTTTGCATCAATCAAAGCCAGCTATTAGTCGATAATCTAATGATTCTTGATAGACAAGTACTACTTTTAAGCAGCGTATTGCTAAATTAACTACCTTAATGCTAAGTATAAAATTAATTGCTAAATTAACACAAAGCATAAAATTTCTCCCGACACTTACACAGACCCAAATAATAATTCACAGTCACCTTCATACCTACAGGCAATTTTACCAGTTGAGTTAATGTGTATGTTTATGTACTGTAGGAGAAAGCCAGTATCCAGAGGAAGCCCACACAAGCATGGAGAGAACATGCAAAATCTACACACAGAGGCACGGTCGGCCATGATGCTCAAACTTAGAAAATCTTTGGCTGTAAGATGACAGTGCTAACCATTGCACCGTTGAGCTCAGGCAATTTAGGAAAGCTGAAGGTGTAAGGTTGGAGCTATTTTATACTATTCTATGCTAATCATATAGTAATCATATGCTAATTAAAAAAAATCTGCTGGCATTATTACTTTTAAGTGGAAGTGAAAATATTGTAATCATTATTTGGAGAGGATTATGACCCTAGCTAAACAAAAAAAACAAAAAAAAACAAACAAACAAATAAAAAAAAAACAGTGCTGTATGTGTACAGTATTCACTGTATGTGTTTTCACACTGGAATTGATTCAGGTTGTGAAAGATAAATTTACAGCTGCCACAGAAAGAGTATGAAGTCTTTGTAAGAGGACAACTCATTATGCTTTGCTATGTGTAGCAAATGTATGTACAGATAAGAAGACCTAACTTAGCTGTAAGGATTTTGATCAAAACCGGGTTCAAATTGGATTGTATAAAAGAATGATTCCATGTAACTGATCATACTTATAATTTGTTTGGATTTGGATTAGAATTGATCTGGAATATTGCATCATTCGTTGTTTGATTTGATTAGTGGTTGGTGCTGATTGCAGTTTGAGAGGTATTGAGCTTTTCATTTCCCCCAAGCAAGTACTATACTTTTTGCAACATCCCCTCTAAAATTAGCTAGCTAAAAATCAGACCTCAATTTTAGTGATTAAGCAGCCATCGTTCCCAGTTGCCTAGCAATTCTGGTTTCCGAAATATAACAACGTGAGGATATTGTATGTTGGGATTTCTGGTTTAATTATCACCATTGCCACAGAGAGAGCTGATATTAGTTATCAGATCAGTTCCAGGCTGTTGGAGGAGACAACCTTTTTTAGGCATTCTGATGATCAATGTTGCCATGGAGACAGTTGTAAAGTGGTTTGGCCCATTGTTGCACATCTATGTAAAACGAGCTTGAACTGTAACCAAAGACAGTTGACGTACAGTATATGTTGTCTGTTATGAACCTGAGACCTTAAATAATTTGTACCTTCTTTTTTGTTAGATTCCATCAATAGCCCTATTCAAATAATAAGTTTACTTTTTTTTCCCTTTTTTTAAATGAATTAAGGCATGTAGAAGTGGTAATACAGATACAATAAACCCATTGGTACAGGACTAATGATGTCGCTGTCCATCCAGTAATGTCTATGGAAACATAATTTATGCAATATTGACAATCACGGCATTTGGCAGACGCCTTTATTAATAACGACTCAGACAACTGAGCAGGTGAGAAGAGCCTTGCTCATGGTGGTCCTGGAGCTTGAACCCTGATGTTCTGATCAGTAACCTACAACCTTGACCACTGAGACACCACTGCCCACTAGTGTCACATTTTGTACTTTTTCCAATAGATCCCTGTTTTTTTAACCCATTATTCTTGCCACAAAGTATCTTTACACAAATCTGGATATTGATTTACTGTATATTAAATTATATGGCATGGTGTCATGCTTTGCATATCCACCTCACCACAAAGAGGTCCTGGGTTCATGTCCCAGACTTGGCGTGGGTGTTTCTGTGTAGAGTTTGCTTGTGCTTGTGTGGGTTTCCTCCAGTACTCTGGTTTCCTCCCACATTCCATTCAAATAGTCCCAAAGTGTGAGTGTGAACTGTTGTGTGTGTTGGCATTGGCGAGTTGCTCAAAGTGTACCCTGCTTTTACTCAGAGTAGGTTGCGATATGGTCTAGCCTCCTTGTGACCCTAGTTGGATAAGGCAGTTTGGCAAATGTATATTATATCGTAAATATGAATGAATGTATATTAGATCTCTAATAAACAATTCAGAAGTGAACGTGGCAAGGAAAACTCCCTGAGAAGTCATGGGGAAGACAATTTGAGAGGAACTAGACTCAAAAAGTGAATTTATTAACTGTATACTATAAATTAATATAGTATAAAATGTGTTAAAGGATTGTTTAGTATGAGTATAGTGTAAAATTATTCAGGGCGGCACGGTGGCGCAGTGGTTAGCACGTTCGCCTCACAGCAAGAAGGTCTCGGGTTTGATTCCTGGGCTTGGGGCATTTCTGTGTGGAGTTTACATGTTCTCCCCATGCTCGCATGGGTTTCCTCCGGGTACTCCGGCTTCCTCCCACAGTCTTAAAACATGCATGCTATGCTGAATATGTTCCATATTGCCCCTAGGTGATTGTGAGTGGTTGTATGTGTGTTGGCCCTGCAATGGCCTGGCGAGCTGTTCAGGGTGTACCCCGCCTTTTCCCAGAGTCGGCTTAGATAAAAGTGGCTTGGAAAATGAATGAACTATAAAATTATTAGAGGATAGAGTACAGGGATGGCCATTGTTTTTATGATTACAGCAGCAGATGTTAGCTACACATGTACAGTATCTGTCCACTGAAGAAAGTGTGGGTCTTGTATATAAACTGAAGTTGGGAATTAGTTTCTCTGCAAATTAGTCAGATAGACTCTTTTACTCACTGGCACTCAACTGTGTGTAATATGTGTGTAATATAAGTAAATCAATGTGCTGGCAGTCTCTTAGTCTAGAGAAGCACACTTTACCTTTATCCATTATTAGTTTCCAGGAATCAGACTATCCTGGACACGTAATTAAATTCTTGCAGTTGGTTTAATCTCCTCATTGCTTTTGATAAGGCGATAGTGCATGGCTGCTTGATAAAGTGTGTCTCAGTAATGGGCTGTGTGTTTGTTGATAGTTATTGATGCTGTGATCATGCTTGTCACAGTCTTGTACTTGCTGGAATGATTGTTGTGATCTGGTTAAAGTTCCTCACAAAAAATGTAATACATGAAAATGTACATTGGCATGTCAGTGTGGGGGTAATTGTCCTAGAAATGTGGTAGATGCTATCCTGGTGGTTTGCTGATTGGCTGGCTCTCTCTTTCCAGGCAAGTAGATAATGAGATGCCCATCATCAATTATTCATGAGTCTACACCGTTCCACCACAGCGTCCTGCACTCCACATAGCACAAAAGTGTCGACGCACTCCCCTTCTCCATAATTACCTCCAGCTTGTGTGTGAGTGTGGGGGTGGTGGCTGACACAGGGAGCTGGAGGACCATGTCTGCACTTGTCTAAGCTAGAAGATACACCCAGACAGAGCTACAGAACACGGTGCCTACGCAAGCACACCATTTTTTATTTTTTTATATTTTTGCGAAAGTCCCAGCTAACACATTTTCTGGTGAGAATGGAATTCTACCCACCAGAACAATATGCTAACAGGTGTGGAGTCATCTCCCTCTTTCTTGTTTTTGCCTGTCTTAGACTTGATGAAATGTCCTTTTGTAGACCAAGCTCAGGTGTTAGATAGTGTTCATTCACAGTAGAGAATGTGGTGCTTCTGCATTTTCAAATGGAGATGTGGTGACTCAGAGGTCCAGATAGAAGGCAGGATCATATAAATGTGAGCACAGAGACAGATAAAAGCTTGAAGCCTGCAGATATTTGCCACTAGTTACAGATAAAGTCCAAATGGGGACCGAGGGTAAGAGATATATGTACTTCTCTGCATCCCAAACTCAGACATATAGTAAAGCTCTCTGTGGCTTCTTGCTTGTCAACACATTGAATCCACACAAACACGTGTTATTTTCTTTCCTGTTGAATTAGGAACCCTGCATGAATTATTTTAGTACGCCTTAGATAGCTATACATTTTATAATTTTATTTTGTACCTGCTTGTGGTATCGTCTAACTTAAAAGATTCATTTAGTTGATTCAAATAGAACATGTAGCCTAAATTAAACTGTAATCTTGACCAGGTAGCTACTAAGGATGAATGCACTTGCATTAAAGTACAGTATAAAACTGCTGTGTCCATGACTTAGTGTCTTAACCAACTGCTCTGTGAACATATCTCAAGGCAAGCTTTCAAAGAAAATTGTGCATCTCCTATTAATATCTCTATTTGTTTCTGTTTATCTGTTCATTTGCATCACACTATCGTGATTGTGGTACAGGTCTAGGAAATGACGCATATTCAGCAGTCAGTGACAGAGGAGTTTATTATAAACACACAAACACTAGGAAAAACTAAAAACAAAAGACTTACAAACCTCTGCTCAGGCTCACACTAGAACAAGCAATATGAACTCAAACCAAGACAGGCAGACTTGTAAATAATGTGTGTGGAGCTGGCAAGAATACAGAAGCTGATTTGGCCAAGAAACTCCAGTCCAACAGCTCAAGCCTGGCAGGGTCATGGCAAAAACTCAAAGAGTAAGTAAACAGACAAACAAGTTAACATGATGGTGGACTGACAGGGATCTGCGGATCAGGCTGGCTTAATTAGGGAACTAAGAGAGATAACAGAAAGTGATTAAACAAGTTCTTAGCCAAACAAGAACAGTTGATAACCTCTTGAGACCAAAATGTCCTCATATAATTACATCATATTTTCTTTCAACTACACTGTATGTCCTTGTACATTATCATATGAGGGCCATTGGGTGTTACTCTTTTGGCGAACTTCTTCCTGTTTGAAGATGTTGATCAAGTTTAATAGTTATCAGGTGGTAAGGAAGAGAAGCAGTGCATAGAAATGAGAAGACACACAACATTAGTGTTTGGGTCTTAGGAGGATATAGGTGAATGAAGCGAGGAGGCAGACAGGAACCCCAGGTTAAGAAATCCGGTGATCGGCACCATTGAAAGCACAATGGAGGCAACTAGGATGTGACAACTATTGCCTAATAATGATAATAATAATAATAATAATACAGTAGAGTCTTGTTAATGCGTACATCTTGGGGTCCAATGCACCTCAACGCATAATAAGTGAGACCGCATTTTAGCATTTTTGCTAATAGTTTATGTATTTTATCGAATATGTATTTTAGCTATATGTGTGAATACGTTTGTGTGAGGGTCTGAACGCTGCCATGGATCAAAGCAGAATGCCATCACATAGTCAATTTCACTCAAAATATTGTTCAATTTATATTGGTGTATTATATTATTATATACATATTTTATTGGTGTATATTGGAATATTGGTGGGTCTCATCAGCAAGAATGACAAGTCAGCTTACAGAGAGGAGGTGCAGCGGCTAACAGCCTGGTGTAGAGCCACAACCTGTCTCTGAACGTCGACAAGACTAAAGAGATGGTTGTTGACTTCAGGAGAGCACAGAGTGACCATTCCACGCTGTTCATCGACGGATCCTCTGTGGAGATCATTCCTTGGTGTTCGTCTGGCAGAGAGAAAGCCCAGCAGTGCCTCTACTTCCTGAGGAGGCAGAGGAAAGTCCATCTCCCTTCCCCCATCCTGACTATGTTCTACAGAGGGACCATTGAGAGCATCCTGAGCAACTGCATCACTGCCTGGTTTGGGAGCTGCACCGTCTCGGATCACAAGACCCTTCAGCGGATAGTGAGGACAGCTGAAAAGATCATTGGAGTTTCTCTTCCCTTTATTATGAACATTTACACTGCACACTGTATCCGCAAAGCTAACAGCATTGCAGATGACCCCACACACCCCTCACACACACTCTTCACCCCCCTGCCATCTGGAAAGAGGTACCGGAGCATTCGGGCCCTCACAACCAGACTGGTTGTGTTTCTTTTCTCAAGCCATCAGGCTCCTCAACACCCAGGACTGAATTACACAAATCTCTCTCTCTCTCTCTCTCTCTCTCTCTCTC
>JBCNYH010000004.1:24943493-24954293 GCA_039654325.1 Tandanus tandanus
CACACACACACACACACACACACACACACACACACACACACACACACACACACACACACACACACACACATACACACGCACGCACTAGCTCTTCATGGTATAAAAAATAGGATATATAATTATTGAAGAGATTCATGTAAAAGCCTACATGCAGACACACAGACATGAACATCAAAAAGCACATCAACAAAAAGTAGTTCACAAATTCCATGAGTACACAAATCTTAAAGACTCAGAAATCTATTTCTTACTAAATTGCCTGAGAAGCAGGTCCATAATGGTCCGGACTCATGAGTGAAGTAAATTATTCATGCTATTGCAAATGGTCTAAATGAGATATACTGCTTATGTCATGAGATATAAACAAGGGAATGGGTAGGCTAGGCAAACACATACACACCCACCCACCCACCCACCCACACACACACACACACACACACACACACACACACACACACAATTATTGATGGAATGTTGCAAGGAAATTCTGTCGTAAAAAATCTTGCAGCTTTTATGGGTGTTTATTATACACCAAGTCACTCCACCTCTTTGCTGACAAGCGTGAATAGAGAAATTTACTGACAAACTTCTAAAAATGTAATAAAATATAAAGACTCGAGCTAACTCAGCTAACACTATGTCCCGACAGCTTTAACAAATGGCCTTTAAAGTGCAAAGAAAAGACCTGCAGTTACATACAGTAAATATATAGATATAAATATACTGATACAAAAGACCTTGTTTAAATTACTTAGTCATCTTCACATTGTCTGGAGCTTAAGGTGCCAATGAGTCTCCTCCAGCACCTTGTATATATATACAAACCCAGAAATCAGCCGTAAACTAATCAAACCATTCCCATAACATTTACTGTATCTCTGGCCATGAGACATTTTCCTAGCGGTATAGTTTATAATTCACAGGGAGCATGTTTTAAAACAAACTATGCAGATAGAGTCAGAATTTTAACCCAACAGGCCTGAAAAAACACTAGTCTCTCTGGCCCTGAAGACCTGGGCTGACTGCCAGTAAACAAGCTAAGGGTCCGGGAGGGGCCATGATCAGCCAAAAGGCCCGAGCCAGACTGACTTTACCTTCATACTGCTTACAAATGTGCAGGAAAAATAGTGAGAAAAGGAAACTGGAGCCTTTGGAGCAAATACATGCTGCTGTAATTACTATGAAGTTACACATAAACTAAACATAAAGCATTTATAATTTAATGAATGAGAATGCTGCTTTGTTAGATATGGATTAAAAAACAGAAAAAAATAGTGATGAGGTAATGTGTTGTAGAGTGAAAATACTGATATATCACATTAAATGACATCACTTTTAAAAATTCCTTCATATTATCTAATTTCTCCTACACTACGTAAACACCTACAGTTTTTAAATAATTATTAAAAACATGACTTTTTTTTTTTTTTTTTTTACAAATTTCGGTAATGTTATTAAATATTAGTTCTACAAAAAACACTTTCTGTTCCTGTTATCTCTGATAGCGGCTTCAAAAAGTTGTCCCCTCACCGGCTTCTCTGTCTCTCTCTCTCTCTCTCTCTCTCTCTCTCTCTCTCTCTCTCTTCAAGAAAACTAAAACAATTAACAAGAAATCAGAGTCACAGTCTCCTCTCAACTCCCGCCTTGTTCTACGGAGCCCAGTTCCACCGTCAAGCGGTGCACATTTCTCATTTTCAGTGCTTTCAGGTTTACAATGCAGAAGAACTACAGCGCGCCTATGATGCAGTGGCTAATTAGAGGACTTTATGTACACGCTCAAAGTAGGACACCCTGGGAAAACCAGCAATAATAAGTGTATATGTAACTTTCAGTTTATTCTCTATGCTTTGCCTGAGTTTGCCTGCCTTACTTATAAATCTGTGTTGCCTGCCTTACTTATAATTATGTGTGCTGGGGTTATTTAATAAAGGTCATCTTGTTTTGCATCATTGCATCGTCTTTTTTGCCACACCGTGGCATAACACCAGAAAGTGCAATTTTTCCTGTCCTGAAGAACAGACTGTTAACAAGCTCTGACACTGAAGACTTATTTCTGAAGTGTTTAATGAAGTCTCTACAAAGCTTCAATGCTTCTGTGATGGCCTGGTGAGCTGTCCAGGGCGTATCCCGCCCGCCTGGCTGAGATGGGCGGCAGCCTCCCCATGACCCTAATAAGGATTAAGTGGTTCAGAAAATAAATGAATGAATGATAATTAATCTTAGTTTAATCCAGCATTAATCCGGCATGCAGTATAATCTACCAACAGACCGCCCCCCCAGGCCCTTCAGCACCAAACCACTCAGAAGTTGCAGCACAAAAATTAGATATAGCAGATTATCTGTGCTTAAATGAACTAAGTGGGA
Source organism: Tandanus tandanus (assembly GCA_039654325.1). Taxonomy (NCBI): domain Eukaryota; kingdom Metazoa; phylum Chordata; class Actinopteri; order Siluriformes; family Plotosidae; genus Tandanus; species Tandanus tandanus. The sequence goes on from JBCNYH010000004.1 coordinate 24,945,858, forward strand.
GTAAACAAACCAATCAGAATTCAGCTTTCATGGCGTTGCTAGGGATAGGGAATAGTTTGTTTACATCAAAATGGTTTGAATTTTTATCAGTTGACTGTGGTGGGATCCTTTCACATCAAATGATTCTATAGTGATAGGAATCTATAGGAATTCCAAACATAGTATTTATAACGGACTTCGCGAATAAATCCCCAAACATCACACAATGTGGGCTGATGATTATACATATTTGCATTAAATATATGTTTTATACATTGTCATGATAATCGGTCATGCATTCCCTTATTAAAGGCAGGTTTTGATGCATATACAATAGGAATTTATAAAAACACTACTTGACTAATTGGGCCTTGCGATAGACTGGATTGCTGTTCAGACTGTACTCTGCCTTTAACCAGAGTCGGCTAAGATCCTAGTAAGGATTAAGCAGTTTGGCAAATAAATGAACGAATAATTGACTAACTGTAGTGTTTTCTAGGGTTTTATGCCAAAATGCTCCTGACACACTTAATCTGCTATATCTAAAACATATCTATAGATCTATATCTAAATCTTCTGACTAGTTTGATGCTGGAGGGTTGCGTAAAAAACTTCAAACTTCAAACTTCAAATGATCAAAAATGACCTGGCCTGCATGACTGAGACATGCATTTAGCTAATTAAACGTGTGTGATAGTACAGTTATTTGAAATAATATAAGGTAAAACCAAAATGTTACCATTCTGTCTCAAAAATAGCATTAATGGCATTTGGAAGACACCCTTGAGTGACTTACATTCATCATTTTTATACAACTCAGCAAATGGGGGTTAAATGCCTTGCTCAAGGACCCAACAGTGGCAGTATGGTGGTACAGGGGCTTGATCCCCCAACCATCGGAGCAGTAAGCCAAAGCCTTAACCACTGGGCCACCACTGCCCACCAAATAACTCATCTTTACCTCGACAGTGATGAAAAGCACGGTACTATCACTTCTAATGATATCACTACATCATTTCCCGCTTTGCTCGTAACATGCTCTGAGAGTTTTAGAACTTTCTTACTCTTTATAGCGTGGTACTCACAGAGCACGGAAAACAGGAGCAAGCTGAGCAGCAGCAGCAGGTTTGTTCGAAGAGAGCCGGCTCCATTGCAGTCCATTCTGGTCTTCTTACAGGTGCACACCTGCACTTTGAGCTCTGTACTGTTTGTTTGGGGAGGGAAGCCGGAGTCAGTCAGGATCAGAGGCAGGTTGTAGTTCGCTCGTTTCAGGCTGTGCAGCAGCATGATCTGTGAATGAGTGTCTGTGGGAGAAGGGACTAGTTTATGAAAACACATATGCACACACAGGCATGCCATTATACTGAACCACTTCTCTGTCTTATTTTCTTCCTGTCAATCACACGGAATGTTTGAGGTCAGGATTTATTCTCCGTCTGTCAAAGCAGAAGCCTGAAGCCCTGTGTCTCTTCTCTTCCTGTTCTCTTTCCTTCTGTTCATTCTGTCTTCTATCCTTTCCTCTACTTTCATCTCTGCTCTTTTATTTTGTGAGATTATTTTCTGTTTTTTTGCTAGGATATTATACTAATGGACACATGATTTTTCCTTTTTAAGATAAATTCAATTTAAATGTGTTTTTATAACTCTTTTTGTTCACTCATGATGTGCAGGTGTCTCTTCGTTGGTTTATAAAGTTTTTTCTTGTGTTTTTCTCCTATCCTAAAGAGAATTTACCCAGCAAGCAAGATGTAGGCATGAGCGAAATATAAATGAATGTATGCAGTTTACACTGCGTCTGTTTCTGAAGCATAGCGTCTGTTGTCTTCTGTTCATTTGTTTTGTTCTGTTTTTTCTTTTTCTTTTCTTGTTTCTGTTGCTGAGGGCTTCTGCTGGCAATTTTATACCTAACACAATTTGGTTTCTTTCCTAGACTCAAGACACAAAATCACGATTTAATGCAACATATAAGTGGCAGGTATTAATAGTACTGTCGCTGGAATCGTTTTGAGTGTTTTTTTATTTTGCGACTGCCTTTAACACATACCACATTGCTTTCACTGTAAATTCCCAGCATACACAAGACCAAAATAGTTTTTTTTTTTATTTCTAACTAAAGGCCTTATTTACTCTATTAACTAATCTGGCTCTTTTCATTCATTTCATTCAGTTCTCATTTCATACCGGAGGCTCAGTGTTAGTGTGTGTATCTGAACTATGACTCACTGTTAATCTTGGACATTCTCCACGTCTTCTCCAGACCTAGCTGTTTCCCGAGCTCTATCTTGAAGGGGTCTGTGTTGGGATGGATATCTTTATCCCGTGCTCCTATCACTGCTACGTTCACCTCCTTGGCATCTTCACATACCCGAACGACTGAGGGCACCACGTAGGGCGCATTGTCGTTTTCATCCTCCAGATTGATGATCAGAGTACCGGTACCTGTAGCAGGAGGGTTACCTAGGACAAAAAAAAAAAAAGATAGATTAGAAATCAACAATTAGTTTTGTAGTAAAATGGCTGAGGATGTCAGAGCAGAGCAAATTTGATTGTGGAGTTTAAACTGTGTCTGTAATGTACCAATGAATCAAAAGGACCAATGTAATGAACCTATTTAAGCTTTAAAATATGATCAGTTTCATTTTCATTTCATTTCCCAAACCAATTCATACTTTATTAGGATTTTGGGAAGGGTGAAGCCCATTCTAGCCGACTCTGGGCAAATGCGGAGTACACCCTGAACAGCTCGCCCGAACATTACAGGGCCAACATATTTTACTCTTTATTTTCTGCCTGATGTTCAACAATATATTGGCCCAAATATATTCTGTCCAGACCTGTCTGGCTCCTGGGATTGAGCCCCATGCCTGGGCGTTTCTGTGTGAAGTTTGCATGCTTTCCCGTGCCTGTGTGGATTTACCCCCACAGTCCAAAGACATTTAAATTTTTATACACATACAGCATTTTGGCAGCCCGTGTCTAGAACGACTTGCGCAAGGGCCCAACAATGCTTGAATCTCTGACCTTTGGATCAGTAACCCAGAGCCTTACCCACTGAGCCACCACTGCCCCTAACATGCACATGCGCATAAGGTAATAAGGTATATTCTCAATTGCCCCCTAAGTGTGAATGTGAGTTTGAATGGTTATGTATGTTGGCCCTGCAATGGACTGGCAAGCACAGGGTGTACTCCACCTTTGCCCAGAGTTGGCTGGACCCTAATAAAGGATAAGGGGTTCGAAAAAGATAAAATGAAATGAAATTCTCTCCATCTAGTATTTTTATGTATGGTTAAGTATTCAGTACATACTGATTCAGAGACAAAGATTAAAAGGACAGGGCCAAAAGAGTTATGCATAAAACCACATGAAATTGAAAAAAACCACAAACAAACAAACAAACAAACAAACAAACAACAAAACAACTAAACCAAAAAAAATTGCATTGCGGTGAAACTGCTAAAAGAATCAAATGTCTCTTTTGTCTCGAGCAATTCTGAAAAACTCATTTCATCACCCCCTTCCCTAACATTCATCTTGATTCAGCTTAATAGAAAACAGCAGAAAACAAGCCATGTGTCATTTCAACCGCAGGGAATCATGAATCATGTGGCTCATGGCTAAAAGTGGTTGTATGGTGCATGCGAGGTCCTGTCAACATCTGTACCTGCTTTCAAAACTACTAACTATCAGAAGCACTCGTCATGAACCCAGATTCACTCTCATTCTTGGCGAACAGAAGCTCCAGGTTCTAACCTGTGACGTTACTGATCCTTTACTGCCCGGTTCTCTGCCTGTTTTGACCTGTTTAATTAATTCCTTATCATGTTTCCCTCCCTGTGTGTCTGTTTATTGATCGCTTGACCTTCTGTCTGTTTATGTTTTACGATTACCGCCTGAACCTTCTGCTTTGTCTGCTCTGATTACTTTAAAACCCAAACCTGCACCTGCGTTCTCCTGTCTGCACTTCCTGACATCTCTATTGAATCCTGCCAGCAGTCAAAAGGGGAAACATCCACTTTAGCAAGATACGCTGTCTTTGAGATCAGTCGCTATTGAAAAGTCAATGCTGTTGAAAAGCTTCGCTTTGCCATGAGAGGGAGGACAGTTTGTCAAAATGCTGAAGCCCCAAATGTCACTTTAGAAACAGAAATCAGATTAATTTCAATAGCGGTGTTACAGCATCATTGCTAAATGGTCCAAGCAAAATTGACAGAGCTTTTGTTGCCATATTCCATGAATTTCTGCTCATATGGCATTTTAAAGGCTGACATGTTCTCATTAGAGCTTAAAGAAACCCCCCAAATATTATTATTCTAATTAATAATAATAATAATAATAATAATAAGTTTATCAGATGTGCTAGCAACGTCTTACACAGCTGTCCCAGAGCACATATCTAGTCTAGAAATACATTTCTGGTTTATATTATTTTTAATGAATACAGTTCTGAAAAGAGGTGTGCACAGGATAATGTTTTTAAATTCCAGTACCGCCCACTGCAGAAGGAATTCCGCCCAATCCCGAAGGTAATTCATCCACTCCTACCTACTCTGGCTGCTAATTTTTGGTTGTGCCTGCCGGAAACATTTTTAATGGAGTTGATGCTATAACCAACCATCCAACGAAAACAAATGAACAACCATTCACTCTCACCTTCACACCAATGGTAAAAAAACAAAGTATCCAGTTGACTTAATATGCATGTTTTTGGACTGTGGGAGGAAACTAGAACATCAGGATGGGGAGAAAATGCAGATTCCACACAGAAGGACCCCAGTCAGCCTTGTGTTTCAAACCCAGAACCTTTTAACTGTGAAGTAACATTGCTAACTACTGCGCTGCTTTCTCAAATGGGTTGAATATAAAATTAAGTATACCACAGTACACCCTGAGGAACATAACAAAATGACTTACACGATGAATAATTAAATGAATAATAGAGTAATGCAAAATGTATACATACATTTGTACATATCCACCACACTCATATTAATCTAGCAAAGTGGCCATAACTTTTTTGATTTCCAGTCCTGATACACACCTCTACTTCTGAGTAGTGAGTAACACATGACATTTGACCCCAGTTTTCTTAACAGCAGGGACTTCTAAATGATGTTTTCTTAGACCAGTAGTACCAAAGAGCATGAAAATGTTTCTGACAAAAGTGTATTTTTATATCGGGTCCTGGAATTTTTCAAAATGGTGCCTGGAAAGACCAAAAACGGGCCGCTTGTACATGATGGCTTGTTTTTATTGTTATAAATATCCTCATAATATGTCTTTTTCAGGTTTTAATGATCACTGAATACACATTGCTAGAGATACTATTAAAGTTATGCAGGGTACCAATTTTATAGTCAATATTGATGTTTATATTCTCTGATTTTAACCTTTATATCAAATATTACAAGTTTGATTAGTGCATAGCACATGCAGAGATAACTGTGATATTTACTTCTTCATTTCTTCATTCCGTTCATTCAAATGGAAAATAATTCTTGTGGAATCCTTGTGTGCTTTCAGGACAGAAGTATAATGCTGCTGTAACTGAACTACCTACTACATAGCTTTCCTAAGGAAGTGAATGATGGCAGATGTGACTGAGACTTATAATACTCGCGGTGATATTTTTGTAAAAACTTGTTTGATGAAGTTTACAAAAAAGAAAAGAAGATTTCATGTTATTTTTGCATTTGCAAAAACTTTGTACATAAGTTGTTGTGGAAACGTTGTTACTATTTAGATATATGAATTCATATGTGACCTATCTCAGCAAAGTGGGTATTAAGTCGGAAATTATTAAATACTTTGTTGAACTTTAAACACTATTTTCTTCAGAGTTGCATGCTTAAAAGGCTGAAAATTCCTGGCACGGTTTGGTTAGTTACTCCAAAAATAGCAGCATATGTTAGAAATCTGGTATCATTTTAACCCTTAAACAGGCAACATGCGCTAGGAGATACTACAGATTTTTTATTACCTTAATAAGACAACGTATACTGGCAGATACAACTCATAAAATCCAAATTTTACAAGATATTTAAAAAATAATAAGTATGTTTTACTTGGATCTTAAATAAAAGAATAATTATTATAATCATTTTACAGTTAATTTTCCATTTGTGCCTGTTTATTGGTACCAATAACTCAAAATTAATAATTTCCGACTTAATACCCACTTTGCTGTGATATTTTTTATATTTCTACCACTCATACTATCACAGAAAATGCAGTCTCAGGTCCTTTTATCTGTTTCTTATCTGCGAAAAATGGGTTGATTCCAGGCCTGAATCACCATTTTTTAAAAACTTGCAGGAATGACAAAGAAAAATGAGTTAGATTTGAACTTAAAAGATAAATGACCTAAAAAAAAAGTAGTTTCCAATGTGTTCATCACAAAATCCTTTCATTTACCCCTCTCTAATAACAATGAAAAGGAGCTCATCCTTGTCTACAAGCAAACTGTTGTACAATATCATTCAACAACGGACGATCTAATGTATTACACATGAATCCATTAACATTGCTCATCTTATCATTCCATTAGTAGCAATTATAAATGCATTTCTATTTGCACATAATAATATGGAAAGCAGTTCTGAGAGGAAAACATGGATTCTGGATGATGAATAATGGCTTATATGGACCTTATTTTGAAAATAACCTGATTAAGAAAAGAAAAAAAAAACTTTATGCTAGTCCAGAACATGATGGATCCTGAGATATCCCAACAACTTTCTCTCTCTCTCTCTCTCTCTCTCTCTCTCTCTCTCTCTCTCTCTCTCTCTCTCTCTCCCTCTCTCTCTCTCTCTCTCTCTCCCTCCCTCACATGGAAATTTCAAGCCAATCCACCTACAAACATGTTCTCGGAAGCTGTAAGGTAAACTATTTACTATTTACAAACGACTCTCCTATGTATATGTTTGAAAGAACATTTGAAATTCATCGACACCTGGATCTCAGGAACACACCCTGAGGCAACAGCGTCACCTGTAACATGAAGTGTGCTGCTTCTAACAGCATTTTTATCAGGCAAATAGTCAGGGCTGACTACATCGCTTAAAATACTGACATGTACATGAGAATTCATGGAAAGGGAGGGCTTGCTAAGTATTGATTCTTTTATTTATTCACTTTTAAACTTTCGCCTGCTCTTTATAGCACCTTTCCTGACAGACAGAAAATTCCTGTTTCATATTTTTTAAAAGCAAGCTTACTTTATTTTTGTACATGCGCCTAAGGCTTTTTATTTTATTATTATTATTATTTTTTTTTTTTTTTAGCTTTTCCAAACTTAACTATATTGAATTTAATACATGCAGGCCCAAAACAGTGTGTTTCTTTCTTCTGCTTCACAACTTAATAAAATGTAGTGCACTAAAATAGGAAAGTGCTATGATGTTCCTTTGCAACACTAGTTCATTAAAGGAGCAGCAGGACCAACAGCTGCTGATTGTGTCTTAACATAAACAAGCAGCAGATGGAAAGTAAAGATGAGGCTGAGATGCTAACACACATCCACATGCATGATGCTTTGTGATTAGTTATAAAATCACACAGACACGCTCCTGTATGTGGATGTGCATGCATTGTGTCTGACCCCCGAGACTTCTATAACAAATATCTATTTTAAAAAAGATTTATTCTCTGGTCCCCAGAAGGAACTGTGGTGCATATTTAATAACAATAAAGCCATATAAACATACAGGCGGTAGTTGTTATGGATATAATAATAGCAGGCAGGTTATATATTACTCCTCTGATATGCTTGCCTCTAAATATTAATGGCAAAAATCACCAACTGAATAGACCCATGATACTTAACACTCCACAAACTCTATATCCTAACCACTGAGTAAATAACACTGCTATTTGTTTTGGTTTATCAGATAGTCTATAACTGTATTTATACACAAATACAGAAGAAGGTCCTGTATTTGAAAAGTGAACAACTTAAATGTACACCAAATACCAAAGATTTGCATGGACATACAGCAGAGCGAAACCTAAGGAGTATCTCAAATGCATGACAAATCATAAAGCAGTGCGATTCATTCTGTAATTTACTTTTATAATCTACATACAACGATTTTGGGAGTAACAGCTGTTTAATTTATAAAAAAAAAAACACCCTGTTTTTAAAAGATGTTAATTTATTCTTACATGAGGCAAAATACTACATGTTCATTTAAACTCAAGTGACAGAACTGAACTGAATCATACCGGGAACGAACCATATCACATCAGATAGCAAACTGAAGTCTGGTACATCATTCGTGTTTACCCGTATCATTTCATAGACCATGTATCTTAATACATACTGTATGTGACACTAATCATTTAAACTTCTAGGGGAATGAACTTAGCAAGTACGGATAGCCGAGTCACTGGGTGTGATGATTGAAAACCCACCTGTTTTGGAAGTACTTGGATTAGCACTATGCTTTTAAATATATA
>JBCNYH010000004.1:24964817-24974826 GCA_039654325.1 Tandanus tandanus
TCCTCTAGCACTGCTAGACTGGTCCCTCCTTCTACCAAGGGACAAGGGGAAAATGCATCTAAACTCTTCTCTGTTCTAGCTCCAAGGTGGTAGAATGAACTTCCTGTGGCTGTCCGGACAGTTGAGTGACTGGGTATCTTCAAACGACGGTTGAAAACTTACCTTTTTCGGCAGTACTTAGATTAGCTTAGCACTATGTTTTACACACACACACACACGCACACAAAAAAAAAAAACCCCAGCATGCACAACACCAACCCACTGAGTTTGACTGACGGTATACTTAGACAAACCAGTACAAGAATATATTCACTGATAGTGGACTTTAAAGCACTTCTGTAAGTCGCTCTGGATAAGAGCGTCTGCTAAATGCTGTAAATGTAAATGTAAATACCAGTACACCTGTCTTTAGTGACTAGAGGATTGAAAACCGCTTTAGATGAAGTCTGTAACTTTGAACATATTATACACAACAAGCATAAAAACAAAAAATGTGCTCAAAAAATGAACTCAGACGAAGAGCGCACTATGTTCGGAAAAAATCAATGAACACAGCATGGATGTGGTCAAAACAGAAAAATATCCAGTTTTCAAGGTCGTACTACATCCTTACTATTTCCATGTCAGATTTTCACTGCGTCTTACATTCTCCAACTAATTCCTTACCATGTGCATCAGCAAGCCGCATTAAACCCAGTGTGTTCTTACTATGTTCTTACTATGACCAATCAAATTGCACCACACACTTACCACATGCCATCCTTCACCCATAAATCAGCAGACAAATTTATACTCCAAGCTGACTTTGTTATGCATTTTTTAATGCACCTTTATTTCATGATGACCAAACCAAGGCTAAAACTCTTATTGCAACTGTTGTTAATGCATTTCTTATTGCTAGAGCCTGGACACTAAGATAGGATGTACTGAGAAAATGGAGCCTTAATGGCTACACTCAGCTATGGAGCAAAGTGCCTGGTCTAGCATGCTAATTAAAAAAAAAAAAAAAAAAAATTAATAAACTATTCACATGGTCCTCAATCAGCCTTTACTGTCGGGCTTCGTGCGTATCTCAAATAAACACAACTCAAAGCAAAGAAACGAAGTAGAAGAAAACTGATCTTCAATTAAACGCAGGTCCTGTTTTTTCTCTCTCTAGAGAATTGGTTGGAACTAGCACAAGTACCCAATTAAACCTGCAATTCCCTGCAGAACAAAACTGACTGATTAGCCTCCTGTGTCTGTTTAATAAAAGACTAGCATGGCTTAAGTGCATCTCTCTCTCTCTCTCTCTCTCTCTCTCTCTCTCTCTCTCTCTCTCTCTCTCTCTCGCTCTCTCTCTCTTGCTCCAATAACACCAAGCTGAGCCTTTCATCAGCCTGTCCCCTAGATCTGACTTTGCACTGCCAGTAATAGTCTTCTTAAATGCATAGAGAGAAACCATGATTAAACTCCATTTCTTCCTGAAAGCTTGGAACAGAAAAGTGACAGGCTGTATGTTATTAAGGACAGTGAAGTTTTATGACAGCCCTCCTAACATCAAGGTACATAGTCAAATAAATAAATAAATAAATAAATAAATAAATAAATAAGAAAGCCACTCACTATTAATTTAGTCCAATGGATGCTGAGTGACATTTCACAAGCTCACAGTGGTTTCCATTTGATTTCTGTTGTCGTTTTCGTCTTTCGTTAGCTCCGGTGAATTAAGCATCGCATTTTCCACAAGTGTAAACAAAATGCTGTATTCCTCTTGACATTCCTGGCAGAATACCCATCAGCTAAAACCATTTCAAATCTCCCTTAACGTAAAAGCAAACTACCTTTTTGAACGCACCCTTTAATATCCTGGCTTTGAAATTCCAGGTACCGAGGCATATTTTTTGTCAGGGGTGGAGTGGAAGTGAGTTGATCAAGGCATAAAACATTTTTAAAAAACTTTTTTATGCTCACCTCCGGCCCAAAAGCCATGGATTCATCAACTGCCGGTAGAAAAAAATAACATGGCTAATCCAGTTACCTGTGGCTCTTCACAAAGTTGTGTTTCATGTCATAGTTCGTCATTGAACCTTAATTTCCCAGATTTTCCAACTCCCAGGCTTCAATCTCACTTCCTGTTCCCACTTGACCTCTTGCCTCTTTCTCTAGTTTTTAATTGGATTATCCTTTTGCGATACTGACCACATGTTTCTTATCCTCTGCTGTGGACTATCAACATGATATTTCCCTTGCTCTTAATAGAGCTACGTTGACTACTTTCACTTGATTACCTCCAACTTTCTATGCACATTACACAAGGTTTCCCATATTGACTCTGCAACATACCAAATGTAGTTCCGAAACTAAGGCCACGTTTTCTTTTGTTTGTTTGTTTTCTTTTTTATATTCATTCTTTTTTTTGAGAAATTATTTTGGGGAAATGGGAATGGCTAGGAAATGGGATTGCACTATAAATAACAACATAAAGATCAAATGCCATAAGCTGACTCTTGCACAAAAAAAAAAAAAAACAAAAAACAAAATCCTTGTTCACAGATAATTAAAAACGATTCATCAATCATCCTAATAAACTACAGTATATTCCAAGCAATTCCTTTGCTGGATATAAGTATCAATGTCTTCCATATCAGTTGTCATTTGTTTTATTAATTTTCTAAAATAGCACTGTTTGAGCTATTATAGCATGCTCTATATAAATTGAAAGGCAAGGAACTTCAATGCCATAAAAAATAATTTTAGAAGGACACTCTGAGAGAGAGTCAGTGTAGAGCACTGTTCCTCTAGAGTGATTTCTCCTCTGAATTGAGAGAAATTATATGAAAAAATAACTTTGTTGTTTTATATCCATATTGCTTTCATTGAATTCATTACTTTTCATAGCTCCTGATGTTCACCACGGATTTTCTCTTTTTTCATCAACAAGTCAGTCTCTCTCTCTCTCTCTCTCTTTCTCATGTGCTCTCCTGGCACATGATCTTCAGACTGCTTCATTTGTTTCTTGTGTGCTTATTATGTTATTGTTCAAGTTTAACACATGGAACTGTCATTTCAGTATGTAGCTTCCCTGGCTTTGTCTTCAGCTCATTCACCCATGCATGATTGGGTTTCTCCCATATTCTCCAATTTCATCCAACCTTCCAAAAACATGCCAGTAGTCAGACTGTCTAAGCTACATTACCCCTATATATATAAAACTAGGGTGAGCGTGGCATCCTGTAATGAACTGATGTTCATTCAGCATGTGTTCCTTGCTCACTCCCAGTGTTCTCAGGATAAACCATTTACTAAAATTAATTAACTGAAGACAAAGTGACCAAATATCTTTAAAACCTGTAAGCTATGTCAGCTCTTCCTGCAGCTCCTTTAATGTTGCTGCAGGTCTCCTGGCACTGTTCTTGTTAAATTCTTGTTTTTTTCTTTTATCAGTTTTGAAGGGACATCCTGTTCTTGGTAATCTCACTGTGGTGGTCTATTTTCTCCACTCACCCATGAAGATGATCTTCATGCTGTACCATGATATATGTAATGTTTTGGAAATTCTTTCGTGCCCTTCCCCTGATCAATGCTTTTTACAATGTATCCAGAATATAAAGTACATTGTAAGCTTTTGTAGACACGTGTTTATTAGTCAGATGAACCAATAAGATAAAATAACAAAACAAAACAAAACAAACAAACAAACAAACAAAAAAAACAAAACAAAAAACAAAACAAACCACAGCTGATTTTTATTTTAGGTTAATCAGAATCAATTCAGTGACAACAGATCCATTATAATTACTTCTGAACCTGAGTTTCAATGTGATTAGTTAGTTCTGATCTAATCCACATGCTCCAGAATAGTGTGTAATTTGGAATAGACAATTATCCTAATGTATTTGGACTGTGGGAGGAAACCAGAGTGCCCAGAGGAAACCCATGTAAGCATACTGAGCACATGCAATGTCCACCAGAAACGCCCTCACCGAGTCCAGGACTTAAACCCAAGACCTTCTTGCTGTGAGATGTACATACTAATTGAAACACCACCATAATTTATACATTGAATGCAATTGGTTGCTAAATTACATTAAATGTGGAAAACATATTAGTTTTAATTTTTGCAATCATTAAAAATCCGCTATTTTAACAGGATGTTGACTTTGTATATCTACTGTATAACAGAAGCTTTACAAACAGATATTTATTGTATACTGCTCATATTTACATATACATTCAGATAGTAACCTGACTTCATTTTCCTGACACATAACATTGCAAGGACTAGAACTGGCAGATTAAATAAAACTAGATCATAACACTACCTCCAGGCACTTTACAGTGGCCACTGTGGATGATCTATGGGTGCATCACTTCATGTGCTTTCCTTCTTACCTATTTCATGAGACCATCTTTTTCCATTGCTCCAGAGTCCAAACTTTATGCTTCCTAACAAAGTGAAGTTTTTTCTTTTAATAAGCCTCATTAACAAGGGGTGTTCTTATAGCCACACAGCTGTTTAGTCCTAATCCTATGAATTATCATCACAATGTGCATGTAATTTTAGTTATAAAATGCATGGTGATGGTAAATTGTAAAATACATCAAGAGTGAAACCCACTGCTATGTTTGTCTAAGTGGCTAAGTGACCACCAATCACGGGACATGTTTTTCACAAACAGTTCACTGCTATTTTTCCAGATTTCAATAATGCATTGGACAGTTCTTGACTCAACTGTAGTAATTTCAGCAATCTCCTTAGTTGTTTTCCTTTCTTATTGCAGGGCAATAAATTGACCCTTCTGTAACACTGTAGCATTGTTTCCATGACTAGAGGATACGTCTTCCCACAGGGTTGTTTAAGAATTGAAAATCAGTTAATATTTAGTTAATATCAATCATCGCAGTGATTATTCAATAACGTGCCATAAGTTTTAACTTATTAAGTGTGTGTGTGTATAGTATCTGTCCTTCGAAGTGACTGATAGAACCATATGCTAGTGCTGTAGATAAAACTTTTTTACTCTGACATAAACCTAAATCCCATGCTTCTGTAAACCCTGCTTTGATCAGCGTAACATCACTGCTTCATATGTCAAGCCCAGTCTACTGGGAATTCATTCATTAATTAAGAAACCACTGACTAGCCAGGCAGCCTACAATGTGGCATTAGACAGCACAAGACATGTGGGTACTATTTGTCAATGAGAGAAACAAAGGAGAATCCACTGTGATGCATGTGTCAGAGTAATTTCAGTAACAGTCTAGCACATCTAATAATGTGTAAATGTGCAATAAATTTGAAACAGCACTTTTCATCACTGTCAATGCCGATTTACAGTGAAGACATCTTAAAAATGAAACAAAAAATTGGACAGGAGATCCTTATAAACCAAGCGAACAAGCGAATAATGAATAGTTTCTGAGCACATAATTGTGCAAGAAGAATATGAGTGCATGAGCATATGTACATAAACTCATGTACTCACTCACGCTCAAAGAACTGTGGACTGAATGAACATCTGCTAGCTCAGTGGGGAATAAAGGAGCACGAGAAAAATGCATCTGAGCTTCAGACCAGAATCGTGCACTCACGCGATGAAACCCGTACCAGTGTTGAAACACTGAGGTACCTCTGTGGGTAAGAGATGAGCAAGTGTTGGTGAAGCTAAGGAAGTCACACACAACATCTGTGAAATGGAGCAATTTGTTTCTGCGCTTGCAAAAAGGGCATGTATGGGTCAGACAGACCGTTGGGAACCAAACACACACACACACACACACACACACACACACACACACACACACACTTTTTACCCTATTTGTTCGCCCTAATCCTTCCTTTTTCTTTTTTTTTTTTATTTTTGTTTTATCTATGTTGTCTTGCTTTGTTCCATCCTGTCTTTACCTAGCTTCTGTCAGCTGTCATCACTGTCCCCCTCTGTGGTCACCAGGGGAGCAGCAGTATTCATCATTTGAGTTCTCCAAATAAAGACATAGCAGACTGGACTGGATCGATAACCTGTTAGTGACCAGCAGGACTCTTGTGTCATGCAATCATCTGGACAACTCATAGCAGACCAGGGTGTCTGTTATAAACTATATGTTAGAAGGGATAAAAAAAAAAAATGATCACAGAGAAAAGATTCAGTCAGTACAAGTGCTAATACCCACAAAACCACACACACATAACGCAGAGTAAAGGTGAACACAGTGTTCAGATCTAGTCTCACATCCTTGCCCTGTTTCAAAGGACACAGTAAAGAACTTTGAGCATCAAAAACTGTCGACTGGCACGTGCAACTGTCAAAACCTGGATGGCAAACAGTACACAGTATTTCTCTGTAGGCTGATCCTTTCTCCCATAGAAACAACAAAGATCATGCAGTCAGCGCCGACGACGTTGGGTTATCTGTGTGGGCATGTGAGCACGGATGCGACAACAAAATCGAGCTCACGGCTTTACGACATTTGTATAAGTATGGAGCAAATACTAATAATAACACACCCTTACATGTGCACGCTTGTCCTTACCACAGGGATTCATTTTGTCCATTTGTTTCAGTGTAGAGTTTATTATTAAATTAACAAATTATGTCAGTATTTATGCAGGGAAATCTGTTTTTTAAGTGCTGAAGCTGATTTTCTGAGCAGCCATTTAGAAAGTCGTGTATATGGTGCATGTTTACACAGTGAACAGCACGACAGACCATCACAGTACCAACACAGGCACACTACCATTCACACTCACATTCACACCCATGGGCAACTGAGAATATCCAATTGGCCTAATGTACATGGCTTTAAACTGTTTAAGGAAACCAGAGCACCCGGAGGAAACCACTGCAAGAATGAGGACAACATGCAAATTCCACACAGAAACACCCTCACCGAGCACGGGGCTTGATCAGGCAGAAGTGATAACCACTGGGCCACTGTGGAACCCATGACTAAGCTGAAGCTTTTCAGTGTCCCCCCCTCAAATATATGATGAAATATAAGAAAGACATTTAAGTTATGAACTGCTTAATCCTAATTAGGGTCGCGGGGAGGCTGGCGCCCATCCCAGCCAAATATGGACGAGGGCAGAGTACACCCTGGACAGCTCGCCAGGCCATCGCAGGGCAGAAACACGCTGACGGCAATGCAATGTCCTACTCATGAGAAAGACAATTTGAAGATGGCAAAGGTTGCAATAAAAAGAAAAGAGTAAATGACAACTGGACTAAATGGAATCTATTATAATCATCATATTAATCATTGCAAATTTAGGTTAATTGACCAATATGGCATCCGGCCTTATTATTTAGCAGCTTATAAAATATTACTCATAATCCAGCTTCGTCCCAATTTACCCAGAACATCAAATTATGTTGCATTTTATTTTTATTATACAATGTAGCATTACATTACTGTTAATGACTACAGCCAGTAAGAATAGTATCAGCGTCATACATCATGATGAACCTGAAAAGGCTGCTTTGGGAACAACATCTTTCCCTGAGGATGCAAACAGTAACTCTGCAGTTTACTAAACAAAGATCGAAGTTGATGATGCCATTATCTAATTACCCCATTAAGCGTATATTCACTTGGGTGAGCCCAACAGCACTGTTACATTGCGGTTCTTTGCATTAAAATGCTCATACACTCCCTAAAATGCAAAAATGTGATTCCTGACACTGTTATAAGTAAAACAGGAATGCCACAGCAGACGGTACTACCCTCCTTCACATTCACCCTATACATTTCAGACCTCAGCTACAACTCTGCTGCCACTTGCAAAGGGTCTCTGACGAGGCTGCAAGAGCATGGTGCATCAAGGCAGGGCATGAGAACGTATCCAGGATTGGAGATGGCAACTTCTTGGAGAGATGTGTGCTCCACCATTACAACTTGACACCAGCAAGCTGGAGACTTTTGTTATGAATCTTTAAGAAAGGGAAACTCTGATCCATTTTCCCAGCTACTGTAAGAATGTGGAGGCAGTTCAGGACACACATCTGAGAATTCAGCTAACTAGATTGTCAAAGAGCATGGAATTGTTGTACACAAATGCCAGAGTCAGTTTTATTTTCCCAGGAGGCTAAAGTCATGCAGCAGATGTTTTACTGAGCTCGAGTGGCTTGTGCCATTTTTGTTGTGGTGTATTAGAGCAGCAGCAGATTGAGGCAGCGGATGTGAACAAAGTGAATGAGATCATCAGAAAGGCCAGCTCTGTTACTGGAGTGGGACTTTATTCCTTACAGAAGGTGTCAGAGGATGCACAGTCTACTTGATATTGTGGACAGTGGTTCCCACCCTCTACAAAGCACACTAGAAAGATTATATCTTTAGTGGGAGGCTGGGGCCAACCTGGCACTCTACAGAATACCTTCCAATTGCTGTGAGACCCTAGAACATTTCTTTTTTTATTTCAGAGTGAACTAGATGATGCAAGGGTGAATATGGCTGTACTATACACTTAAGAATTTTTACTGTGTCCTGTACTTTTTGCCATCGTGCCTATGAAAAGGGAAGCTGCAACAGGTATGCTTGAAATATGGTACACAACAACTGGGACATTCACTCCTTACTTTCTTTTACTTACTACTTTTGGACTCAGATAACTTTGTTTTTTTTCTGGGTACCATAGTGGTTAGTGCGTCTGCCTCACAACAAGAAGGTTCTGGGTTAGATAGAGTCTTGGGCTTGGGCATTTCTGTGTGGAGTGTGCATGTTCTTCCCGTACTTGCATGCGTTTCCTCCGGGTACTCTGGTTTCTTCCCACAGTCCAAAGAAAAGCACTTGAGGCTGACTGGCTGTTCCAAATTGCCCCTAGGTATGAGTGTGAATGGTTGCATGTGTAGGCCCTGGTATGGTCTGGTGAGCTGTTCAGGGTGCAGATAGGCTTCAGCCTCCCCACGAGCCTGAATAAAGTCTTACCTTATCCTCTATTGTCTTGTCTTATTTTCTGTGTTGCATGTATAGAGACTAAATTAGTGCAAAGTGCAATCAAAGAAGAGCACTCATAGTAAATAAATTGGGGTCTAATGCAATCTAAAAAAATAGCTTGATTAGCAGATGGTTATTTAATTCACATATATTCATTCATTCATTCATTCATTAGCCGAGCTGTGATCATGGTGAGGCTGGAGCGAAGGAGGAGTACCCTCTGAACAGCTCACCAATCCATCACAGGGCCAACACATACACAACAGTTCACACTTACATGTATGGGTGATTTTAAAATGACAATTAGCCTAATGTGCCTGGGAGTACCCAGAAGACATCTATACAAGCATGGGAAGAACACTGAAATGCCCTTGCCGAGCCCGGGACTTGAAACCAGGACCCTCTTGCTGTGAGGCGGCCATGCTAACCACTACACCACTGTGCCGCCCTTATTTACATATATGATACAATTAATTGTTTATGGGATCTGAGTTATATTTTATACACTGATTATGTAAGTCACATCCTATACACTGAAAATGTACTGGCTACACTCACACTGTTGTATCCTAGTAACGTACTGAAACTGTAATGGCCGATTGGCACACTCACTGATTACACTATATATTTTTCTGTCATATATTGAACTTTAGAACATAATTGTGGTGCAGACCCTTTTATGCAACATAAAAAAATAAGTAGAGTCTGATAACATGAATTTTGGGAGGACAGTATTGGTGACTTGCCCAATAGTGTTGTCTATTTGCATAGGGGGATGTTCCCAAAACTCTAAAAAGGTAATATATATTTGGGCACTGCCTAAAAATGAAGCTTTGAAAATGCTTGCTGGTGTAAGTTTACAGGAACATGCATACATAAAGTAAGAGAATAATCTGTGAACAGCAAGTGCACTCAGCACCAACGGCGGTGGCGCGTGATATCTTTTTCCCACCATTTTCTACATTTATTGGGTTGTCTGTCTGTGTGGGCACTTGAACACAGATGTGACAACAAAATCAAGCTCATGGATACAATCAGATTGTATTAATAAAAGTGTCTCCTTTTCTGCAATTCCTGAACTTTGTCTTGAATATAT
>JBCNYH010000004.1:25036118-25055399 GCA_039654325.1 Tandanus tandanus
AAAAAAAAAAAGGATAGGTTTCTCGTGCGCACGCGATACTTTCTCGTGCGCACGAGAAACTTCATGTCCCTTTAGGGGCTCCGTAGTGGTCTATGAGCCTCTCTATTTTTGGGTATCAGTTTTATTTAAAAAAAGATTTTTTTGTTTTTGTAATTTTTAATATATTTACTTATTTATTTTTTTGATATCGATGCCCATCTTCATGAAGGTCAGCGATACATAACAGCCAATCAGCATTTACTTTGTGACATGGCACAGACACAGGTCAACCATCCAAGTCATGTTCCATGCCAGTGGTGGACCTTATTATTCAAGTTGGATATCAAATTAATTAAATGTAAATTGTTCGTACAAGTGTTTACTCAAGAGCGTTGGTGTTCATATAATATTGTAAACTTGGCAAAGTTCTATCCCACTCACACTCCTGAGAACATTATTTTATGTACAAGAAGCTTAAGTAATGCAACCTCCATTTGATCAGCTTCAAATCTTATAATTTGCATGGATTACTGCACTTTTATATATGGATTACACTGTCAAGTTTAAAGTGCTCATTTTTATTACACTCACAGCAGTTAGTGAACTCCCTTATCCAGAACGTGCTTTGGAGTCTTTATCAAAAACACATCCTCATGCAAATACCATCAAGAAAATGTCGTGAAGCCAAGTCATTTTGTATTATTGGTATAATTAAAGAATATGGAAAATACTGAAAACAAGTCAACACTAACCCACAAATTAGGACAAATAAGACTAATCACTTAATCATGGCTAAAGAAATGCTGTTCTTTAAAAAGCTGTTTTTACTGTGGACATAGCTGTCCACCATAAACAAATGCCTTAGCTGACAGAATATTTAGTTCTTGCATATTATTTTTAATCCATCGACCCATCCATATACTTCTTAGCTGTCAGAGTCATGGGTTGACTTTGAATAAGGGAGGGAGGAAACCAAGCACAGGTCACCAATCCATCGCAGGGCTAACACAGAGACGAACAATAATTCACACTCATATTTACACCTACTGGCAATGTTCAGAGACCCAGTCGACCTAATGTACATATTTTTGGACTGTTGGAGGAAACCCAGAGGAAACCAATGCAAACACACAAAGAACATGCAAAATCCACACAGAAATGGTCAAAGTTGGCCAAAAGGTTTAAAATCAGAACCTTTTTCTCACAGTGCTAACCACTACACTACCCTTTACTCTTTTTCCTCCATAGTGCAAATAAGAGTAGCATTTTAGAAACCTCTATAAATCTAGTCAAAATATTTGATTTGATTTGGTGTATGTAAATGTTTACACACAATTTAATGAGGCCAATTAAGTTTATTCAATTTCATGGACTATGAAATAAGTCAGGTTTGCAGGTCACGTTGTAAACACTAGGGTAATGAGAATCTAAACAGGCAAAGTATTACTAGTCTGTAGGTTAAAGTACATTGCTAAAGAATAAGCTATGTGGCAGTGGAATATTCTTTATGGTTCTACAAAGGATGAAAATATTCTGCCAAACGGGAGTGAGCAGCACCTGGTAAATTTTGACGTTGAATTAAAAAGAAAAGCAACGATTGGTTGTTCAGAAATTAGGTCAAACGTATTGTCCAACTTTATATGGGGATTCTCCTGTAACAAAGATAGTATTCAAAGTTTTTCAGTAAAGTCTTCGTTCTATCCTGCATAACTTTTGTAAGTTTCTAACTTCAAGTTATTGTCGAATTTGACCCCGATATTAAGAGCTAATGTTAGCATATAGACCCGTTTGTTAGGTGAGGGACAACATCGGTCTGCCTTTTTGATGCGTTTTATCAGGGATGTATGCAATTGTGTTTTATCAGGGATCAGCAGACCACACACACACACACACACACACACACACACACACACACACTCATACACACACACACACGCACAGCTGAGGGATTTCTATATTTGTCTGTTAATGCAGGTATGGAGACATTTATGTGTTAAATACTATTAAAATATGAATAGTATTAAAATGAGATTATATAGTGTATTAAGGCAGCCTATGCTTTAAAAAAGTTGTATGTGGAGCTGCTTTGTAAATGTATTTGCATATTAATGCATATGTTAATTTCAGTACAGGAAAATAACTAAAATATTGGATTTTGGACTTCAAATTATTAATTTGGTCTCAGATATTTTATTTCATTAGATGTAGTTTTCTTTTGTTATTTTGTGTATTTATGTGTATTTTGTTTTATTTAAAAATATATATTTTGAGATACACTTTAAAAAAAAGCAGCACCCTTGACCGCTGCCCATTTCACTCCTTTTTCTTCTAATCCTGTTCTCATCCCTGGACTTCAGAGGTTTTGAACCTACCCATGTGAAAGAGTTGTTCCTAAAGGGTCACAAGGAGGCCTGTTCACACACAACACAACCTTTTTTGCTGTGAAATGCTATTCACTACACCACTGTGCCACCCTAAGTGCATTCATATAACCTTGTGAACTCCAGCCAAATGTACTGTCAGAGCTGTTGCAAACAAACAAACAAACAAATAAATGATCATTGACAAATCAGAATTTATGATTGAGCAATGCTCAATAAAATGTAAATTACCCTGGTCTACAGCCAAAATGCTTCTGAAATAAATATAGTCAAACTTGATCAAATGTGGGCCGCTGAGAATGAAAATTATGTTTAAAATTGTTGATTGGCTCTAGTTTTTAAGTTATGGTACTCTTACTTTCTTATATATGACCCTGACTTAGGAATCATGAAGGATGGTTGAGTTATAGAGAGAGTGGATCTGGATTTAATCAGAAGTCATTAAATAATACATCTTTCACTGAATCTAGGATTAAATCTTAGGTAAATTATGCTCTCTGATTTATCCGTGTTTTATTCTTCAGATCTCAAGGGACACATTCATTTTTTGTTTGTTCAGACGATGACATGCCTTGTACTTGTGTGAAGAGTGCAGAATACTTCTGCTATGTTTGTAGTGACTTTGGCACCACAAAAGCGCAGTATAACTGCTGTGGTTAAGAAAGCATACCACCTTTACTTTGGGTGCAAAATTGGGGATTAGGACAAGAACTGAGCCCCACACATATGTTGCAGTAATTGTGCAACAAATCTTCACCAGTGGCCAAAGAAGAAACGATCTGATCATATCAGCCATTGTTACTTCTGCATGGTACCTCCACTTGGAAATAGTTTGTCAAAGAGGGAAAAAAGGATTGTGCAGATCCATTTAATGAATACATGAGGCAGGCCAAGAAGCGCCAAGGAAACACTGTATGAGAACTGATCTCTGTACTTATGTATCTATTAATAATGTTTTTTCACTTTTGTTCCAAAAGTAATTTAATATATGTGCCTTCTGCTTATTTTAAAGTGTTACAAAAAGAGAGCAGGTGAAATATTATTATATAAATAATCAGAGAAACTATGATTCATTAGATATTAATTAGAAATTATGATAAAACTGTTTATGATTCATCTTAAAAGCTCTAATCTGGCTATCAACACAATATAATTATGTAGAAGTAAAATGTAAAAAAAAAAATAAAAAAATAAAAAATAGAAACAGTAGCCAATCAGTTATTTTTATTGTAATATTTGCTTTCAGCTTCCCCAAAACCATAATAAACTGCAGAATTTATTCCCGAAGCAGACAACTTCAAAAAATTTGTATACCAGTGTTACTCAGCCACTGAAATTATTTGCTGCTACCATGAAATAAATAAGAATTTGGAAGTAAAATGCTGTTCATTGTTCAAACTCACTCACTTGCCAAACCGTTTAATCCTTTTAGCCGACACGGGACAGAGGCAAGGTACACACTGAACAGCTTGCCAGAGCAATGCAGGGCCAATACACACATACATAGCTATTCACACTTACTCACACCTAGGGGCAATTTGAAACAGCCAATTAGCTTAATATGCATGTCTTTGGACTGTGGGAGGAAACCGGAGTACCCGAAGGAAACCCACACAAGCACGGGGAGAACATACAAACACCACACAGAAACACCTGAGTCCGAGAATAGAACCCAGGCCTTGTTGCTCTGAGGCAGACATGCTAACCACTGGTCGATTCATTTCTGAATTGTCAGATACCCAGGTTTCAAACTGAAGAATGCTTATTTAGATTTAACAGATTGTAGCATTTTTGTGTTGCCTGGTTGTTGAAGAATACCTGTTAATTAATATAAAAGATGGAGCAACTTAATGCCACACTTAATGCATTTAGGCTTTAATATCTGAAGATGTTTTCTGTCCCAAAAAAATTAATTGACGTGCTGTCTTACTCTCATCTTCACATTTATCACTGCTCTGAATGAGGAAAAAAGCCGAGCACATATGAAATATCCTACCAGTGAGTGGGTGAACTCAGGTGCATGATCGTTTCTGTCTGTGATAGTGATGGTGGCAGTGGCAGTTCCTGTCAGTCCAACCTCACTTCCTGCCATATCTTTAGCCACAATCTCCAGCTCGTACTGTGTGGTAGGCAGTGTCTGCAAGAAAAGACAATATGAAATTACTTTTTTTTAAGTAAGTTACTTGAGAAATGTGAACATTTTGCTGGATGTTGGGAAAATGCACAGTCATAGTAAGAATGAACTGATCCCAAGTGATTTGATTCGACTTCGAGTAATAGTTCAGTCAATGATAATTAACCATTTGTTAAGCTTTGCCAATAAACAATAAAAAACAATTACATCCATCCTGGAAAGGTGTTTACACTTTTCTTAAACTGGTGAAAGAGGGGAAATTAAACACTAAGCAGCAAAGCATTTTATTGACTCTAAAGAAAATGAGAATGGAGCAGGTTCTCAGTGCATATGCTTGAGATGGTGTGTTAACTACAAAAGGTCCATCAGTGAATATTCAATGAACAGACGAACCACAACACTGACAGCTCATACTGGTAACGTGTAATAGCATGTGAAAGGAAGAGCGCGGCTGCATTCTGAACGTGTGTAAAGTGCTGTGATATTACAGTGAGCGAAAATTAGCATATAATACCATTTGCTCCCTGTGTTCCCAATGTCCAACTCACAACCAAGAATATTATGAATCACAGGCACCCTGTAGATTTGGATATTGTTAATACAAAAAGCTGTTAAACATTGTTTTAGAAACTCTTGATTCAGTACTATGTGATTTTATTAAACATAGAAAGAACAACAACAAAAAAACAAGTCACAAGCCTTTATTATTTCAGACTGATAAAGACAAATCTGTTGTTTCTTAACAGAAATATATATTTCTGGCAGAAAGGTTCCTCTCATATATAAAATAAATCTTATTCCCAGAAGAAAAGCCATATACTCAAAAGAATTACTGGGTTGTTAGCATTTGTAATAGCACACCTCGCACAAAATTGCAAAGCAACAGCATATTACACATGGTGGAAGTGTTAATGCAAACATTTATTTTCCCTACCGAAATTCCACTCAGTGCCATTTTAAGTGCCACAGTAATAAAACCCATCCATCTGTTTCACACAATCCCTAGGAGGCAGGAGACTCACACAGTTGACTGTTTTCACCATGCTCTGTTTTGTCTTCTCTGATCTTACAGTGTGTGTACCTGTTTTCAAAAGCAACCCGGAGCAGAAGGACTAATTGTCCTCTTCTGGATGTTGTTCACAGTCTTAGCCGAACCTTCCCTAATTATACAGTTTTGAAGAAAAGAGCAATTGTGTAATAGCAAGAAAAATAAGGATGCCCCAGGCAAGGTACACCGAAACTTCAATATCTGCCAAAATTAGAGTGGGATTTAAAGGAGCTGTGTCACGATTTTTACCCAAAATTCAGTTACCCAAAAATATGCAATGAATGTCCAAAATACTCCTCTGTGTTTATTACACAGCCTTTTAAACTTTCAAATCAAAAGTAGTATAAAGTTTCCAAACCTAGCATGGAGTGGATGGAAATGGATTGCCACAAGGACTTTTTAACATTTTGTTGGGCTGAACAGTTTTCAAAATATTGAAATCCCTCTGCTTAATCCTTTCAAATTTGTTGTTTGAAAGCTAATTCATGTTTAATATCCTCTGTAAACCAAATCTCCATCTATACAAATGATCATGCCTTTGATAACCCCATGGGTGGCCTCATAACAAGAAGGTCCTGGGTTCCAGTCCCAGGCTTGGCGAAGGCGTTTCTATGTGGAGTTTGTACTCCGATTCCAAAGACAGGCACATTAAACTGATTAACTCTTCCAAATTGCCCCAAGGTGTGAGTGTGAATGGTTGTGTCTGTGTTGGGCTTCTGATGGTCTGGTGAGCTGTTCAGGGTGTATCCCGCCTTCATCTGATCCCGGCTGAGACAACATTGTAGGATCTGGCAAATTAGTGAGTGATAACCCCATTGATGTAATTCAGAATATTTTCATAAAAAACAACCATGACTGCCCCTTTAATTTGGGTTCCTTTTTCCAGGGTTCTGCAAACCTCTTAAAATCATGATATATTTTTACATTTCAATTCAGGACTCATGACAATTAAGTGGCTTTTCTCCTGACAGCAGTGATGGTGAGAACAGTGCATGTGTGGGTTTACTGGGTCCTAACAGCATGAGTATCTCTGCCTGAAGACATTGAAGGGAACACCACTGTTACAGTCTCAGCAGTAGTGAACACAGACCCAGAATAACAACACATCTGAGCTTTTTATTTGTGCTCTTGTCTTCAACTGTCGGTCGGTAAAACTTCTGTCAAACCCATTAGACATTACGCCTCTAGCTCAACCCCAAACACCTCCCTCCAAAGCCATGCACAAGTCAAGTGAAGACAAGTGCCATGTCTGCTACTTCTTTCACCCAGGACTTCACTTCCCATGCCCATGCATTCCCACAGCAATCATAGTATACACTCTGGGTTTTATTTCCAGACTTTACTAAGCCTTTTGTTCAGCACCTAGATTCATTGATTTTGACTTTTTCCTTGCCTCTGATCATCTGTTTGTGCCTTTCCTGAACCTTGACTTTAATACCAGCCTAGCATTTTAGATTTGCCTACCTTAATATCCACGAAAACTCAATTCTGCTTTTATATCCGTCTGCAGCCTGGTTCTGTGACATCAAGTAGGCTTTGTTGTCATTCTAAATAGAATGTTAGGAACAAAATCCTTTCCCCCAGAAAAAGGTTGCAACACTTAGCACAAAACAATAGAGGATATGTGAGACTGTGACAGACAGGGCAAAGTCAATAAATACTATACAATATACACAGACAACAGTCATTGACATTACACTAAATTCAAAACTATACTCTAAACTATAAACAGGATTCATACAAGCTAGCCATAACCTTTACAAGATTATAATCCAACCTCTGATCTAGCATCATGGCTGGACAAGCTTTCAAACCCAGAAATATGCATCAACCTGATCTTCTCAAAATACACGGACTTACCCAACATGTTGGCTGACATAAAAACTTGCTGAATCAATGTAAGCCTGTCATTAATCTTGCTTACCGGGGAAGTTTGTACTGGAGCAAACAGAGAAGCAGACAGAATTGTCACCCTCATGCTGGTTAAGTAAGGTATACCACTGCAGGGGGGCAGACATCCCACAGCTGAGTTATAGGCTATTGGATAGCAGCTGCCAAGCTCGTCTGCATCTACATGTCATCTTCCAACTCCCTTTCCTCAGAACACAAAAAGTGCCTTGCTTGATACTTTTGATTTAGTATTCACAGCTCTAACTCCTTTAACCAGATATGAAGACACGGCTCTGCTCAGATTGGCAGGGACTAACTGTCAAATATTTCCCAAGCAGAATAAGCACTACCTAATAGACCTTAATGACCTGATTTTGGGAAAGTGCTGAACAATTTTTTTTTTCCAGCATGAATTCGAATTGTACCAACGCTACAGGGTCACACTCTCAAATAACTCTCAAACAGAACTGAAAAGCAGGAATCTAGAAGTCCAGGACGCCACACCTTCGGCTAGAGTGGAAACACATAGGTACCCCTCCCTTCCAGGTAAAGTTCCTTATGCCACTTAACTTCAGTACATGCCTTGTTATAAAGACGTGAATACATTATTCACACGGAACATTTCAAGTAAATATAAAAGTTTGCTCAAAAGGGCAACTGCTTTAGACTAGATCCCATCGAGTGTGGGCTTCAACAGGGCGCACCAAAAAAGTCAGGAGTCTTTCACCTTGCATGCAGTGAGGGCAGTGAATATGGAGCTTGTGGGACATTCATTAACATAAATGTACAATGTTTATTCAGTCATTTAAACTAGCTGCATGATCAGGGTCTTGATGAGGTAAAGTATTAATTCATTCTTTTGCTGAGCCTCCTAATACTACTATGGTTGTGGGAAGGCTGGGACCTATCTCAGCCGAGTCTGGTACAACCTGAACAGCTCGCCATTCCATCTCAGGGCCAACACACTCAAAACCATTCACACTCACACCTAGGGGCAATCTGGAACAGCCAATTAGCCTAATGTGCATGTCTTCACACAGAAATGCCCTTGTCGAACCCGGAACTCCAGCTCAGGAGATTTGGGGTACCCCATGTACAGGTTGTAAGTCTGTTGTATGCATCACATGTAAAGCTGTAGATTGTTTATAATTTGGGAAGTAAAACAAAATTCAAAGGATGTCCTAGAGTGGTAAAAAAACCCACAAATATAATTTTGTCCCCTTTGGCTTTTCATCCTAGCAAAACATTGTGACAGACAGAGCAACAGACGGACAGGGAGTCCGGTACCCCAGGGTACCTCTACGCGGCCTGCCCATTATATGGGACATCCCACACAAATTGTTAGAAAATAGGACAAGTTAGTATAAACAAAAATAAAAATAAATAAACAAATAAATAAAATCTGTTTTATGTCCAAAGTCTGGTTGAGAATAAATAAACTAATTATATTGTTGGACTGTCCGAGCCAGGATTCACTGTTTTATTTGTTTGAATTTTTTCCCCGAAATTTCTGGCAGTGCACATTTTCTTACCAAAATAAAAATAAATAAATAAACAACCAACCAAACAAACATATAAATAAATATATGGTTTTGACTGTGTCGATTTGGATTTAAATTAAAATATAGTAACAGGCCCTGCAATGGCCTGGTGAGCTGTCCAGGGTGTACTCTGCCCTTGCCCAGAGTCGGCTGAGAAGGGTGCCAGCCTGCCCGCAACCCTAATTAGGAGTAAGCGGTTCCGAAAATGAATGAATGAATGAATGAATGAATATAGTAACAGACGTAGCTTTGGAGCACTAAGCAGATACAAATACAAATACAGATATGACACTGTGATTCCCCGTACAGTTGTAGCCCTATACAAAACTTAACTAAACTAAATATGGTGAATGGGGGGAATCATGTTTTTGGTTATTTACTGACTTCCCCCAGTGTGACAGAAAGCGTAAATGCAGTCAAAAACAACCATGAATACACACTAATATTATTTCCCTTTCATTCTCTTTAACCTGCCAAAAAATAAAATATCACTTTGTCACAACCAATTTTGTAATTCACAACGCTCATTCTCCCATGGTTCTGCTCTAACACCGAACCAGACAGCTTCATCTGTTTTTGATAATAAAGTGTGATTGTGCCATAATCCACCTGACTGGAGATCAGCGGAAAACCACAGCAGGGCACATGGAGCATTCTGCTGCATGTGCTGTTGCAGATGGTCACAAAGATTGGCTAGGATGGATGTCACCAAAAACCAGCTCAGAAATTATTTACCACCGATAAACAGATGGTCCTTCACAGGACTGCAAGTTGGAAAAAAATTGCATCCATCTGGATAAGAGGAAGGTGAGAGGAGATTTAATCTCACTGGTGTCAAACCCCTTGTATGGAACTCCTGTGTGACATGACAACATCATAATGAGTAAAGTGATTCCTGAGTTCTTCCATTCCGCTTTATCAGCCAATCACATCTGTGACCTTCTCAGAGAGAATGAGAAGGTAGTCTAAGGCACTTCTACCCTACATCAAAACTAATGGTCCATTCTTATTATTAGTTACTTTCTATTTCTCAGAGGTTAATATTACACTGGGGCGGTACGGTGGTGTAGTGGTTAGCACGTCTGCCTCACAGCAAGAAGGTACTGGGTTCAAGTTCCAGGCTCTGGCATTTCTGTGTGAAATTTGTGTTTGGATGTTCTCCCCGTGCTTGTGTGGCTTTCTTCCAGGTACTCCGGTTTTCTCCCACCGTCCAAAGACATGCACATTAGGCTAATTGGTTGTTCCAATTTGCCCCTAGGTGTTCAAGGTGCACCTGACCTTCGCTCAGTGTCAGCTGTGATAGGCTCTAACCCAAGTAGAATTAAGCGGTTTGGCAATGTTTGGCAAATGAGTGAGTGAGGAGAGTATTAAATATGAGAGTAAAGGTTAGAGAAATGGATTTGTGACTCACAGAAAAAATGTGTGAGGGGCAATGAATGCACAGTGTTTTCCCCTCCCATCATTACATCATGGCTGAAGTGCCCTTGAGCAAGGTGCCTCCCCCGAACCTGCTTGCCATGTGCTGCAGCATGACTACCCAATGATCCCCATGTGCTCCCTGCTTACTTTTACTACACTGTGTGTATGCTCAGTACTTCTAATGAGAAAAATGTAGCGTGCCCTTGGGTAAGTATAAAAAAACCAAAGCAAAAATCAATCTGAAATATGTTTTTCATGCTATCTGAAACACACATACTGAAAATGATTTATACCGCATCGCTGGGTAATTCTTGAGATTTTCCTTGATCAGAATGTGTTGAGTAGCCTGATTGTTCAGGCATCTAGTGGTGGAGAAGTCTAGAAATCTGTGACTATTGTGAAAAATTTGATTTTCTAAAAACAAACAAACCTTTCAGGCAACCAATCTATGGTGTTAGAGTGGTGATATGTTGTCAAGATATTGTTGCCAGTAAAACATAACTGACGCAAAGTGTGGGTGCGCTGTCAGGGCTTTTCTTGCAATTATGTCATTCTTTCATAAAATAAATAAACAACGGTGCCACACATACATTCAAGCTCAGCTACAAACATGGCAAAGAAATAATGAACCTATACAGAAGCTCAGATTATTAGTTATTTTTTACAACAAAAAACCAAGGGTTATTATAACTGTACAGCAGCAACCAACTATACCTGTGCATGAAAGAAAGAACAGCATATCATATCACCAAGAGGAATCTTACATTCAAACAGAATAACTGAGGGGAAAAAAATACTTCAAAAGTCATAGTACTTGCAGTATGACCTGATGAGTACTGGAACAAACGTATCAGTGAACACTCTAAGAACACTATACAAGCACCTTGTCACATCCAATGATAATAATATAAGCATATAAAACATCAACGTGAATATTAAGAGAGACATTTGCACAGGCTTATAGGGCACTGGAATATAGTTTACTGCTTAATGAAACGAATCTGAAACTGTATGAACACATGGATCCAACACTGCAGTATGTCTGGAATAAGAATGCAAGGCTCATGACAAAAGGAACATATTCATGGTCAAACATGGAGGTGGATCAATCATGTTGTTCAGGTCTTTTGCAGCAGCTGGAAAGAACTGCCATTCTTGATTAGTCGCCTCATACATTATTTGGGGAAAAATCCTTGGCTGTTTTGGGAAAAGTGAGTTTCCTGTCTTGTCCTTTCCTTTCCTTTCCTTTCCTTGGGTAAAGTGAAAGTTTACTGATCATTGTAGAATCCAGATAGGCAAACATAAAAAACATATGCGCAAAGCAACCAAACCTTTCAAGTAGAACTAGGCCTGAATTGTTCTTTAGTGGCCCTGAGCATTGCATTTTGGCCCCGGGTTTGTGAGCTCATCACAAAAAAATTTCAAACATGTTTGAAAGTTCCGCAAATGTCGCAAAATCAGGCTCTGACACGAAATAGTCTCGTACTTTTCTCAAACAGTCCGCACATGTCGTGAGGAGGTCACAAAGTTTTACTCGCAAATTATTAGTTTTTTTTATTTGCAAGGAAAAGTAACAAGTTGGTGACTTTTATGCAGAAAGTTTGAGAAAATACTCGCTTGCATGTGGAGTCAATTTGCATCAGTCGCTTTTTTTAGCGCACCTCTAGTGTGATCATCCCCGTAGTCCCCAGATTTAAATCCAATTGAAAACCTGTGGTGGGATTTAAAGAAGGATGTGATGGCATGCAAACCAAGAGACATTAATAAGTTGGATGATTTTGTACATGCTAGATGGGCCAAGATTAGCAAGCTGTCAGCAGATTAGCAAGATGTCAGTAGATTGAAGGTTATGAAGTATTACAGGAGCTCTTCGAAATATCTAAACTTTAAAGGCTTAAACATTTTTGCACATGGAATTTTGTGGGAGAATGAGCTCTTCTGAACTACTCAAAGTAATCTCATCATTAGTGCTCACAACAGTCTTGTTTGTCTCATTAGAAATAAACCAACCCTTATGTGGAGATTAGTGAATTATACCCTGATTCTCCATCTCAGGAGAGTCTGCTGTGCTCCTGCTGTGCTCATATGCTTGTTGTGATAAATTTCTTATGTGCATGCTCACTTATAAGCCAATCAATTCTTCTTTTGTACCTTATTGTTATCTCAAGAGATGATTATTTCAGATAAATGAATATCAGTGCAGTGATAATAAAGAGCATCTAAAATCTTAAATTTGAACATACATTAATAATCTTTAAGTGTTTACACCACCACTGGTTGATACTGTATATTTTCATTATTTTTATTTAAGTCACCAGACTACTTTACATTTTGAGGAAGTTTCATAATTTTCAGTGCAATTGTAAGCTCAAGGAGCAGGAAGGTAGTGTACTGCTAATGCTATGGGCTTATGGTTGGTTGATAGGTGAGAACTGTAGCTGGGATTACCTTGGCCATTCCATGACCGTTCCGGTGTATTTTGGTGCTGCATGAGGTCTTACAAAAATATGTGTGGGGGAAATATGCACTTGCCTGAAAAGCGTGAGCATCTGGGAAGTACATGTTGCAGCTTTCAAGTCTACCAGCAGTGACTGCGATACATAAGTCTAAGTCTGTAAATCTACAGTAATACCATGTTTGATTCTCGAATGCATTCATGCTTGTCCATGGTAATTTTCAACACAACTAAACTTTCCATGAATGTAAGCCACACACTCCCTGCTCTCAAGGTA
The DNA here is from genome assembly GCA_039654325.1 of Tandanus tandanus. Classification (NCBI taxonomy): domain Eukaryota; kingdom Metazoa; phylum Chordata; class Actinopteri; order Siluriformes; family Plotosidae; genus Tandanus; species Tandanus tandanus. The sequence continues at coordinate 25,049,243 of JBCNYH010000004.1, forward strand.
GCTTGACGGCTCTCACATTCCAATGAAGTCTTTTTTTCATCTACCATGAAGTGATTCTAGCTATGTGAAACCAGCTGGTCGACCAGAGCCTTTCTGTGAAGGTTCTCTGCGTGCCTGTGTGGGTTTCATCCTGGTCTGCTGGTTTCCACCAGCAGATCTAAACTGGCCAAAGGTGTAAATGTGAGTGCACATGGCTCTCTGTCTTTCTGTGTTAATCAGGCGATAGACTGAGTATCTGTGGATACTGCGCCTCTTTTTCAGTGTCATCTGATATTGGTTCCAGGTCACCCACAACCTGCAGTGGATAAACAGTGTAGAAAATGACTGAATTGGTGATTGTTCATCATTTTATTTTCTAAGCCTCCTAATCCTAATTAGGGTCACAGGGAGGCTGGCACCCATCTCAGCGGACTCTGGGCAAAGGCGGGGTACACCCTGAACAGCTCACCAGACCATCGCAGGGCCAACACACACACACACAACCAATCACACTCACACTCACAGCTAGGGGCGATTTTTAAAAGCCAATTAGCCTACTGTACCCAGAGGAAACCCACACAAGCATGGGGAGAACATGCATACTCCGCACAGAAATGCACGAGCCTGGGAATGAAACCTGGGCCTGGGAAGGTCACAGGTCACAGAAATAATACTTGAATTGTGTCAGAATAGCCAGAGAAACAATAGCAGCCATGTATGGAAAGAGTGTATCATTACAAACATTTGAACAAACTAACACACAAAGCGATTGGTTACTGGGGCTCTGTGGTTCTGGGAGTGAATACTGGGCCATTTAAATCATCACCATGGCAGTCCTTAATTACAACCATATAAAAATCAAATGTTTTTTTCTAGACCACTTTGTCTTCACACACTCTTGTTTCCTTATAAAAAAAATAGTAGTTATATGGTATTTGGTGGGGAAAAAAATCATCATGAACCTCTTACCGAAATTATTTCTGGGTCTTCATAAAAAGGTGCAATGCCATAATCACACATAACTCTTTTGTTCTCTGTGGCCACTTCTCCCAGACCCAGGGCTTATTCATTCATCCTTTTTTCATCCCTCAGGAACATAATGATCCATACAAAAGCTTTAAAGAAGATTTGGGGAATTAGATGAATAATATTAATAATAAAAAAAGATATTGTGCTGCCTGATAAAGCAAGGTCTGATAAACCGTCCATATCTGCCCTCTTTTCCACCTTTTATTCCTGTTGGTTTGCCACAATAGTTTTCTTTCGCCAATTTCCATTCACTGCATTCATTTTGATTGAAGGTTCTACTTTATCTAAAGTTCAAAAATGATCATTCTCTCTACCTTGAAGTTTTTAATATACTTTGTACAGTGTGGGGAGAATTATTGCAATTTTCTGTCCTGCTATGTCTTTCTCCTCACTCTTCAATCACTGAGTATGGGTGTTATACTCTGTGTGATTCAGTACTGTTTTTTGTATCACTTCTCTCAATTATCTGAAACCATTTTAGGAACTGGATCTGTTAACATTTTTCACACCAGATGCACATTCTCTGAATAAATATAAATAAATGTGTGATTTTAGGCACAGATGTAATCAGATAGTTTAATCAAATAGTAAGAAGTGAAACATGAAAAACACAAAAATACTACAATGACATAAAGACACACTTATATTTGGACTGATAATAAGGTGGAACTTTAGTGCAAAGTCAACAACACCCAAATTCAAAATCTCAGTGTACAGCTAGGTATGTCCTTCCAAAAGCACTTTTCATAAACAACCTGCAGATTTTTTTTCTATGAATTTATTGGAGCCACCACAGAATGGCTGATGTAGGTTTGGGTGAGGTGAATCCGAAAGCATAACAGCATGCATCATGTTCCGATGCCTCCATGAGAGTCTATCATAAAATACATGAAAATAAATACATTTAAATTGAAAACACATTACCATCCATACATCCTTCCATACACCCATCCATCCAGCCATCCATCAATCTATCCATCAATCCAGCCATCCAGTCCATCCATCAATCCATTCATCTATCAATACATCAATCCTTCCATCAATCCATCCATGCATTATCCATACTGCCTATCTGTTTGGGTTGCAGGAGCTGAAGACAGACGAATTCAGGCAAGACCCTGAACAGCTCGCGAGTATATCACAAGGTTAACACAGGCACAAGCAATATATCACACTTACATTCACACCTATGGTCAATTTACAGTAGCCAAGTGACCTAATCCACAAGTCTTTGGACCATGGGAGGAAACTGGAGCACCCAGTGATGGCACTGTATGCAAAGACAGATGTTTTTCTGTCCACATATTTTTATGTGCATAGGAGGCCAAAATGAAAAAAAAGAAGAAAAAAAAAAACCATGTTATGGTTTATCAAAGCTGATAGCAATTCCTGATTCTGTAGTTATACACATGATAATTTTTAAACATATATTTGGTATATTGATTATTTTTGGTTAGCATAGCATAGCACAGTGGTTAGCATGTCCGCCTCACAGCAAGAAGGCCTGGGTTTGATTTCTGGGCTCGGTCGATTCTGTGTGGAGTTTGAATGTTCTCCCCGTGCTTGTGTGGGTTTCCTCTGGGTACAACATGCATAGTAGGCTAACTGGCTGTTCCAAATCGCCTCTCGGTGTGAGTGTGAATGGTTGTGTGTGTGCTGGCCCTGCAATGGCCTGGCGAGCTGTCCAGGGTGTACCTCGCTCTCGCCCAGAGTCGTCTGAGATGAGCGCCAGCCTCTCCGCGACACTAATTAGGATTAAACGGCTTAGAAAATGAATGAATGAACTATTTTTGTCAGGCATATCTTTAAGACCATTGCAAAAAAGGAAGAAATGGAAAAGAAGTTTTCAATAGATGTTAAAGGAAAACCAGCAGTCACTGAACACACATCCACTCACTCAGCTTGGATTCTGATTGGAAGTGATTACAAAGCACTAATAACAAACACAAACGAATCAACATATACGTATCTAGTAATTTGCTAAAAGGTAGATGATCATTAATTGTGAAAGACCAAATGGCTTTTTAAAAGCTAACCATTATGCTGTTTGAAATTACAGAAAATTAGAGCCAGGAAGCAGCTGTTGGACAGAGAGCTGAAAGCAGGCTTAGATTAGGTTGTACATCTTCAGCAGATTTACTCAGTAGAGTTTCCCTGCCTCTGTTCTCTGCTTTCTAATGAAGAGGCTTTGACCAGTTTAAAAAAACAAAAGATTGTCCCTAGAAGCAGTCACATGAGCACACACACACACAGTCATCAAATGGAATTTGTGCTCTTGCAGTTTTTGAAATAAAATGATATCAAGTCAACTTTTGATCGAGTCAACATTTGATCCCATCGCAGCCGACTCTGGGCGAGGGCAGAGTGCACCCTGGACAGCTCGCCAGGCCATCGCAATGCAGTCTACTCTTTATGAAAGTCAGCAATGGTTCTTTTACATGCCTCTCACCACAGACAGCGGCCTTTGATAACCCAGTTAGCTGCACTGAGGGGGACATCCGTGACAACCCGGTGTCAGTGGGGCTTGAACCTCCAACCTTAGGATCAGCATCCAAATCGAAATCCAAAATGTTTTACACTCCTTTCTTCTTAAATGGTACTGATTTGGTATTTTAAGACAAAACAACAACAACAACAACAACAACAACAACAGAACTGTAAAATTGGTCGAAACAAGTTTAAGAATGTGAAAATGTTTACATTGGTCACTCTATCAGTCCTTCTGGTCTTATGGTTGCAGACACAAAGTTATCCAAAAGCATTGACTAACATGCTGACAAACTTTCCACCTTTTAAAAAGAATGAAAAAAAAACCCCCAACCCACCAGCTTGAATGATTTATACATGGTGCTGCCTTCCCTAAGTGTCTTATAGGATGCATCATGTCTTCCACTTTCATTTCTCTTATTTCTTTAATCAGTGATCTCAAGTAACCAAGCGGAATTGTGCTGATTGATTTCTCCGCGCTTGACTGGTTGATTCATAACGTACTAATGGAGCCCAAAAAAGCTGCACTCAGTGGGTAAATGAATCATGAGACTCAAACTAATTAGCATGAAAAATGAACACGGATGTATTAACAATCTAAATGACTAAAGCACTGACGCTGCAGTTTGCTAATACATGACAATCGATCTGGGAAAGCCATGTCATTCCAATTCGCATGAGTGGCTCTTCATGAATACTGTTGTGACAAGGGTTCTCCTTGAGTAATTATGAATGCATGGCCCAGGACACGATTTCCACAGAGGTCTGAGGAATAAAGTTGAGGGTATATTGGTATTCAAACAACACAACTCTATGAGCAGTTGATATGTATATTTTATAAGGTACACATAACATACATTGTAGTTAATTTTGTAGGTCTTATTTACTGACAGACTGAAGCTTATATTGCAATAGAAAATGTATCAGCATAGGATCTGGATAGCCTATTCTCACCATAGCAGTGTTCATACTCACAGACGAGTAAAGATATATTCCATAGCAATGTGGACATTTTGTCAGTGGTCTACAGTGTTAAAGGATCTATGATCCACTCTCACTTACCCTAGAAACAAAGACAAGAGGGCCCTGAGATAGTAGACTAATTCATAACATTTAAATGCTTATATAAAAAATGAGAAACTTAGAAAAAGTTAAAATATGATAATGTGGATGATACTTATCATCAAACTTGTTTTTCATCAAAGCTTTACAAACTCTGATCTCTAATATCAAGATATTACATCAAACGAAGATATTATCAAGTGCTGAAACTAGCCGAGAAGGCAAGGGAGAAGGGCAGCCTAGTTCCCCCTCCTGATGACGCTGATGAACTTGAGTCACGACACTGCAAAGACACCTGCCGCTGTCAGCATCCTGGGTCGAGGATAGATGGCGGGAAGAATGGAGAACCCTAGACACCCACCTCCACACATTCATTGAAATCCATTCCGCCAAGCCTAGGGGCGACCAGCTAGGCGACAAAGCCTGGGTTCGGCTCAACCGCATTCGCATTGGCTGGGGAAAGACGCGCTTAAGTCCATCAGCGCGTGCGAGGATGTCTGTGACTGTGGACTGAGGCAGACACTGCAGCACATACTATCTGAGTGTCCTACTATACGACCTCCAAACAGGCTGGAGAGTCTTATTGAAGTTGACGCCCCTACTGCTAGATGACTCCAGATGGACATCCCCATCTGACAGATTACACGAACAACGATGACGTCTAATACCAAACATGTAAAGTTTATAACATAAATATAATTTATATATATAATTGCTATTTGGCCTTAAAATTATAATTATTAGTAGTAGTAGTAATGGTATTTAATATTATTATCAACATCAACAACAACAATATATACAAAATAAAACAAAACCTCAGAGTCTCAGAGAGAATAAGTGGCTGAAAGCAACAACACAATTAACAATCAATGATTTCAGGCTGGGGCAGTGGTGACCCAGTGGTAGTGTACTGGATTACTGATCCGAAGGTCGGGGGTTCAAGCCCCACTATCACCGAGTTGTCACTACTGTCCCCCACTGCAGCTAACTGGGTTATCAAAGGACGGCCATGTCTCTCACTGTCTGTGGTGAGAGGCATGTAAAAAAAAAATGTGTTTCTGCCCTGTGATGGCCTGGCAAGCTGTCCAGGGTATACTCTGCCCTCACCCAGAGTTGGCTGCCGAAAGTCCCCGTGACCCTAATTAAGATTAAGCGGCTAAGAAAATGAATGAATGAATGAATGAATTCAGGCTGGTAACAAAGAAATTAAAATATGGCCATATTAGTATTTTCATCATAAATTTTGCAAACCCATTAATAAACAATTTATCAAAAGTATTTATAGACTAAAGCAGAGTGTCTAGGCATTGGTGGTGGTGGTATGAGTCCTCTCTTTTCACTACACTTTAAATTGTTACTTATGAGTGACTCAAGACTCGAGTTGACAACATATCTTATGTCAGAATGGAGTTCATTCCTCCGGTACAGTTCCAGATACTTGTAGAATCAGTGCTAAAGCTTGTGGTTGGCAAGTGTGTGTGTGTGTGTGTGTGTGTGTGTGTGTGTGTGTGTGTGTGTGTGTGTGTGTGTGTGTGTGTTTTGCCCTTTCCGCGCCACAACAACAAACGCTCCCCCTCTGTTTGTGTATAAAAACACATAT
>JBCNYH010000004.1:25074666-25094617 GCA_039654325.1 Tandanus tandanus
GCAAACAGAAGCAAAAGGGAAAGTAAAAAGAAGAAAGAGGAGACAAAAACACTGTAGATATAAAGCAACGACCCTTCTGCTGGCCATCTTAAGTATAGATTAGATTCAACTTTATTGTCTTTAAAAGTTCAAGTACTGTTGCAACGAAATTAAGTTTAGCATCCAACCTAAAGTGCAAAACAGCAGCATAAAAGAAGTGCATAATGTGTAATGCAATATGCATACTCATGTATGTTATTAGAATATTTAGAATATATGTAATAAAAAATAAGCATGGACTAGTATTTCTCTCCTGTGGGAAACACTGCTCATTCGCTCACTCTGCTCTTTCTGTAGTTGTGTCACATGTTGATTATTAGTTGATTGACTAAACATTGCACCTGTTAACTGATTGGCTGTTTGCTTGTGACTCAAAGCAAATGCCATCATCAATAGATATGATAGGCTGTTTGTGAACCAGGAACGAAACATGCTTGAGGTGTATTCATGCACAGCAAACTTCAAATTCATTGTTTTTTCAGGTGGTTTCTATTTAATGTGTTATGAAACATGAACATTCTACTGAACTATTTTCTTTCTGATGGTGAAGAGTCTATCAATGATACATATCACTTTTATTTTATCAACCAGAAATAATTTATTCAGTCTAAATTTCTTACACTGACTATCCACATCGATTTGTTTTGTTAATAATTTATTAGCTGGTCCAGATCACCTATACTACCTTAAATCAGGATTTCAACAAAAGTACATGCATTGCCATGTGTAAGCCGTGCAAACATGAAGTCATACAGCCACTAAAATGTACCTGTGCACTAAACTTCTCTTCTCACTTTTCTCTCCTCTCACTCTACACTGCCCTTGACATTTTCCTAGAATCACTTGTACTGTCCAGACCTGCATGTCCCATTTTCCTTCTTTCAATATCACATTTTTTATTCTTTTTTCCTTCACCTTCTCTCATTGTCTGTCTTCCTCTCCCACATACAAAAATTTTCACTTTTCATCCATTTCTCTTATCCTCCATCACTCTCTTTATATACTGTCAAAAAAAAAGCAGGTTTCAAATTTTCATGTCTCAAGTATTAGCAGGCAGAAAATTCTATGATTTTTAACAGCTATATGAAGGCTAATGAGTGAGTGTGTTTATACTTGTGCATGCTGACAAGGAACTGCTGCATTTGTGTGTGCGTGTGTGTGTGTGTGTGTGTGTGTGAGTGAGAGAGAGAGACAGAAACCCAGTTGCTTAGTTTCATTATCTCTGTCATTCCTGGTGGAAGGGTCAGCAGTAAAGCCTGGCAAGAAGGATAAACTAATGCCAGAGAATTAACAAGATGAATAAGGTACTGCTGCTTCAGAGCTGGTTCAACTTGCAAACCTTGTAAGAGCCAGTTTGCTTTTCCACAGGCTAGAGAACCACCACAGAGCCAAGTCATTACAACATTGTATACGTCTTTAAATATCTCTAGCTTTTCATTCATTCATTCATTTTAGAAGCCGCCTATTTCTAATTGGGGTCGCGGGGAGACTGGCGCCCATCTCAGGGGGATGGCGGGATACACCCTGGACAGCTCGCCAGGCCATCGCAGGATCTGTAGCTTTTTTTTCCAGCACCAAACAAAAGAACAACAATGGCAAACATCACATCATTACAAGTGATATTCCTAGCTTTGGCATACATGTTAATCCCACCCCAAGTTTATGATGTTTATGTAAGTTTATGTAAATGGTAAGTGTTGGTGCCACTCTTGAATCAGTTTTCTTAGCCAAGAGTTGTATTATGATAATAATGATTATGATTAATTATTTTTGTTTTTCTGTTGAAATGTGAAGTACTGGTTTGAGATTAGGCACTGACTCCAAACCAGCCCTTAAACTGCCTTGTTGAAAAAAGGTGTACTGATTAATTTGAGTTACACGATGGTGTAGTCTTCAGCACATCCCCCTCACAGTGGTCCTGGGTTTGAGTCCTGGGCTCGGCCATTTCTATGTGGAGTTGGGATGTTCTCCCCATGTTTGCGTGAGTTTCCTCTGAGTACTCCTGTTTCTTCCCACAGTCCAAAGACATGCACATTAAGATAACTGGCTGTTTCAGATTGCCCCTAGGTGTGGCTGTGAGTGTGAATGGTTGTGTGTGTGCTGGTCTTGTGATTGTCTGGCGAGCTGTTCAGGGTGTGCCCTGCATTCAGCCAGGGTTGACCAGCGAAGGATTAAGTGGTTTGGCAAAAAAAAAGAATAAATCAGCTTTCCTGATGATCTGACCTAAAGAAACATCATTTCAGTTTTCTGTCCTGCGTGTTTGCTGAAGCTAGGGGAGATCAGGACAGCAACACTTTTAATCCTATAGACTACGATCCACATGCCCTGTCTCAGTCTTATAGAATGTCCAATTGCACCTTTTTTTTTCTAATTTAGATTTTTGTATTTCGATTTTAGGAATGCAACACCATTAAGACACCATAAGGACACAGAAACAAATTCAGAGAACAGTGCTTTCAAAGAATATTTACTATCACCTCCATTACCCAGCATTCATTTTATCTTTTCCTACATTTCAGTGTCTAAGTTCCATTAGCTACTTTATACCATGATTTGGTTGTATTCTTTTCTGTCACCCCAGAAAATCTGTCAGTTCAAGTCCAGCTCGAACAATCTTCATCGACATCCAAGCAACCTAGGAATATCAGATCATGGATTTTATAATGCTGAAATAAATTTCCGGACTGTCAGAAAGCAGTTTAATGATTATGGAGTTTAATGGTGAACTCTTGCACGCCTCTCTTAATGTCCGTATGCTTGCCCTTTGAACAGCTGACATTATAAAGAGCACTTTGTGATGTGTGTGCATATTTAAGACTGAGGCTTTAACACTCCCTGGCTCCCCACTGTGATCATAATGGACTACAGTGACACTATGTCCATATCAATAAGGAGTAGACAAAGAAGGATTTCTCCATAATGCTTAATCAACTGTCTTTCACACTTGCACACACATACACATGTTAGTCTTACTACCCTTGTGAGTAAATGCAAGCCTGACCTTAATCTCACTAGCTAAAATGAAGTTTTCCACATGAGGATCAACTAAATTTCCCCACAAGGTCAAACGTATCAGATATACCTATCCTTGTTCCACAGAGACATACAAAATATATGCCTAGATGCAGCATACACATACACACATGCATGCAGAGAGAAAGAAAGCGGGAGAGAGAAGTCTTCCTTCACTGATATATCAAATCAAGGTGTAAGGACACGGCTAAAAATGTAAATGTAACTCGGCCAATAAATGTTTATTTTTCCCTACTTGTTTGTTTCGCTTGAAGAAATTCATTCATTCATTCATTCATTTTCTGAACCGCTTAATCCTAACTAGCGGGGAGGCTGCACATGTTTCAGCCGACTCTGGGCTAGGGTGGGGTACACCCTGGACAGCTCGCCAGGCCATCGCAGGGCAGAAACACACTGAGGGCAACCCAATGGCCTACTCATTACGATCGACAGCAATGGCTCTTTTACATGCCCCTGACCACAGACAGTGAGAGACATGGCCGGCCTTTGATAACCCAGTTAGCTGCACAGGGGGGACAGCAGTGACAACCCGGTGACAGTGGGGCCTGAACCCCCAACCTTGGGATCAGTAATTTAGCACCCTACCAACGGGCCACCACTGCCCCCGCTTGAAGAAATGTTATTCAATTTTTTTTTCTCTGAATACACACTTTATTCATATATACAGAAGAACTTACTTCAAATGACATCACTAATACAGATCTTTTCATTTTTACTAAATAATTGTGGAAAACAGCAGGAAATGTTTGTATTTATAAATGTATGTTCTATGTAGCATATGTAGTACTTTATCATCTGTATCATTTCCAGCTTTCTGCTGGGATTTACACTGTAAGAAAAAATATTCTTTGCATAATTAAGGACATTAAGCCTATGTCTTACATAACCAGAATGACTTCACAGTAGACCATGGTACATGATTTTTAGTCTTCTGGTGGTCAACCAGCATTATACGATAAGTGTTCTGTGCACTTCCATCAGGAATTCAATATATGGACAAAAGTTTATGGACACTTGACCATCAAGCCATATGTAGCTTCCTCCTAAAGCTGGTGCCACAAAGTTAAAAGCACACAATTGTACTGAATGTCTTTGCTGCTGGGATACAATTTTCCTTCACTAGAACTACAAAGGCTCAAGCCTGTTCTAGCATGACAGTCCCCCTGCGCACACAGTGAGCTCCATGAAGACATGCCTTGCGAAGGTCGAGGTAGGGGAAGGTGAGGTAATTGAACAGTGCAATGACATCAACCCCACTGAACACATTTGGAATGAACTAGAATGCCAAGTGTCCCAGGTGTCCCTTCCTGATATCAGTGCCTGACCTTAATAATGCTCTTGTGGATGAATGATCACAAATCCCCACAGCAGCACTCCAAAATCTATTGGAGAGCCTTCCCAGAAGAGAGAAATTTATTATAACAGCAAGGAGAAATGGAACCTGGAGTCCAACGATCAAGAAACACATAAGTGTTATGGTCCAGTGTCTATAAACTTTTGTCCATACAGTATGTGAGAGCCGAGTGTGCTTTCCTGGAGGATGTGGCTTCTATTCACAGATAGTTTGGTCATGTTGTAATTTGGGTCAAGTGCCAGATCAAATCAACTGCTGAAATCATAAGTGCATTTGTGAGGCATACATGGTTTACCAGATGTTACCATAGATTTTCTTGGAGGTAAAAAATGTACATGGAACGCCAACTGCCACGTATGCATAGCAGTTACTGCCAGTAGGCATGACAGCTGTGGTATGTGCAACGCAGGTGCTCACATTTCTTAGGCAAATGCACATTTCCTCTACCCATATCTTTGTGACAGGCCATCTCTAACATCCACCTAAATGATCATAGAATGGCCACTGTAATCTCAACGACAGTGCTCACCTATCAACCAGCTATGGGAAACCTGTGCTTTAGTACTATTGGCCTGATATTGGATGATCCTTTCAACTGTTTTCATTGGTTTGATGTTAGTGCCCCTGGTCTGTAGTTAGTGAGTTCCTTTGTGTGCACTGACTGTGGTACTGTCACCAGGTCGGAGGTGTGCTATAGAACCAGGACTTTATGTGACGATGTTGACAATATGCTGAACCATTCCATACAGCTAGCCTACACATATCCTGCTGATTTTTGTGCTAATACCATCAGGTTTAGCTTCATTCTTCCTGGTTCCTCTTCCTTCCTTAACTCGTTTCGCATTTGGTCGTTTTGCATTTGGTCAGTTTGACAAGAAGGGTCCAAAAAAACCCAAAACCACTCACCATGTTATAACACTACAAAAAAATAAACTGCTGCCCACTGAAGTTTAGATTCCTGTTCCTGGCTGACAGGTGCGTAAGCTGGTTTGCTCTTCTGCTGCTGTATTCCATCCGTTTCAAGGCTCAATATGCTGTGCATTCTGAGATGCTTTTCTAGTCATCATGGCTATATAAAGAGTGGACATGCGAGGCACCTTTGCCTCCTAGTTAGCTTGTTAGCATGCAGTCTGGCGATTCTCCTCTGACCTCTTTCCAGCCAAAATGTGTGTTGTAAGTTGGATGAAAAATGGGCCCCATATAGGATTGACCATGGGTTCAATCGTGGCTCCATGTCAACCGCCCTCGTGTCTGTGGGCCCCTGCTGGGTTCTGCCTTGTCTACATGAGCACCAAGTGGGCACAGGCTTAAAATCGAAATCTTAACTGGCACCCACTTGGAGCAAGTAAGTAGGTCCCATTTTGGCAAGCCCAGATGGGATCCATATGTGGGTCCTAGTTGGGTTACTACTGGAAAAAGTATTCATGTGAGCAGTAGACATGGGGATATTATGACACCTGTGGATAATCTCATATGGGGCCCATTCTTCTGTCCACTTACTACCCACATTGGTCCTAGATACAAATGTTGGCTGGGTCTCATCAACAGTATGTTTCTATTGATGCAGCACTGTCGGTCATTGGATATTCTTTGGGGTTTTTTGCAGCATTTTGTGTAATTACTGGAGATTGTTAAGCATGACAAACATTAGATCACTGGAAGCAACAACCATCCCATGGTCAAAGTCAATAAGATTACATTTTTCCCATGCTGATGTTTGACATGAGCATTAACTGAAGCCCTTGACCTGTATTTGCTTGATAGTATGCATTTCCACATAATTGGCAAATTGGCGGGCATTGATATCAGTGTGTCTAATAAAGCAGACAGTGAGTAAGTGAGTGACAGCATATATAAGAAAGAAACAGAGAGGAAGGATATGGCAGTGTTCAGATGGCTCTGTTCCACCATTAACTTGCAGATGCTTAATGCAGCCCTTAGCCTCCAGCGCACTTCCAACAAGCCACACTTCATCCCTCCTTTTCTTCCTCCTCTCTTCTTTGCCATTTCGGCCCCGTGTTTGGTCAGACTGATAAAGCCTGCCTGCTCAAGATTATTTTTGGAAATGTGAATTTTAAAAAGGTCTCCATGGTATTTTGGCAAGTGTCACGCCATCAGTCATTCAAAAACACATCATCTTTAAGAGCTTCCTCATCTGTCAGAGCACAGAAGATAATATTCTCTTGATGAATCATGGATCCGTACCATCACACCCATGCATGAGTAAACACACACACACACACACACACAAAGCACGTTGGCACAGACGTGTGTTTATGGACCCAGAAGTCCTTCTGTAAGTTCTACAAACTAAAAATAAATTTTGTGATTCATTTTCTCATGATTTCAACTAAATCTCTGTTTTTCCCTAAAATGTATACTACATAGGGCGGCACGGTGGCATAGTGTTTAGCACATCCACCTCACAGCAAGAAGGTCCTGGGTTTGAGTTTCGGGTGTTTCTGTGTGGAGATTGCATGTTCTCCTCATGCTCGTGTGGGTTTCCTTTGAGTACTCCAGTTTCCTTCTACAGTCCAAAAACATGCACATTAGCCTAACACGCGGTTCCAAATTGCCCCTAGGTGTGAATATGAGCATGAATGGCTGTGTGTGTGTTGGCCCTTTGATGGTCTGGCAAGCTGTTCAGGGTGTATCCCGCCTTCGCCCAGTGTCGGCTGAGATGGGCTCCAGTCTCCCCATGACCCCGAGAGGATTGAGCGGCTCGGCAAATAAGTGAGTGAGTGAGTGAGTGCATACCACATAGAAAATCTGGATTACCACAGCTTACTACTATGTGGTATACACTGTCATATAAAAGATTTGTCTTTCAGACAATTGCTTATTCATTTACAACAGTCACTGCTACATTTGCATGTAAATGTTCTTCAGTGACATGCTGGTTAAAAAAAAAAAAAAAAAGAATCAATTTTACAATGTAAAAGATGTATTATGATGTATAACAAACAGTCATAACATTTAAACAGCCTGAATTGTTTGTGGCTACAAAGCTTCATATGGAACAAGCTGCAATGCACTGTATGTTCTGACACATTTCTCTCATAGCCAGCATTATTACAGTTCTGCTCAGGAAAAAAAAAATTAAACCTTTGGCTTGGTATCTGTTTTGTTTAATTTAATTTCACACTAAACCAAATAGGAAAAAAAAAAAAGCCCTGGGTCAGTGTTCTATTCGTAATGCTACATCATTCATAAGTTAAACTGTAGTATGTGTTTCCTGAAACATACTTACCTACATATGCCTTCTGTATAAGATAATTTAATAAGGTTGATATAAAATGCTTTTTTCCATCACTTATCAATGTTGTCATCTCACACCGCTAGGGGCGACCAGTAGTCTGAGCCCACGCCTAAACTGAGCAGTTAAATTTATAGTTACATCAAGCCACACAAGCTGTGCTCAATATTGAACAAGATTCTTGATTGTGATGTGCCATGTCCCCCACTGTATTATTATTGAATGACTTTTCTTTATTACACATCTTACAATGTCAAAAACTAATCTTACTAGCTGGTCTTACAAAGTCTGGTGTAAAAAAGCTGGTCTAAAAAAATCCTAATAATAAGATGGAAGCCTCCCATACTCCCCATACACCCATAATCATACTGGTTACATACATTTATTGATGTAATAACCACAGAGTTTTTTCTTGGTCTTGTGCCTTCAAGTTCAGGAGATTATATTCTCCTAAATTATTACAAATTATTGTAATCACTCTGCAATTTATTCTCTCATTACTATTTTTTTATGCTTTTTTTATGCGTTTGTCACCATTTCTAATGTTTTAGTTTTGTTTTGCGTGATACATAAATATTTAGGCACTGCCTAAAAGCGGTGCTTGAAAAATGTTTGGACATTTAAGTTTACAGAAACATGCATATGTAAAGTAAGAGAATAAGCTGCAAAGTGCAAGTGCACACAACATAGTTTTCCTACCATTTTCTTGCTTTACCGGGTTGCCTGTGTGAGCAAGTAAGCACGGATGCCACAACAAAATCGAGCTTAAAGACATTTACATAAGTATGGAGCTCTGCTATAATGATTTGCTCAGTTATTCACCTTCTGTTTTCATTTATATATTTTTTAAACTTGCTACAAAGTTCATCACAAAAAAAAGCTACTCAAGCTGTTAGGCTATAGGCACACAAATTGCCAGATAAATGTAATATTTTGAAACATTCATTAAATTTTCTAAACTGCTTAATCCCAATTAGGGTCACGGGGAGGCTGGCGCCCATCTCAGCCGACTCTGGGCAAAGGCGGGGTACAAATTGAACAGCTTACCAGGCCATCGCAGGGCCAACACACACATACAACCATTCACACTAACCTAGGTGCAATTTGGAACCACCAATCAGCCTACTGTGCATGTTTTTGGACTGTGGGAGGAAACTGGAGTACCCAGAGGAAGCCCACACAAGCACAGGGAGAACATGAAAGCTTCACACAGAAACGCCCGAGCCTGGGAAACGAACCCAGGATTTTCTTGCTGTGAGGCGGACATGCTAACCACAGCGCACTGTGCCCCCTCTTATTTTGAAACATTCATTCATTCATTTTCTGTACCACTTAATCCTAATTAGCAGGGAGGCTGCACACGTTTCAGCTGACTCTGGGTTAGGGCGGGGTACACCCTGGACAGCTCGCCAGGCCACCGCAGGGCAGAAACACGCTGATGACGCAGCAACCCAATGGCCAACTCTTTACGATCGACAGCAATGGTTCTTTTACATGCCTCTCACCACAGACAGTGAGAGACATGGCTGGCCTTTGATAACCTAGTTAGCTGCTCTGGGGGGACAGCAGTGTCAACTCGGTGATAGTGGGGCTTGAACCCCTGACCTTCAGATCAGTAAGCCAGCACTCTACCACCAGGCCACCACTGCCCATGTTTTGAAACATTTCTGCAGTAATTTATTGCTAACACTACTTTCTTTCATAACGTAGTCAAACAGTCTCTACATGGAGGGAATAACTAATTCTGAAGTTATCGATGTCAGCCAATATATCGCACACAGAAAGTATCCCTTAAGCAACCTCTTAGGGGATCATTCAGGAAGCACGTATAAAAACATAAACAACTTCATTAAGGTAGACCTTTTAATTCTTCCTAAAATGCTAAAAACGGTTATTGGGAAATGCACCCCTGAGCAGTGTCTAAGTCTTAAAATGTACTCTTTCATTATAGGAAATCTAGCACTGGGAAAATCTGGAGGAACTGACACTTCCCTCAAAGCAAAAAAAAAAGAAAAATGTCGAATAAGTGTCTCAGGGTATAAACTTCACAATCTCCTTGTTATTGCTATTTTAGAGAGTAAAAAGACTCACCCATGCGACCTTATCATCATGATCAGACCTGATTGAATCCCTGCTCTACTCTTCAATATGTCATTCCTGTCATGCTGATAAATGAAACAAGTCGGATCCTTCTGTCTCTCCTTCCATCTGTCTCTCACCCTCTACCTGAGGATCTGTGAAAACCCAGATTGGGAAGAGAAAGAGGAGGCTCATCGCTCACTTCATTACCCATCATCCATCCCGCAATGTCCGCTACGTGAGGAGCACTGACCTCCTTCTTATCTCAGCCCACACAGGCAACAGGATCGAATCTTCCGACTCCCACCCACCACTGCAAGGCTACAAAACACAGCATGAAGTGGACACCGAGTCAAGGTTACAGGATGCACTCAATGTCTGGGAACTGAGCAGAACTAATGAGCAGACTGTGCTTAGAAGTTCTTCCAAGACCCAAGCATTTCAGCGGGCATCGAGAACCTTTTACACATAAAGGAATCAGTGGCATTAAGGACCTCACTCTGTACCTGCTTCAGTTTTCCCCCATTTTCCTTCTCCTCATGCACAAGTTTTTATATCTCACTATTCGAGCATAACCTTGCTTTACAGCACCAATAAAGCACAAATGCAATTTTATTGCCCAAGCCTGGCTACAGAGAAATTTATAGCACACATACCTTTCATTTCCCCCCAGATTGGCAGAGCATGTGGTAATTGGGGCCATTTATCTTAACAAATACCTAAAAGGTCTCCTCAAGAGATTGTGAGGTTCACACTTACCTGCCTGCATCACATAAATGCTAACAATTGCTCATTATATCACAGCATTCACTAGACAGATTGCTCCCAGCACTTTGCCAACAAAAAAAATATAAGGTGTTTTATCATTTGAACTTTCAGTCTTACTGCCAAGTCCTTGCAAGTGCAATAGTGCAATGTCATATTAATTTCCGTATTTTAATGGCTGCATACTTCAATGAATGTTTAGATTAGCGTAAATGCTACAGCAATTTAATATCTGCATGCCACTTTGTTTGAGCAGCAGCTAAAATAATGCTTTTACAGCATAATTATTGTTGGCACACTGATTTTGTACATAGTTTATCAAGGCGCTAAATGTTTTCCAGAACTTGATGACTCTGACTAAGATTTCAATCTGTTGGCATGCAAAATGGAATATATTTGTTTTATAATTATTTTGTTTTATTAAGTCACTAGTAATGTGCTTAAATTTTTTGCATTTGCAAAAATGTTCTGAAATCAGTCCTGAACACCCCCTTCCCCACCCACCCAATTTCTGTCTTTCTGCTTTACTTTTCTCCAGGCATCCATCTTCCTCTTTTCAAATTGGACAGTATTCCTTCTTCATTTTCTTTCTCTCAGATGTTTTACACCTTCGTTGACCGAGTGGCTCAGCAAGACTCAATTAATAACAGAGGAAAGATTAACAACTTGCCCCCCCTTTTTTTCTACCCACCATGCCCATGGGGCTCAATTTATCTCCAGGAATTTGCAGCATGGAAAGAAAAAAAAAAAACATGATTGACATTCCTAACCTTCATTGGGATGTAATCCTCATCTTTAGCACTCAGAGATCTAATTAATTAGTGGAATCTTATTTCCTTGCTAATGCAAGTGGACAGAGGCATGATAGAGGAGAAAGGGTAGGGATAGTAAGAGAGAGGGCCAGGAAAAAGAGGGAATTCTGTTTCTCATCACTTTCTGGAGTTGGACTCCATCTGCCGCGCTCACTCCAGACGACAGAGCCACCGGACTGCAACCACACACACACACACACACACACACACACACACACACACACACACCAGAGTCCTTTAGAGTTGCTACACTGCACATTTGATGGAGATAGTAACATAAATTGAGCATGCTGAAGAGACTAAAAACAAATGGGATAAATTAAGTGAACTGGATACTACATATGCTACATCTCAATTAAATTTAACTTAAAGTATAAATGCAATCAAAGTTCACTTAGCCTTAAGCTTTAGATGGATAGCATAATCTAGACCAGGGGTTTCCAAAGTTTTGGTGCAAATGAACTTGAATGTAGAAAATAAATATTCTGCTCATAAATCCATATCCAATAAATGTCTTCAGATATTTTATATAGCTTTTCTTGACTTCTGTCATTCCACTTAGTCAGAGTTGCTCTATAAGTTCAAGGAAATTAGGCTAAAAATAGTAGCAAACAAGATCACTAATCATACTTTGAATGGTATTAATAATATCGCTTTGCAAAATAAAAGAAGAAACCAATCGAGTTTCTCTCACAACCCAATTTTTAAATCAAGCAACCTCTATTTTGAGAACCCCTGATCCACCATCATGTTGATTCTTAGAACCTTTAAATGTTATTCTGAAGTAATGCTTAGCAATTCCATGTAAAACCCTAACAAAGTCCTTACCTTTCCTAAAATAATCCAAAGAAAGCTACATATAAATGGTTACCAACCATGTTCCTGGAGATCTACCTTCCTGCAGGTTTTATCTCCAACCAAAATCTAATGTGCTTACTTTAGCTGATTAGGAAAGTTTTATAGTCAGTGGGCTGGGTTGGAGCCAAAGTCTTCAGGAACGTAGACCTCTAGGAGCAGGTTTGGTGACCACTGCTATACACCCTTAACTATTCAAATAATGCTCCCAAGTTGTTCAAAGAAATTCATTTGTCCTAGAATTTCAATCGCAGAGGTGGCAGAACCATCTATGGCTGGTAATTGAGTGAATAAAGTTGGTTTGTTACCTCGCGCTCCCAAAGATCTGTCAGCTCATGCATACAAAAGCAGGTGGCTAGAGCTTTCTTCCAAGCGTGTTACACGGTCTTGTGATGCACCATGCACAGCAGTTGGGGGAAAAAAAGGCTGGCTAGCTGGCTGGCACTCCCTGTTGGCAGTAGTGATGTGATAGAGGAGAACTAATTTGAGGGTGGGAATTAGAAAAGGAACAATTTGGGGGGAAAAAAAAGAAAAGAAAAGCCAAAGAATCCCTAAAGAACACGTCAACCTTTTCCAGACCTTGGGACCATTGGCATTGCACAGTTTCCTACTCCCAACACCTGATCCAGCTCATGAGGCGCTTGATAATTAGGTGTCAGGTATGTTGACAGGAGGGAAAACCTGTAACTCCACAGCACACTGTGTTTCTGACACTGGAGTTGAGGACCACGAGAGTGCTAACACACATTGCTGTAACAAACTCCTTAGTCTTCAGATGAATCTTTTGACTGTATGAAGAGTTGGCGGCTTTGGGGCGTAGAACTGATCAGGCCTGACTCAAAGCAAAAAAGTCCTGGGTTCGAGTTCCAGAACCAAACACATGCACAATAGGCTGTTCCAAATTGCCCCAGGTGTAAGTGTGAATGTGAATGGTTGTGTCTGTGTATTGGCTCAGTGATGAACTGGGGAGCTGTTCTGGGTGTACCCCATCAGTTGAGTCAACCAGCGACCCTAGTAGAACTAAGTGGTTTAGCAAATCAACGAATTACTGTATGAAGAGTGACCTTTCTATTAGCAATATACCAAAACCCATCCTTTAAATTATTATCAGCTCAATAAAAACTAGTCATTACAGACAGAGAGATAGAGCTGAACTCAGTGCAGGTCTACTGATGGTCTTATACATTTTGATAAATATCCTGATATTTTTGAAAAAACCTGGTTGCCTCTGCCATGAGGTTATGGATTAGACAGTTTTGAATTTGTAGTCTGAATTGAGAAGGAAATAACAAACAAAACAAAATAACAATTAAAAATTTATATTAATAAATAAATAAATGCAGTGCCTTGCAAAAGTATTCACCTCCCTTGGCTTTTTACCTATTTTCTTTTTATATCATAACCTGTTCTTTTAATCTGAATTTTATGTGATGGATCTGCACAAAATAGTCTAAGTTAGTGAAGTGAAATGAGAAAAATATATATAAAAAAGAATTTATAAAAATAAAAATCTGAAAATTGTCGTGTGCATATGTATTCACCCCCTTTGCTATGAAGCCCCTCAAAAGCACCTTCTACCTTCAGATGTCACATAATTAGTGAAATGAAGTCCACCTGTGTGCAATCTAAGTGTCACATGTACTGTCAGTATAAACACACCTTCTCTGAAAGGCCCCAAAGGCTGCAACACCACTAAGCAAGAGGCATCACACCATGAAGACCAAAGAGCTCTCCAAACAAGTCAGAGACAAAGTTGTTGAGGAGTACAAGTCAGGGTTGGGTTATAAAAACTATCCAAATCCTTGATGATCCCCCGGAGCACCATCAAATCCATCATCTTCAAATGGAAAGAACATAGTACCACAACAAACCTGCCAAGAGAGGGCCGCCCACCAAAACTCACAGACCGGGCAAGGAGGGCATTAATCAAAGAGGCAGCACAGAGACCAAAGGTAACCCTAAAGGAGCTGCAGAGTTCCACAGCAGAGACTGGTGTATCTGTGCATGGGACCACAATAAGCCGTACACTCCATAGAACTGGGCTTTATGGAAGAGTGGTCAGAAAAAAGCCATTACTTAGTGTTAAAAATAAGGAGGCACATTTTGAGTTTGCCAAAAGGCATGTGGGCGACTCCCCAAATGTATGGAGGAAGGTGCTCTGATCAGATGAGACCAAAATTGAACTTTTCGGCCACCAAGGAAAACGCTATGTCTGCCGCAAACCCAACGCATCTATTCACCCCTAGAACAACATCCCTACAGGAGGAGACTGGGAAACTGATCTGAGTAGAGGGAAAGATGGATAGTGCTAAATACAGGAATATTCTTGAGCAAAACCTGTTTCAGTCTGCCTGTGATTTGAGACTGGGACGGAGGTTCACCTTCCAGCAGGACAATGACCCAAAGCATACTGTTAAAGCAACACTCAAGTGATTAAAGGGGAAACATTTAAATGTGTTGGAATGGCCTAGTCAAAGTCCAGACCTCAATCCAATTGAGAATCTGTGGTCAGACTTGAAGATTGCTGTTCACAAGCTGAACGTTTTCGTTATTTTTTCATATTTGTTGTTTGAGTCACAATAAAAAAAAATAAAAAATCACACCGTTATCGTTGTAGGCATGTTCTGTAAATTATATGATGCAAACCTTCAAACAATCCATTTTAATTCCAGGTTGTGAGGCAACAAAACATCAAAAAAATCACCAAATATTTTTTTCAGGTATTTTAATTAAATAATATTTAGTTGTAGGTGGCATGGTGGCGTAGTGGTTAGCATGGTCACCTCACAGCAAGAAGGTTCTGGATACGATGCTCGGGCGTTTCTGTGTGGAGTTTACATGTTCTCCCTGTGCTTGCATGGGTTTACTCCGGGGACTCCAGTTTCCTCCCACAGTCCAAAGACATGCATTTTAGGCTGTGGTTAGAATTGTTGTGTGTGTTGGATCTGCTATTTGACGAGCTGTTCAGGGTTTACTATGCCTTCACTTAGTAACGGCTGAGATAGGCACCAGCGACCATTGTAGGATGAAGCGGTTCGGTAAATGAGTGAGCAAGAGTAATATTTAGTTGTGCTTATTTTCATAAAAATGTGTCATGGACCTTAGAGGATAAAGGCCATAAAGTCTCATAAGACTTGTAAACATAAGTGTTGATGTAAACACCTGAAGTTAAGAGGAAAAGTTAATAAAGTACCAGAAAAACGAAAATGTGTGAATGCAAGAGCCTACAATATCTCTACCTAAGGTAACTTCACAAACCTGAAGCAGTGCTCAACTCCACTTACGAGTCTACTTTGCAAGCAACTGAACCTCAATCTCTACATGATAATGGCTGAATGAATGGGAATTTATATACTTTATACAGTGAAGTGCCACCAAATAATACAATAATGCAATGTTATCAAGTGATGCTAGGGTCCCTCATGCTTTCAATCTATTTGCATATAGATGAAATGCTATAATAACTCCGGCCCCACCTGCAGGAGTAAATATTTTGCTGTCTGTTTTGTCTAGCCGTCCTGACACCCACAATGAGCCACTAATTGAAGACTGGAAAGAATCTTTATATGGCGACTGACATTCAATTACGTGGAGCCGAGATCAGATTAGGCACAGGCCCAGAAAGCATGTTTGAAAAGCCCATTTGGTGTGCGAGTGCAGCCGAGAGGCAGGGGCTATCATCTGAATGACTGTTTGGGATCTGGCTGAATGAAGCTGCTGGGAGTGAAATCACTATGCTATGACCCATGATTAATTGGATGTCTTGTGAGTGTGTGAGCGATAGACAGAGGGATTGGAGGACAGTGTGTGTGTGTGTGTGTGTGTGTGTGTGTGTGTGTGTGTGTGTGTGTGTGTGTGTGTGTTTGAAGAAGGATCTTTTTTTCATTTTTTAAAAATAAAACATATAACTTGAACATGTTCACTGAGTGTAACAGGCAACCTGCAGTTGGTGTTGCATCATATATTTACAAGTATTGCACGCATACTCTAGTAACTCAAGTAATGTGTTGCTTGTTCCATAGTGACATTCAGAATTCCCCTCAAAATGGAAAGTAATCGTCCTCATATTCAAGTGTAGGGCTGACCATTAAAGACACTCAAGTGTGCCGATACTTTACTTTTACTGAGCATATACAGATGCTTGTGAGCAGCTTTAAAGTGTACAAGGCAAGTAAAGTGTAAATTGTCCAAAACATTTCATTTTTAGTCAATATAATGAGAGAACAGAAAGCAAAGACGCCATATGCGGCTTGGCTGAACTTAAACATTTTCCTGGCTCATGGGTAGAAAATGTATGCTGTATCCAAGCTTAATCGTACTGATCATTATACATTTGTCTTTGAGCCCAGACTCATGTATGTCATCACTACTATCATTCTATAAACACAGATACAGTGATGTTTCTTAAAACACTCGCCTACATGTCAAAATCACTTCCTCTCTGCCCTGTGACCCATTGTTTGGTTAAGCTTTTAGCTACAACCGGTATGGAACAACTGAAAGTGGTTGCTCTTCTAAGGTTAAAACTGGTGTTTCAGCCATAGTTAAATGATCACAGTCATGCTCTAAGACAGAAATGTAGGCTGGCGTAGGTGGAAAAAAGGACAAACTCCAGATTTCTTATGCAATTCTCAGAAGTCGTTTAAAGCGATACCAAGCCGCCATAAGATCTACAAAATCTGTCCAAATTAATTGCTAACTCTGCCCCAAGACTCTAGAGTGCTTTTCAGCACTATTAAAACCTTTTTAAAAAACCCTATCAATAGTTTTCCTGAGCTCACTCCTGAAACCTGTGAGCTATTTCTCAATTACTTTGCAAACAAAATCCAATACATTCAATCTCACATTATTTAATCAGGAGCTGGTTGCTGCCACACAACTTCACTGAGATCCAAACAGTATCCTCTTCTCGGCTAGGCGATATAGTTCTACACATGAAGGCGTCTAACTATCCTTTGGCTATTTTACCCTCACACCTTTTCAATGACATCTTCAACCTCATTATTCCAACTGTTTTAGCTACAGTATTAAAAACAACTGCCTAGATATGGCTATATTACAGAACAGCTTACCATAGCATCACAAGGAAACACACATACACCTGGAGCAATTTGGAACAGCCAGTTAGCCTAATGTGCATGCCTTTGTACTGTGGGAGGAAACCGGGGTACCCAACAAAAATGCATGCAAGCACAGAGAGAACATACAAACTCAGCACAGAAATGTCCTTAGCCTAGCCCGGGACTTGGACCCAAGATCTTCTTGCTGTGAGGCAGATGTGCTGAAATTACATTATCAGCAGGGCATTTGTTAGATCACTTTGGTTATATAAAGATTGTTCAAATCAAACATTCGTTCATTTTCTAAACCGCTTAATCCTAATTAGGGTCGTGGGGAGGCTAGCACCCATCTCAGCTGACTCTGGGCGAGGGCAGAGTACACCCTGGACAGCTTGCCAGGCCATTGCAGGGCAGAAACAATGGCCGGCAACTCAATGGCCTACTCTTTTCAAAAGTCAGCAGTGGTTCTTTTACATGCTTTTTACCACAGACAGTGAGAGACATGGCCGGCATTTGATAACCCAGTTAGCTGCACTGGGGGGACAGCAGTGACAGCTTGGTGAAAGTGGGGCTTGACTCCCCCGACCTTGGGATCAGTAAGCCAGCACCCTACCACCGGGCCACCACTGCCCCCAAATCAAACATTCTCCACTTAAAAATAAAAACAGAGGTCAATATCTTTAGCCCAACCTCCTTTCTTAATGAAAATTGCTCTCAGTTAAATTATCAGCAATGATCCAGAATAATGTCAGGAACTTTTGCCAGTTTTGAGTCATCTCCAAAGTTTAACAAATGAGTATCCACCATAGTTAAGCTCAGTTTCTGCCAATTAAAGCAAGCAGCTTGGATGGACTCTTTCATCTTCCAGAATAAATTGTAAACAATTCATGATGCATTTACCACATTGTAACTGACTGAAAAAAAAAAAAAAAAAAACCTTAAGGATTTCTAACAGTCTGAGCTTTTTCTCCTTCAGCTGACTCAAAATGCATCAACTAGATTTTTAACTAGAATTTGGAAAAAGGTTCATACCGTATCTTAACACTTCAAGCTTCTTTCCTCTGATTATTGGTGACATTCTAAACCTAGTTTAAAATATTGCTCTTTGTTGTTAAATCCTTTCATGGTCTCACTTCACAATATTTTAGCAACCTCGTTCATCCATATTCTGCCCCAAGGTTATTAGGTCATCCAGAAAACTACTCCTCATAGTTTCAAGATCATAAATGAAACCTATGGGTATTCTCTAATATTGCCTCTATTATATTCTTTTGATGTTTCCCAACTGTGTCTAAATGTGCATTTCTTTTTATCCACTTTCTATTGTGTGTAATTATATGTGGGGCATTTGTTAAAATAGTCTGTTTTATGGCTGTTTTATTGGTATTGTGATTGTTTATGCCTTATTTATGTGTTGGTTAATTAAACAAATGACTCTGACCGTGGAAAGAAAATATAAATGTGGGTAAATAAACAGAAAGAAAGCTGGAACATTGAACTGTTTGATATTATTATTATTTCTTTTTGAAGGAAAAAAACAAAAACCTTTCTTTCAACGGTCTCTCAAGGAAATCAGTGCACTATAAATTACACTCATTACCGGTATAATGCTTGTGTAGCTACATCATTCAATGATATCATCTTTCTATACACCACCAATGCTGGTCATCAACGCGGTAAAAAAACTCCATGGGTCACACACTTTGAGGCAATACACAGCCTTGGTGGCCATTTTAAAAGAAAGATGTCTGTACTTCGATATTTGTCAATGTCATGCAGTCTTGTAAGAGCATTAATTCTGTGCATCATAATATAATGATCGTTCTATTATTTTAGTTCTGATAAGTAAGACTATAAAAGATTTTGTGGGACCTCACTCAAACATGAGCTTACTAATTGAGAGTATTAACTTTGTGTTTGTATTTCGTCTGTTTCTGCATCAGCCTTCAGTTTGTATTTCACTTGTTTTTCTCTAAGTTACCTGAGGCTAACCTCTGTATTATCCTGCATATATAAACCTGTCTTTGACATGTGGCTGCTATTAGGAAAAACTGTTCTGCACCTGCATTCTGCTCTCTCTCTCTCTCTCTCTCTCTCTCTCTCTCTGAGTTGTTCAAATTACACCAAATTTAACACATTGGGGAAAATGCATGTACTTTGACTTGTATATGTTCACTTATCCTTTTTAAAATAAATGCTGTTATTCACTAGTGTATAGATTTTGTGTTATTGATGTTTTTTATTTTACCAGTTAGGGCAAGCCCTTGGTATTAAAAATAAATAAATAAATAAAAAGATCTATTGGCATCAAGAGTAGGCTGCACAGCCGTCAGCGTGTTTCTGCCATGTGATGGCCTGGCGAGGTGTCCAGGGTGTACTCTGCCCTCGCCAGAGTTGGCTGAGATGGGCGCCAGCCTCCCCGCGACCCTAATTAGGATTAAGCACTTCAGAAAATGAATGAATGAAAGGATCTATTAGCATCTAAGTCAGCAAGACAGCTTCTGGGGTCAAAATATGTACACCTACAGCAGGGCATTTCCCATACCAAGTTTGTAATGAAACTACCTCGTTAAAAAAAGAAAAAAAAGTTTAAACTCATTAATGTTGAGAGGTGTCATTTTACACGCTGGAGGGACTACATCTCTCGGCTGGTCTGGGAACGCCTTGGCGTCCCCCCGGAAGAGCTGGAGGAAGTGGC
>JBCNYH010000004.1:25107259-25118844 GCA_039654325.1 Tandanus tandanus
CACACACACACACACACACACACACACACACACACACACACACACACACACACACACACACACACACACACTCTTCATTCGGAAGTATCAATGAAATGAATAAGTTGAGTGAAAGGAATAAAACATCCTACAAATTGGTATTACAACGGAGACGGCAACGTTCTCTCGATGTCCTTGTCTCTCTCCCTCTATCTTCCTACTTAAGGAAGGTGAATCCAGAATGTGTACAACATGTCAGATATGTGTTGATTACTAGAGATTACTTCCGATTCTTAAAATAAATGTAAGTCTTTTCGTTATATCAGGAAAGACACTTCATTAAAGGTCACAGCTGATGATATATGTGGACTTTAATATCGTAGGCAATGACATATTATTTTCAGCGCTTGCTCATAGATGAAAATAACCACTTCAATATTCTCTTTAAAGGCAAAGTGTTGCACAATTAAATTCTGGGATTATGTAAATTCAGCATGACTGCATGTCTGGAATGCATCCAGGTTTGAAAAAGGCTTTTTATAAGAAAGTAAGATTGAAAAAAAAATTAAATGTTACTGTAAATCCTTAGGTGAGTATCTCACTGAGGGATGATGAAAGTGGCAACCAGCGGTTTAACACTTTTTTTTTTTTGACAACATTAACCTATTCACCAAGTTTTCATCCGTCAGTGAGACACTAAGTTGCGATTTGTTGATAACTTTCTAGCGAATATTTGGTAATATTCTGGTTAAGTAATTAATGAACAGTTCACAACCATTTGGCGAATCCCTGCAAACAGTTCGCGGCATTTTAGCGATTGTGGCGACCATGCCGATTGTTCTCTGACTTTGTCAACGGCCACCGAGTCACCTTGAAATAGTGTAATATGACATCACATGACCACATACATTCGCCAACTATATGCAGATTGTGTGAACTATGCGTTAAGTATTCTGAAAGTATTCTTCAATAAGTCGCCACATTCCTGGGCGAGGTAAATGACTGAAGAACAGTTAACGACCACAAAGAACGTTTGCAGACTGGTGACTGTGGCAAGTATGTGCAGACCATCTGTTGAAACAACATGTTTGCCGAAAATTCCCCATAATGTTGATAATGTTCAAAACTCCTTGGTGAATGAAAGTGAGATTGGTGAATGGTTGGCTAACATGGAGGCTATTTGCACAATTTTTGCAGAAATGATTGCCAAATGTTAATTTATCGCAGTTTGCAACTGTTTGCAAGTCCAGCTAGACAAACTGGTCCAGCAAGATATGGTCATGCTGCAGCATATTTCTGCCTATCATACAAATCTGTTTTTGCATCAATACAAGTTATGGGCACTAAAACCTCATATCAGAGAAATTCACCACAAATATAAGAACGTATTTAATAAATCTGACTTTAATGCTGCCACTGTTTTATTTATTTAAATGATCAATACATAATAGCAATTAGCTTCTTGCCACAAGTTGAACATTAATAAAGGTGATTAGTATTGTTACATTAACCTGTCTCCAGAGTTATTTTCATAAAAAATCAGAGTGCTTTGAGGCACGCGTCAATATGGCCCATGACAAAGCCATCAAGTCCCATCAGCACACACATAAATCAACAAGCACAGCTAATTGGTTAATGGGGTTGGCCAGCAAGTGAATGCAAATCATGAACCTGCAATTATGTGGCAATCATTCTGAAGCTGGGCACAATTCTGCAGCTATTGTCTTCATTTATGAACTCCATATTCTCCCTATTGCTGAGGCAGAATCAATGTTAACTGCATCAGAAGGTATAATAGAATGACCTCAAATGGTTAGATATGAACCTGTGAGTCCAGATTACTGTATTATCAGCTTTTCCATCTTATCTAGACCATGAGATCAGGCTGGGTGAGGGATTTCTCAGTCTCTTGCTATACTTTCTTTCTATAACCCTGTGAAATAGGAAAATGTTCCATGAAAGCATGAAGGCTGGAGCATATAATTTTATATTAGTGCACTGCCTAAATATCTAATATTCAAATGCTAAAATATGCTCAAAAGCTTAGACAAATGTAGGTAGAGTATGTCTTAATTATTTTTGTATTATAACTATTCTTATAAATCTTTGATTTAGTTTTTAACACTTGAATTAATTTAAAATAGACGGTTCAATCAATGACGGCAAAGCTCTTCTTACATTTTAGCAGTTGTAAATAAGAAGGAAAAGCTCCAGCCTTTGTTGCCTGTTTATAATTTCTCTTTTGGCCTGCAGCTGAATTGAGCAAATGAGGGTTGAGATTCTTGTGCAAGCACCCAAAAGTGAGAGCTTGGTAGAACTGGAATTCAAGCTCATAACCTTCCAACCAGTAGTCCAGAATTCTGACTGCTCATCCACCTCTTCCCACAAGCTTGGCTATTCTTCATGCACTAGGACCCACAAATTCTTGGCTAGCCATATAATTTGGGGTTGTGACTTTATTCTGTACTTATTTGGATTTGTTATACCTCCAACAAGGAGGTTATGTTTGGCCCTCACTTTGTGTGCTTGTTAGCAGGATTATTATTAAAAAAAAAGTGATTTTCATATATGTATAATAATAATAATAATAATAATAATAATAATAATAATAATAATGATAATAATAACAATAACAATAACAATAATAATAACAACAACAATAATAATAATAATAATAATAATAATAATAATAATAATTATTATTATTATTATTATTATTATTATTATCATCATCATCTTTTTTTTTTTTTTTTTTTAACCAGAGGTGGGATTTTTGCCATTTTGGTTCAAATAGGAGATTGCTTGTCTGGGTGGAGTTTTGCACTCTCAGAGTGCTTGTGTTCAGTGCTTTTCCCCCCCAAAGCTATACTTCTGACAGAATCACTTACTATACACTATACGAAGGTCGCATATTCCTTTTCCCCTACCACTTGCATTAAAATTTCAGTCATTTAAAATAGTGTAAAGCTTTCTTTACTCGATCCACTAGAGGTATCAATATAACTTTAGAGTAAACAAACACACAATTAAACAACCAACCAACCAACCAACCAACCAACTAACTAACTAACTAACTAACTAACTAACTAACTAAACAACCATAAATTAAAAACCAATTACAACCGAACAGTAGAGCAGGAATACTCAGGATCTAACCATTGTGCCACCATTTTGCCTAATGTTTACATTATAATTTTTGGACGTCGGTTTTAAGCAAGAAAACATCCACATCAGCTTGTACATCAGTCCACTACTGAGATTGCTAATGCTGCAGATATGGTATGCATGTATCCTTTTCTATTATTAATGTGACTGATCAAACATACTGCTGACCATTTAGATTTCAGTTTTTGAAGTATATGCTTGGTTTAATAACTGGTTTGTAATTTTATTTTAATAAGTAGTTAAAATAAAGAATGTGCTCCTGCATTTACTGGCTTGTAAATTAGCATTAGCAGATATCTCACAAAGCCGCTAAAAAGAAAAACTGCCCAAAAGATTCTAGTTTACGGTGGCCAGGTATGTGAGCGGAAGGTCTGTACTCTGTCTGTACACTTTTACTGTTGTTAATGTCTGGCTTTGCAATTCAGCTTCTCTCAGTAAAGTCGTCTAATTTTTTTCCCTTCTCCAAAAATACTACATACCAACATGAAAACATGTAACTGCAAATCCATGGGGGTTTTTTTGTTTGTTTTTTGTGTTTTTTTGCCTGAATTCCAGTAATTTTGGCAAATTGTAGCAACTCACTTTCTTCTCTTTTCTTTAGTTTTAACAGTCTGAGCTCAAAAGCTAATGTTTACATAGCCAGCATTGATGTATGACTTCATTTACTCTCATTTTGAATTGAGGACAGAATGGAAACTACAGTAAATATTGTCACTTGGGGTACAAAGTGGTATTATGTCACTGACGGCTCATCTACGGTTGGCATGCTAACTTCAGTAATGCATAGGTATCTTTGACATAATGTCACAGCTCTTATTTTGTCAATTTCTGTTGACTATTTAAAAAAAATGGCTGATGTTAAGCAAAGATTCTTCAAATTCTTACACACAGACCCTATAAACTTGATGGCATCAACCGGAACACTACTGCCTAACAATATTATCTAGTAAATAGATAGCAGCTCTCAAAGGCAAGAACATTCTTCATCCATACCACACAACAGCCAAGGCTGTTAGTCATACATTATGCATTTGATAACATATTTAGGGAAGGAAAAAGAAAAGGAAAGCACAAAATGGTAAAATGAATTCCCTGAGGTCCACCAAGGTTCAGTCACGTTATGTAGTGCAACATAAGGTTTCTTATGGGAGTAGCAAAACTTGTTACAACTTCACTGAAAAGAATAAAATAAAATAAAATAAATAAAAGATACAAAATAATAAAAAAATAAACACATAAAACCCATTGTAGAATTCCCCACCCCATCCCCATTTTAAAAACGTTTTCCAAATTTGTGCTTTGGGTAAATTTTAGTTTCTGCTTTTTGTTTAGCCCAGTGTGTGAGTTCAGCCTTGGGCACACCATAATTTATAATTTACAGAGTGGGTTATGTATTTGTCTGTTGAGCCACCTTTTATTTTAAAAACTTTCTTACCAGCTACAGTACCACTGTCACATTTTACAGACGAGACAACTTTAGAGTATGTAGCTGACCTTTGTCTAGACACACTGAGGCTAGTTCTGCATTACCTGGTACACTCATCTGATCCTTCCCAAGGGAACATTCATATTTGCTGAATTTAGCTTTAGTATTTGTTTAAATAAAATATTGCTAATGCAACAATTATCAGCATACTTACAAACCTCTTCCTCATGCTTTAACTGCCTCCTAATAGCTTGTATGATTTGTGCATTAGCAGCAACTTGGCACCATGGTCAGTGCTACATGTACTACATCCAGTATTACAGTCAGCTAGGGAAATCAATATGACTCCCAGACCTCATTCACTCCTGAGAGACCATGGGTCTATGTGATAGGCTTGGTAATAAGGAAAAAAACACAGGGCCAATACTAAAGCAGGATGAGAAGTTGGATGTATGTGATTGAGAGATATAAACCATCCTGAAAGAGATTGATAGAGAGAGACAGACAGACAGAGAGAGAGAGAGAGAGAGAGAGAGAGAGAGAGAGAGAGAGAGAGAGAGAGAGAGAGATAAAGAGACACATAAATCAACATAAGTTTGAACTTGTCATAAGTTCCGTATTTATGAACAGGATTTTTTTTTCTAGGCTTCCATATAAAACCTCACTTTAATATTTCCACCAATATTGGAATCATAAGCTTCTATGGTTATGCCAACACATGGCTAGTGATACCGAATAAACTGCTAATCCTAATTTGTGAGGATATTGATCAGATGGCAGGAGGTCAGCAAACTCTTTAAACAAAGGGTCATAAAACATTTCGACTCACCTTGCATGGTCAGATCACTCAATCCCTCACTGAATCCTTAATGCCCTCACTGAATCCTTAATGAGATTTGTGTATACGATTCCTTGTAATTTAATGAACTGAAGTTCACTTGGAGACAGAAAAATCTAATCACACCTGAAATGATTATCAGAGACCCTGTATGCTGTCTTCCTCATAGAAAAAATATATCACTGTCTTAAACAGGATGTAATTCTTTCTTCCTAAAAATGCCCTTGTTGTGCAGTTCAACAGAAAGCTAAACAGAAGCTAGTGTTCAACTGACAATGATGCCCAAAACATCCTTGAAGCAATTAATGCAGTCTGTCACTTATTTGCAGAGACGCTTACTTCTAATAGGGTCACGGGGAGGCTCGAGCCGACACTGTGGAAAGGCAGGGTACACCCTGAACAGCTCACCAGAGTGTCGCAGGGCCAATACCCACACAACCATTCACACGCACACTCGCAACTAGGGGCAAGTTGAAACAGCTGAAAAGCCTAATGTGCATGTCTCTGTATTGTGGGAGGAAACCGGAGTACCTGGAGTAAACCCACGCAAGCACAGAGAGGACATGCAAACTCCACACAGAAACGCCTGAGCCCGGGACTCAAACACAGGACCTTCTTGCTGTCAGGTAGACGTGCTAACCACTGTTAAAATCTTTCAATTTTATTTATTCATCTCTACCAGGCTTGTGCAAAATTCTGAATTAAACTGAGAATGTCTCCCAAATTCCAATTCAGTTCCATGAATTTAAATGGAATTTGAATTGAGGTTGCAATCAGGAAGTAGAATTGCAATTCAAATTCGAATTGAAGGAAATTCCATGAAATTCCAATTGATAATTTTGGTGTATTCCAGAATCATGTTTTACAGTATATTCCATACATGACTGTTTTACATATTTCATACAAATATTATTACTATGAACTTCCTGTCTACCTGAGTAAACCATGCCTGACAGAGAATGCTGATCCTTTGGTGTTTTGGGAAAAAAACAGAGCAGTTTTCCAAACCTAGTTGCAAGGTTTGCCTGCAAATATCTGACCTGCAAATACCTGTATCCTCTGCACCTGTTGAGAGGATCTTTACTGTTGCAGGAAAGATATTCCGACCAGAAAGATGTCGTCTCAATGATAAAACCTTTGAGGAACTTATGATAATTTGATGCAACAAGGTTACCCTATAAATTAAGAACTGTAATAAATGATTAATGCATTTACCTCAATTTTATGTCATTTGATCATTTTCAAAAAAAAATAATATTACAAATTATACAAAATGGAGGGAATCTGAGTTTAATTTTAGTGTCTGTAAAGTATTTTTAGTATTTAAGCCAAAACCTTTGTTAAACGTGACAAAATCTTCCTGTTACTTGGCTTTAAGGATTTTTTCTGAATTGCAATGAATTTACTTCCTGTAATTCCAATTCAAATTCCAATTCAACATCCTGAGGGCTAGAGCCAATTCAATTCAAATTCCAATTCTTCAAATTAATTGAATTGAAATTCCAAATTCGGAGTTTTGCTCAAGCCTGATTTCTACACACTCTACAGGATCCTGGAGGGGGCATGGGAGTTTGCCCAACCTGTTCACATGTGCTTTGTGGACTTGGAGAAGGCTTTCGACCGTGTCCCTCTGGCTATCTTGTGGTGTGTTCTCCGGGAATGTGGTATACCGGACCCGTTGCTACAGGCCATTCGGTCTTTATATTGCCGGAGCCAGAGCTTGGTCCGCATTGGTAACAACGAATTGTCGAATTCGTTTCCAGTGGGGGTTGGACTCTGCCAAGGTTGTCCTTTATCACCAGTTCTGTTCATAATATTTATGAACAGAATTTCTAGGTGCAGCCAAGGTGTCGAGAGGTTCTGTTATGGTGGTCATAAGATCTTGTCTCTGCTTTTTGCAGATGACGTTGTCCTTTTGGCTTTATCAAGCCGGGATCTTCAGCTCGCGATGGAGTGATTCACAGCTGAGTATGAACGTGACCATGGTTCTCAGTCGAAAAAGGGTGAAATGCCCCCTCCGGGTCTGGAATGAGGTCCTGCCCCAAGTGGAGGAGTTCAAGTATCTCGGGGTCTTGTTCATGAGTGAGGGAAGGATGGAGTGGGAGATCGACAGGTGGATCGGTGAAGCCTCTGCTGTAAAGCGGAGCTTGTACTGGTCCATCGTGGTGAAGAGGGAGCTGAGCCGAAAGGCAAAGCTTTCAATTTACCAGTCGATCTACGTTCCAACCTTCACCTATGGTCACAAGCTTTGGGTAGTGACCGAAAAAACAAGATCGCAAATACAAGCGGCTGAAAATAGCTTCCTTCGCAGGGTGGCAGGGCTCTCCCTCAGAGATTGGGTGAGAAGCTCAGCCACAGGAAGACCTTGGAGTAGAACCGCTGCTCCTCCGCACTGAGAGGAGCCAGTTGAGGTGGCTTGGGCATCTGATAAGAAGCTCTGCTCCCGAACGCCTCCCTGGTGTGGTGTTTCGGGCGTGTCCAACTGGGAAGAGACCCCAGGGTCG
Source organism: Tandanus tandanus (assembly GCA_039654325.1). NCBI lineage: Eukaryota > Metazoa > Chordata > Actinopteri > Siluriformes > Plotosidae > Tandanus > Tandanus tandanus. The sequence goes on from JBCNYH010000004.1 coordinate 25,115,172, forward strand.
ACCCAGAGCCCAGACCCCGGGGTTGACCTGGAGGGACTACATCTCTCGGCTGGTCTGGGAACGCCTCGACGCCCCCCCAGAAGAGCTGGAGGAAGTGGCTTGGGAGAGGGACGTCTGGACCTCACTGCTTAGGCGGTTGCCCCTGCGACCCAACCCCCGATCAAGAGAAGATGAAAGAAGATGAATGAATTTTATTTATTTATTTATTTATTTATTTTGTAAAAAAATCCCTTAAACAGTGGTGGTTCCAGATAAACCATCCTTCATTATCTATACTGCTTATCCGCCAGGCTCACATGGAAGCTGGAGCCAAAGACGATCAACCATTTATGCTCACACTGTAAATAACTTGTATAACTCATATAATTATATATAAGTGAAAAATAAATGTTACACTGGAGGTCAATATTACAAAACATGGTCTGATCAGTTAAGCAATAAACTTTTGTAGCAAATTATAACAGGAGGTAATCACCCATATGTCTCATTTATCTCGTAACAATTTTAGGCAATAAACTCAGTTTTGGAACATTTCATGTTTCTTGAGGCACATTTCCTTTATACACACACACACACACACACACACACACACACACACACACACACACACACACACACACATATACACACTGCTTAATTGTGTCTTTGGGGCTCAGAAGCTGGGAGTTACATGATAGGTTATAAGTAGGTCTGACAGCTGCTATATTTTGTTCAAAATTTACCCTGAATAGATTTCGCTGTCCTGTCAGTGTCAGAGAGACAAATACCTTTTTCTTTCTAACACAACAAAAATATTACCCACTTTACATCTGTCCATATAAGCTTTTTTCACTGACATGGATGGTAAAAGCTTGTTTTCACCAAGGTTAAATAGTTTGTAGACCATCTATCAAAGGACTATCAAAGAATTACAGAATATTTATATTGGCTCAACTGCCAAATGACAATTAAAAAAAAGGCATGGTAAGAGTGGTTCATTATAGTAATGTTGGTGTTTAGTAGGGTGGCACAGTGGCATAGTGGTTAGCATGTCCGCCTCACAGCAAGAAGGTCCTGGGTTCGAAGCTTGGGTGTATCTGTGTGGAGTTTGCATGTTCTCCCTGTGCTTGCGTGGGTTTCCTCCAGATACTCCAGTTCCCCCCCGCAGTCCAAAAATGTGCACATTAGGCTAATTGGCTGTTCCAAATTTCAGTTGCTGGACAAACTGAAGAAAGCAGAACACAAATAACTACTAGAAACCTTAGCTTATCAGGCTTGGCTGAATGCAGACTATGGATTTAAGAAGGCCACTTAGCACTTAGTGTTGAATTATTCTGACGTAATTGAGGCCTTCATCAGGGCATTAATTCCAAGATTCAGGAATGATATATTATCACTATATCCAGTCAGCGAACAGTAATTATTTTTATTTTTTATTTTATACCACATAATGGTTGAAAGCTCGAATACAATCTGTCAGGTGTGTAATATTTTAATAAAACAGCAGCATTAGTTATGGCTGTTACATGAAAGTTATTATTAAGACATTCGTTCTAAAATATGATTGTTTCTATAGTAACAGTTCATACACAGGGACCTGTATAGTGGATGCTCCACATAATCTAAGACTTATTATAAGTAAGGGATAATGTACAGCGAGTTGGTAATTATAACAAAATGAACCCCGACAGAGTGATTGCAACATGCTGTAGAGAGGGAGTGAGTCACTCTGAAGGGGTTTATTTTGTGATAACAACCACTAGTTGAAGAGGTAGGGGGTAGTATCATCGCCCTACTGGCATGCCGCATTCTTGTTTATTTGAAAATTGGATTCTGATTGGTATTCAGTGGTGTGTTTATTCTGTATAACAGATAATTGCTATGGACCATGCCAGTAGTGGAAGTGAGAAAATATTTTTAATTGCATATTTTGTGTCAGTATTTTGTGTGGTATTGATTTCTTTAATTTGTCAAAACATGGGAACATGTACAGTAAGTTGGATATCATCATAATACCGTACAACCCTTAACTGTGAGGATTTGTTTGCTTGTTTGGTTTATTTTTTTGTGATAATCACTGGCTCACTTTACATTACCCCTGGCATAGCAGCAAGAATTTTCATGTGTAATTCCTTACTTTGCCTATATTCTGCATTAATAAAATTTTTTAGGCACTGCCTAAAGCGGCGCTCCGGATTGATGTCTCTTTTGATAGGTGTCTGAGCCTGGGATTGCTTTTCAGCGCTTTTACTTTCAGTAGCTGATTTCTGCTTTCATTTGTATCACCTGTCTTGTTAGTTTAATCATACCTTTAAAAAATGTATGTTCCGTCAAACTTCTGATTTCGGTGTTTGCTCAATGAACTTTTATTTACCTAAAAGTCTAACTGCCTACCGGAATTGAGAGATTGTGTTTTTTATTCTGTGCGAGTCTGAGTGGTGGTGTATGAGCCACTATTTTTTATTTTCGTTATTAAAAATAAATGTTTATTTATTTATTGATTTTAATTACTGTCCATCATCAGGCAAGTCAGCAATGCATAACAGCCAATCAGCATCAACTCAGCAGCCCTATTAGGTTTCCTGTTGTGGGCATGCGCGAATACCGGGCAGATATGGGACAACCATCCAAGCCATGTGCCATGACTGTGGTTCACCGCTCGGCAACTCTGCTGTAAAGAATGAAAACTTAATTCTGCCAGAGCAAACATCAAACAGTGTGCTCTACATTCAGCTATTTACACTCATATCCTGCTTGTTGCAAAAGTAGAGCGTGCTGTGCTTAAGGGAGGAAGAAAGAATGGAGTCTGATTTTCTCTTCGGAAATACACAATCTCTTTGGAAAAGCTGTGCACTGCCTGCTGAATTCCGAGTCAGAATCTGCCTCACAGGGATGTTTTGTGGTGTCTCTCTTTCACCTAGTAATTATCAGTCCCTTTTATACCTGACTACAGAGATTAAACATATGGAAGGATGGGTTTCCCAGTAGAACATACAGTATGTGAATGTATATAGAGTATACAAAGTATGTATTCTTCATAATATATAAAAAAAAGACGTGAGAAGAAAACTCACTATAGTGCTCCGACCTTTGTGCAGAGAGTATTCCTTACCTTTGTTTGAAAAGAAGCAGACTTTTCTTTTTTTGACATAATAATGAAGTAGCATTACGTACAGCAAAACGTACAGCCTCTCATTCCTTGTAGTGTCCTTGCAGTACAGCTTGTTCCATTTTAAGCAAAAATGCCATTCCTTATTCACAGCTACTGACAATGACATGCATTTGCAGGGAAAATAAAGAGATTTTACAAAAAAAAAATAAAAAATGAAAGGAGATGTGTGATTATTCCTAAAACTGTGGATTTTATAAGAAAGTCATAACTTAAGGAAAGGATCCACTGCATATACAGAGTAAATCTCTAATTTGGTGCTCACTTATCACATAAAAATGTTCTATAATACTGAAAGCTCAAAGCTGAAGGTAAGAACTGCAGCACTCACTCAGAATGATCATGAAACTTCTTCCCATTTTAAGCAACCTTCACAGATAGCACAAAACATCAAACATATTTGCAACAAACCAGACCCACAGGGGAATGTTGATCCAAGTGCAGCATGTTTATACACACACACACACACACACACACACACACACACACACACACACACACACACACACACACACATATATATAT
>JBCNYH010000004.1:25192403-25212481 GCA_039654325.1 Tandanus tandanus
CACACACAAAAAACACACACACACACACACACACACACACACACACACACACACACACACACACACACACACACACAGGCACACACAAAAAAAAACACACACACATGCATTTTATACAATTTTATATAAACTGGAAGTAAAAACCATCAATTTAAAAGCTTCAATAATCTCCAGTGACTTTCAAATATGCATGTAATCTATTAAATTATTTTAGCTACCCAATATTATTGTGTGAACTTTTTTTTTTCTGCCTCAAATGCTATCTTTGATGTAATCAGTTGATATGCACATTCTTTTTTAATTACATGAAATGGAAAGAGTAGGCAAAATTAATTTGAAACTTTTTCATACATAAAAGATAAAGCAAATTGTCTGATGTGTGTAGATATAAATAGTTTTAACGGCAGAAGAGAGAGCTTATAAAAGAAAATCAGACAAAGAAAAGTGAGAGGAAAGAAAGGGTAGGGAAAAAAAGCAAGACAGATAATGATACTGTGGAGAGATCTTTTATGGGAGCGGCCAGATAAAAATAATCCCCCACTGAAATGTGGGGAAAGAGTCGCCGGGGCTTTTGAAGGAGCCTCATGCTACAGAAACAGCCATATTCTTTTAAAAGGTATTATTTATCTGCCTTTATGTGGCAGATGCAACAACAGAGTGGCCTCAGAGCAAGGCTCAGGTCTCAGTGTGTAGACCTCCTGACAGGAGAACTGCTCTCACACTGCCAGTAACATTCCAACCTTTCATGAGAAAACAACAGCAACTTATTTGCTACAAATACACCGACATGCTTTGTTTTTAGTAGCACATCTAATGGAATAAAAAAGGATGGTTACCTAACCCTTTTAAAATTTAAAAGACTTAGTTTACACAGGGAAATGTTTGATACTGTATGTAGTATACACTAATGACAACTCTGATGATCATAAACAGAAAAGATTGTACTGAACTGAACTCTCTTTCTGGTGATGTTTGAAAACTTAACGATGCTGTATGGGCTTGCTCTCAGTAGGAAGTCCTGTAACTGCACATCAAAATGCCTGACAAAAGAAGCTTTGAACAACAAGAACATGCAATTTTGTAAACTTGACAAAACAAATAGCCTGTATGTATCATAAATGCTCTGCAAAGAAGCAATTACATTTTCATTCCTGAGTCCTTTTTTTTTCCATTCCTCTCTATAAAAGTTTCTCTAAGTATCAGGGGGGTTGTGTAATTTCTCGAGCCCTGAATAAGTACTCAGCCTCTGGAGGAGCTCATGCAGAACAACTTGCATTTGTACTAAATTATTAACTCTGATGCATGTGACCACAGAAAACCTTACATTCTGGTGTAACTCAGAGTGGAGCTGTGGACAAGAATAACTTGCAGACTTGGCTAGAAGATGAAGGTAAAGTTAGATCCATCCATCCATCCATTATCTGTCAGGGTCGTGTGAGGTACAGTTGGATGAGGGAGGAAACCCATACAAGTATGAGGAGAACATGCAAACTATACACAGAAACGACCTAGTCAAACCCAGGACTCGAACCCAGGACTTTCTTGCTGTGAGGTGTAGATCACCGTGCCCCATCTCAACATAGAGTGCTTGAAAATTTTATTAGGGTACATTTCCCACTAGAGAGAAATTTCATTTTTTATTTAATTTATTTTTGGTCATGTATTCATATGTATCAGGAAGACATTGATCCCAAATGTTCATTTAAATTGTGTAGAGATTATCTGAACAAGAAACAGCAATCTGGAATTTTGGAAACGATGGCTTGGCGAGAGTTCCAGATTTGAATCCATTTGAACAAATATGGGAAAGAATTGATTACACAAAGGTTTTCTCCAAAAAACAGTATTTTGGAACAGCTACAAACAATTTGGACTTTACATTTAAGTAATTTGTTCATCTAACACAAATGAAACATAAAGTAATAAACGTAAAATAATAATAATAATAACAATAATATTAATAATAATGATGATAATAATAACAACAACAACAACAACAACAACAACATTATTATTATTATTATTATTATTATTAATAATAATAATAATAATAATAATAATAATAATAATAATAATAATAATAATAATAATAATAATGGTGTTGAAGCCAGAGCACTGAGCTGGTTTTGGAGTAAAAGTTATAATACTGGTACTCCTACCATGATGCACATTTACAGAACACATTTGCAGCCTGACATTGCAATTTGTGTGAAGGGCAAAAAGAAGACAGGTGCTATCTCTCTAACACACAACTACAGAGGGATTTGAGGAGAAGAGGGAGAGAGAGTGAAAATACGGTGGGCGGTTTTCCTGTGTGCAGGCCAGCATGCCGGCTCTCCAATGCCCAGTAAATTATTATCCAGTCAAGCAGAAAGGAGGAGCGGGATTTGGACACAAGCATCACCTGTCTCTGCCTATATCCCCAAAGCCAGGCATAAATGAAGTGGACAACTGCCTGTTTATTCTCCTTGCACCAGCACCCATAGCGAGGTCAACGGGAGATGGCTTCCCGCTTTTATTGAACTGTTTTCTGCTGAGCCTTTTGCTTGCTCCCTGGATTAATCAGAAGTCCTCATACAATCATACTACTTAATCTTCAAAAACACTGAGCATTCCTTGGATTGGAACACATATCACCAGTTACTCTGATCCATGCAGTTTACACTCTCTCCCAGCTCTATTTCTGAATACCCAATAAATGCATTTTCAATAAATAAAAGCAGAGGATTCAATTTATTGAGTAAACTAAAGCAGACAAACCAAAAAGGGCAAGCAATAATCAAAACCAAGCGAGTTATAAATGTGCTGATGCAGGTATAGAGGGCACTTAGTATGTGCAGAGGTGAAAATGCTGAGATATCACACAGGCCAAAGCATAAAAAATGCATTAAAGTCATACTGAATTAAAATTCAAGTATGAAGCCAAAATATGCATCCATGTGAAAAGTCATTCATTCATTTGCCAAACCACTTTATCCTACGGTTGTGGGGAGCCCATCTCAGCTAACTCTGGGCGAGGCTGAGGTACACCTTGAACTGCTCGGCAGTCCATCGCAGGGACCAGTTTACACACATTTACACTCACATCTATTGGTATTTTGGAGCAGCCACTTAGCATAATGTGCATGCATTGGATTGTGAGAGGAAACCGAAGTACCAGGAGGAAAACCATACAAGCACGAGAAGAACATGCAAACTCGGGTGTTTCTGTGTAGAGTTTACATGCTCTCCCCATGTTTGCATAGGTTTCCTCCAGGTACTCCGGTTTCCTCCCACAGTCCGGAAACATGTACATTAGGTTAATTGGCTGTTCCAAATCACCCCTAAGTGTGAGTGTAAATGGTTGTGTGTATGTTGCCCTGTGATGGCATGGGAGCTGTCCAGGGTGTGCCATGCGCTCGGACAGAGTTGGCTGAGATGGGCACCAGCCTCCCTGCGACCCTAATTAGGATTAAGCGGTTCAGAAAATGAATGAATGAACGGTTTACAAAATGAATGAATGATTGAAGAGTAGAAAGTTAATAAATAGGTTATCATGACATCTTATTGATTTCTTTATTGAATGATTCTGTGTATAATGACTCATCAAAGTCTTCAAAATAATAGACCATGGTGACTCGGGTGACTCTATGTACCGCTGTATTAGTGTAAATCAACATCTGAAACAAACTCAGAATCAGAACGATCCCTTTGTGAAAATAAGTGATTTGTGATATTCTGAAGAAATTTCTTCTGTGGATAATAACATAACAGAGCCACTTCCTGTACTTTGTAACAAGATTGAAAGCAACAGTACATGAACACAGCTTCTTCATATTTATTTTATTTACAAAAGCCTTGATAATGTGATTTGCATTAACATGGGTCATGGAATGGGTCACCAATCCATTGCAGATCTAGGGTAGCCAGCTAAAGTTTATGTCTTGGGACTATGGGAGAAAACCGAAACTGAATTTTGTGATTAATAGTTTAGTAATAATAAACAATATAAATTATTTACTCTGTGGCCCAAATGGCCTTGGAAACCGCACACCTGAGCCTCCTACTTAAACTGATGTAGCCATGCTGGTTAATGTAAAACTCTTGTACCTTGTTTTCCCTCATCTTGCTCTCTCATTGACTGTAGCTTGTCCCTGCACTCTTTTCTGTCACAATACATTTTATATTACATGATTTGGAGTCACTGGTGGTATATCAATATACAGATATCAGTGACTCAACGCCGAGCCATTACCAATTTGCCTCTGATCTGGGGTTTTCCTCTGCAGGTTCCAAAAACTGTATGTGACCAAAACTCAGAGCAAAAATTATATAGTGTAGAAAAATATATACAAATTGTATAGTGTGAACTAGGCAGGGACTGGGGCTCTTGTCAAGAAAGAAAGAAATATGGACTGCTCCAAATAGCAATTTATTTTGGCATAAAAGCTGCAGGACTCTGTTAGACAGCTGAAGTTGAAGAAAGATTCACTTTTTAAATCCATGTAACAGAAACACAAGACAACAAAGGAATGGCTTCAGAAAAAGATCATCACAGTTTTGGGGTGATTTTATAAGAACATAGTCTAAATTTAATCAAAAACTGTGAAAGGACTTGCAGAGGCTGTGCAAAGGAAATCCCCTCATGATTTGATAGAGCTGGATCATTTTTGGATGGAACAGGGCAAAAAACTAAAAAACAAAAAAACAACTCAAATCAAGATGTGTTACATCCCAGCTAACAATTTCTGTTTTAATAACGTTGCTACAACATTGCACAAAAGTTGCAATAACATTATTTGTTAACTCCCAAAAATGTTTTTAATTAATTTATTTAAAAAAAAATTAATTTGCAAGGACTGTGTGCATGTGTATTGTGGTTTCCTTTCCAGTACCCGCGTGATTCCCTGAAAAGGAAACCCTAATACGGATGTGCACAGTCCTTGTCTCATGCTAGGTGGCTCTGCACTGGGTGCCCAGATGTGTGCAACTTTTGGCAACATCAAAACAACTTTGTGCATAAAAGTCATGTACATGGTCTCAAAAAATATTATAGTTTAACAACTGTCACAATGTTTAGATAACGTTTTGTGCAAACAAGCAAATCATGACCTTTATGCAACATCGCAATAATGTTGCACTACGTTGTGTGTTAGCTGGGATTGTAATATGAAGATGTGTACCTTGTAACACAACAAGAGTCCTGTAATACCTTTTGCTGTATTACAGGCAAATTGTATTATTATTATTATTATTATTATTATTATTATTATTATTATTATTATTATAATTATTATTATTATTATTATTATTATTATTATTATTATTATTTTATAAAACAAAGTATTAGGTAAGGTGTGTTCATGCTTTTGTAATCAGGGTGGGTTTTTTATGCAACCTCTATTTAAACAAACAAATCAATCAATCAATAAAATAAATGTGCTTTTCATTTGCATTTTATTAGTTGCTGCATCATATTAAATGTTGAACAAATATTTATTTATTTCTTTTGCAGATTTAACAGTGGTGTGTGGACTTTAACTGTTACTTTGTTTATCAGTCCTCTGTTACATTACTTGTCTTTTTTTTTTTAATTATAGTACTCCAGCACCTCTCTCAGGGTCACATCTTTACTCGACTGATCTCTGTTGAAATTAACACTGATTAACTCAGTTTGGTCTGTTTTATTGGTAATACTTTCAGATTTTTATTTATATTTAGACATGTGAAGTGTGTCATCTGTAGAAAGTGTATAAGCGTTCTTCTCCGTTATGATGATGTGACAGCACAGGAGCATCAGAGACATTTTGACAGCCAGTATCTGATCATAATCTGATATTGATCTGAAGTTTAGGTTTGACGCTCTATGACAAGGATCTATCTGAAGAATTTATATGATCACTTATTTAGCAACATTGTACATATATTTAGGTGGACTGGCTGCATTTACTGTTGTGTTTGATAAAATGCTCATTTAAAATTGTAATGGTAAAGTTATAAATATTATTGGCAGTAAAATATATATATTTTTTTTGCCCAAAACCAAATGTTTCACCAAATGTTCCATTGTTTTTGGCAGTTTTCCAGAATTGCTAGTTTACTAGTAAAAAAAACCTCCAATAATAGATAAAGTGTAAATACAGAAATATACAGACATTAAATTAGTTGATAATTTTGTTAGGGCCTGAAACTACAAATTACTTATAAGTAAAGTTTGTGTCAAACCGGTAAACAAGATTCATTTTAAATCTCTAAACCCTGTCTTTTTTAGCTCCTGTAAAAATTCAGACTCAAGCATGACACTCTAGCTAAATCTTAATGAATAATACATCAGTTATTAAATGTGTGGCTGTTATAATGAACACCACTTCTCTACAGTATCTGCCCACACACTTGTGGGTATGACTTAATAACAAACACAATTTGCCGCCTGCTAAAGTGGAGTCATTTGTACTTCAAAGGCTGGGATACTGTGTTAACAGGCAGGGAATAATTTATGAAGTGATACAAGACATAAAGAAAGTTGTACACCCATTTTCACAAACATCAGTGTGTATTTTACAGTGCTCTTTAGAAATATCCTGATTGATCTGTGCACATATGTTCTCTTCAGTGGTGGCAAACAAGGATATTTACATTACAATAGATCTCATTAAACGCCAGAGAAATTATAATGGTTAGGGACAATCTGTTCTAAGCATTTTTTTTTTTAATAGACAATAGCAATGAATTGTCCCCTTTAGTAAAATAAACAATTTGTAATTTTCACAGAACTAATATATTTGAAATCTACTGAGGGTTGTGTACATAGGGCTATCCGCCTCACAGCAAGAAGGTCCTTTTTTCGAGTACCGGGCTCAGGTATTTCTGTGTGGAGTTTGCATGTTGTAGCTGTGATTGTTTGTGTTTCCTCTGGGTACTCCGGTTTCCTCCCACAGTCAAAAGACATGCACATTAGGTTAACTGACTGGTCCAAATTGATCCTAGGTGTGAGTGAGTGTGAATGGTTGTATGTATGTTACCCTGCGACAGTCTGGCGTGCACATAAGGGTATACTCCGCCTTTGCCCAGGGTCGGCCGAGATAGGCACTAGTCTCCACGCCACCCTATTAGGGTTAAGCGGTTTGACAAATGAGTGAGTGATAATAATAATAATAATAATAATAATAATTATTATTATTATTATTATTATTATTATTATTATTATTATTATATCTACCCTCAATATTTAAAAAAAATCTAAACTGTAATTTAAGTTCAAAAACAATAGTGTTGTGTTATATTACTGTCATAAGTATAAAAATGATAAATTAAGTAATGTATAATAAATAGTGTCATTGAACTCAATTTACCAAAAGGCCATTGAAAGTGTGCATTCCTTAATGTATACATGCATTGTTGTTACAGTAACATCACAGTGTCGCAGTCAATGTGGTAACAGTAATGCAGTGGTTTTTATTTTTGAATAATTTTACCACCAAACTCAAGAGATAATATCGAGCATCTTTTGAAAGTCCCCATCATACCCATCCCCATCATGCTATTCACCTGCAGTGTTTCTAGTCCTTGATTACTTTGCTTTCTTACGTCCTTTGTAAAGTCTTAGCATCCCTGTTACTTCTTTCTGATTATGACTTCTTATTAACTACTACTAGTCTATGCACTCGCACTGTTCCAGACTCTCTACAATCTGCATGTTGCAAATACTATTTAGTTCTATGTAGATTTATGTCACTTATAATTAAGAGATTATGTTGGTGCCCAGTAGAGGCATGACACAAGCAACTAATTTCACTTAAATACATTCACTTTGATTTCTTATTTTAGTACCACTTTAGCTTTTTTTATTCCTGATTAATTTCCTTGATTTCAGTTTTAAAAAGAAAATACATCAGTACGCAAATTATTAATCTGCACCTACTGTATGTCACTAGCAAATGAATTCCCTGTGATCCTAAACAGGTACAAATGATCAATGCTGCTAATAGTAATCCATCATCATTAACCCACAGGACAGGAGCTTTTGCTCCTCGTCTCATCCACCTTATGATTATGATTTCCTTTATTAACATAAGAATGAAAAGATGAACAAACAACAGTAGAACTAAGAGAAATGCCATTAATAACTACCTTTCACACTGGTTTCTTCATCTCTTAGTTAAGTATTCCTTAATTATCTCACTTCAAGCTATCAAACAAAATATAAAAGTAAGTTTGATTTGTTTTGTATGATTCTATATATAAAAACTGAACACAATACAATATTTAATTAAATATCTAATCTCAGTGCAGATTACAAGATATTTAATTAAATATTGTATTGTGTTCAGTGTTAAATATAGAATCATACAAAACAAATCAAACTTACTTTTATATTTTGTTTGATAGCTTGAAGTGAGATAATTAAGGAATACTTAACTAAGAGATGAAGAAACCAGTATAAAAGGTGGCAATTAATGGCAATTGTCTTAGTTCTACTGTTGTTTGTTCAAAAGTTTGTTAGTATTTTTACTCTTTTTTCAGAGCAAATTGTTTTTTCAATTACTTACAGGATGAAAACCATGGGGTTAAACTGATAAGGTGATACATTTATATTTTAAATTTATCTGAGTCAGTGAAAAAAAAAAAAACAAATTCTCATCACTGGTGTTGGATCTTTAGCAACCCAGTACAGTAACCAACAATAGAAATAAGGAGAGTTTATTATAAGAACAAAACCAATAACCATAATTACAAAGTTTTGTCACTATTCTAAATTACATACCTTTTGAATAAATACATGCCATATATTCTCACCCTGGCATCATCTGTGTTCTCCAGTTTCATCCTATCTCCCCAAAAACATGATTGGAGACTTTAAATAGGTCTGTGTGCGTGCGTGTGTGTGTGTGTGCGTGTGTATGCGCACATGCCTGTGTGTGTGTGTGTGTGTGTGTGTGTGTGTGTGTGTGTGTGTGGGTTTGATTTAATGGGTTTGAATTGGTCTAAATTTGAAAATGATGTAAATACACAAAAATCAGTATCTTGTTGACCCCAATCCCATTGGAGTAGCACATACAACAGATCCAGGCAGTTCTTTTATTTTTTTAAATTATTTTTTAATATTAATTTTTTTTAATTATTTTTTTTTATTTATTAATTTTTTTGGTTCTTATTTTTGTAAATCCCCCATTAACACAGTCACTAAGTACACACGCCCAATAAGTGTTCTTTATTTTGGGATCTTAGAAAACGCAGGGTCTGATAGTCTCATCAAGAAATCATCTCAAGACTCTATACGGATGGTGACTTTAATATGTAAAGTAGCAATCAGTGCTTGGTTGACCAAAATGAGAGCTACAAATGGATGCTACAATATGACATGGCCTTAGGCCATATCCACTTGGCATGGTCATCCTTCTTCATGTGGGAGCACCAAATGATTTACTGGAACAAATAAGGGAAAGGATACTGGCACAAAAAATTAGTTTGGATGAACAAGCTTGTTGCTACCCACCACTCAGAACTTCCAATCTGTTTGAGTTACTTTAATGTGCAATATCAGCCTATGAGTTTCTCATTTCAAAGTGGTAACACTGTACACTGTCTCTAATTAACTTCAGATAAATATCAGTACGCACACACACACATAGAGAGAGAGAGAGAGAGAGAGAGAGAGATAGCACGCACAATAATTCCTAGCAATGTGCCAAAGCCTGAGGATTGCAGACGGTGAGGCGGATCGATGGAAGACAAACAGCTGTTGGACACCGCGATTCCATTACCTCCCTACGGTGGATCAAAACATCTCATGTGCCAGCAGTAAGCAAGCCTGGCCAAAATATGAGCATTGGGGCAGTTGAAGATGAGCCACACCGCTGTGATAACTCAACTCCATCATGCTGGAGGCCAGATGAGAACGGACCTGCAGTGAGAGTTGAAACTAGAGAACACCCCTGCATGCCATTAGCTCTATTCAGCAGGCGATGAAGCGGTGCTGTCATATGGCTATAGCAGTACAGCGCCTGCTATCGCAATTCATCTTTATTTCACCACCAGTATGCGACACATGTTCTTTATGAATAGATGGATGACTCCCTTTTTTTAACTCATCACATCTTCTGCCATGTAGTGTCCTTCACTTTTCACTTTTTTGGTGTGCTGTGTGTGGGAGCATATTTTGTGAAACAGAGAGAGAGAGAGAGAGAGAGAGAGAGAGAGAGAGAGAGAGAGAGAGAGAGAGAGATTGTGTGCGAATGCAGGCATTTACTCTGACATAAAAACACATTTCCTATTTGCTCAACATTTTCTCTTTGCATCTTTCTAAGACAGAATTCACAATCATCACCCAGAACAAGAAAGTGTTACAGAGTGATGCTCATTCACTCTACTATGAATGGCTTTTTGTTGTTGACAATTGTTTTTTCATTTGCTTTTGTTTTTAGTGACACCAAGTTTCGACTTAATTACTGTTGTGTTCTGCAATCAACACATTCAGTGCTATTTACCAACACTGATTTGTGTTTAAATGATCCTTATTATCTGAACCTTCAACAATATTCAACACTATAAAAGAAAAATGTAGTAAATGCTGGTGCTGGCAATTAATTTGAATATTATTTTTAACTTATTTATTTTCTAATGAAATATTTTATAATGAATAAAGAGTGTTGTTATTAAAAGTTTTATCTGTTATTTTCAAACTCTTCTGAGTCTTCCTTCTCTATGAAATTAAAGCTCTGTATCTACATAGCTTGAGATTTTTACACTAAAGTCAGAAAATAGGGTGACACATTTATGGTTAGCACTATCACCTTGTTGTGAGAATTTTTTATCAGCATGTTCTCCCTGTGCATGTTTTCTCCCCCAGTTCAAAGACATGCAGATTAGCTCAACTGGCTACTCTATTTTGTCCAAAGGAGTAAATGTAAGTGTGAATTGTTGTTTGTCTCTGGTTTAGCCCTGCAAAAGACTGGTGACCTGCCCAGGGTATACCCACCTCTCACCCAAAATCAGCTGAGGTTAGCTCAAGCTTCCCTTCCAGCCTGACGGATACTGCTTAGATATACTTTGTATAGTTTTGCAATTGGAAACTATATATTTCCCATCCACTTCAGTTTTGTGGGCTTTGGTATACAGACTCATGGCACTCAGCCCCAATGAAGTATATTTGTGGCCCATCACATCAAATCAGGTAGTAAGCTGCATTTTGGGCTATATGAGTCAGGCATGTTTCCAGAATCATTCATGTAGCATGTCTGGTTGCTGGGATATGGACAAATTTGTGCAGAGACTTTATAAGATTTCAAAATGGATCATTTCATATTAAAATTAACACCATGAAATTATTCAAATACATTGAAAGAATCATACCAACAGATAATTTTTAATATTTATGCAGAGTTCTAATATCAAAATTATGACAAGGTTGAAAAACCCTTCTCATGATGCAGAAAATCTACACAAACTGGTGAAATTCATCTAAAACTGACCAAACAAGTTCAAATGGCTCATTAATGGGTGTAAAAAATTACATTCCTATCGTTTTCTCCAGATAACTGGCACTGATAAAAGGAAAAATGGGCGTGGTCAGGATTTATAAAGGTGGCGACGCCCACTCAAACCGAACATTGAAAAATTTAGCTCCTTGCAAGCTAACCGAGTCAATTTCTTTACTTATTTTGAAGGTTTATTTCTGACAACTGTTTTTTTTTTCTTTTATAGGCTGCAGCCATTTTCTTTCTTGTAGCTCAAAACTGGCCCATGCGGCATAATACCTGATACGATGTGATGGGTCACATTTCAGTTGAAGATTTGAAAACTATAAAATGAAAAAAAGGATTGGGGAGTGGATACATGCAAGAGTAATATACTGCAAATGTGACATTACATAGTGCTTGCCACACATCTGTGTAACTCAGAGCAGCTCCATCCTAAAAACCTCCACAGGCCCTAGTGCTGACTGAGAACTATAGATCTCACTTTAAATTAGTTGTGTGATTAGTTAATGACATTCTGATAAGTAATCCAGAGCCATCGAGTCACCAGTTGAGTCACAAATGTCCTCCCCACTAAAAGGATGGACAATTTTACTCTTGGCTCCCAACCAAGGATTCAAACTGGTTTTAAACTCTGGATGACAGATGCTTTTCTCATACGGAACTTAGGATCCTTGAAATGCTGAACCGATGTTTACTTTTCAAGGTAATTCATCTACCATATTAAAATAACAATAAAACACAAAGTTTAATTTAAAATGATACACAATATATTTCACTGCATTGCCATCAGCGTGTTTCTGCCCTGCGATGGCCTGGCGAGTCTGTCCAGGGTGTACTCCGTCCTCGCCCGAAGTCAGCTGGGATTGGTGCCACCCTCCCCGTGACTCTAATTAGGATTAAGCGGTTCAGAAAATGAATGAATGAATATTATCTCTATTTCAGCAGCAATGCAGCCTACGCTTTTGGAAAGTCAATGGTTCTTGAACATGCCTCTCACCACAGACAGTGAGAGACATGGCTGGCCCTTAATAACCCAGTTAGCTGCACTGGGGACAGCAGTGACAACGGGGCTTGAACCCTCAACCTTCGGATCAGTAAACCAGCACCCTACCACCAGGCCACCACTGCCCCAAGATAACATTACTTCCAATAATAATTATTATAGGCGGCACGGTGGTGCGGTAGTTAGCACATCCGCCTCACAGCAAGAAGGTCCTGGGTTCAATTCCCGGGCTCAGGCGTTTCTGTGTGGAGTTTGCATGTTCTCCCTATGCCTGCTTGGGTTTCCTCCGGGTACTCTGGTTTCCTCCGCGGTACTCCGGTTTCCTCCCACAGTCCAAAAACATGCACAGTAGGCTAAATGGTAGTTCCAAATCGCCCCTAGGTGTGAGTGTGAATGGTTGTATGAGTGTTGGCCCTGCGATGTGCCCAGAGTCGGCTGAGATGGGCGCCAGCCTCCCCACGACCCTAATTAAGATTAAGCGGCTTAGAAAATGATGAATTTATGACTGGATGTCTGTTTTTTTCAGTTAGTCTTCTTAGTACATCTTCTAATAAGCCGCAAAGTTTTAAAGTATTAAAGTTCAGTAAAAATTATTTGAGAAACTTCATCTTATGTGAACATTATGTTTTTGTTTTGATTGATTGATGACTATGTAACAATTTCATGTCAGTGCTGTGTCAGGATGTCAAGTTGGAATTGCTGAGAAATCTGTAAGCATTTAATTATACCCCAGCTGAGATAAGTGAAACTCATCACATCCCACCTTTAGGCATGAAAGGATGTAGAAAATATAAGACTGTCAGTATAGTATACACAGAGTTTTTTTCTCAAGTTCTAACTCTGGCACTGGTTCTAGAAGCTAACAGGAAGGTAGACAGTCAGGTTAATGTGCACGATACATGAAACTTTTGACAGCGGCATGGTGGTGCAGTGGTTAGCACGTCCGCCTCACAGCAGAAAGGTCCTGGGTTCGGGTCTCGGGCTCGGCAAGCGTGTTTCTGTGGGGAGTTTGCAAGTTCTTTTTTTTTTTTGTGTTATGCGATATACTGTAATAATCCCACAAGGAAAAATAAGCTTCTGCATTTAACCCACCAAAAGTGATCACACACACTCGGAGCAGAGGGCTGCCACACATTGCAGGACCCGGAGAGCAGTTGGGGGGTTTGGTGCCTTGCTAAATGACAACTCAGCCATGAAGGTGGAGGAAGGGAGGGAGCTGCTTACTCCCCCTGCCGCCACACAGTTTCCCCGCTGGTTTGGGAAACAAACCAGTGACCTTTTGGTCCCAAACCCGCTTCTCTAACCATGAGGCCATGGCTGCCCCAATGAACAGCTTTGCAATAATTCAACTGAAAAAATCGATTGAACTCATCAACGTTCCTCACCACAGAAATCTTTAGTAAAAGCCAAAAGATTCATGCGTGAATGAAGAGAAACCTGAGTTATTCCTTTTAAATTTAACCTGTTCTCCTTGTGCTTGCATAAGTTTCCACCCACAGTCAAAAATCATGTACATTAGGCTAATGGGCTGTTCCAAACTGCCCCTAGGTGTGAGTGTATGTCTGGATGGTTGTGCTTGTTGCTCTGTGGTGGTCTTGCAACCTGTTAAGAGTGCACCCCGCCTTTGCCTAGCATCCGCCTCCCCATGGCCATAATAGGATTAAGCAGTTCAGCAAATGATTGAATGACTGATTGAAATTGTACTGGAGGGATGGAGTACCGTTCTAGTGACAGTATTGGAAGACTTTAATTCCTCAATACATTGAGGAAACTCTGTGCCTCACAGAAGATTCACTCTCAATGTCAATCGTACACCTATAAATCTTCACTCCTAGTTATTACTCACGCATGGATCCAGCTAAGATTTGAGAATTTTCCTTCCACCCTCGGACACAACATAATCCCTATGGTTTCAAACAAAGCAGGCCACATGCAGAAGGAGCTTTTAGAGAGAATTAAGCAGGCATGGCATGGACGCCTGACTCCAGACTAGTGCAGTAATGGGGCTTTTATCATCACGGCCCAGTGTCCACCAGTACTCTGGCCATGAATAGCATGGTGAAGAGCATAATTACACAGTGACCAGGAAGGGAAAGCGCTTCAGAGATGTCAATTGCATGGCTAGTTAGACCTTCAGTGGAAAATGTTCTGCTTTCCACAACAGGACGTGTCCCTAAAAGGATTTCCATGTCCATGCTTTATTAACTGCTACTGTACTGAATAAGAAATATGGGTGATGTATGTAAAAATGGTGATTACTGAGCTGTACTCAGGTCTTTAATGTGGATAAAAAAAATATTCTAATTCAGCAGCTGAAGCATGTTGGTTGTGTGTGGTTTGATCTTAAATCAGTAGTAGTAATATACAGATTAGTGCTTCTACACGTGTCTTCTGTCTTCTCTCTATTTAAAGTCAGCAGTAATGGTACTTATCACTGCTATGGATTATAGTAGCAAACATCTATTAAAGTCCAGATGTATACTCACACACACACACACACACACACACACACACACACACACACACACACACACACACACACACAAATACACACAAACACACAGTCTGACATATCTGGGTACTGAGAATTAAGAATAAGAAGTGCACCAGAAGCTTTGGAGCTTCTGGAGCCATGTGAATTGAGAAACTGGGACATGGCACCAGCTACAGCTTGTGAGTGAGCAGCCTGGCCCATATCTGCTTCATCTATGAAGATGATTACTGCTTCTGGAATATGAGTTGGAATTAGCTCAACTATAGTTATTCCTAATGTGCTGCACAAGAAACGGGGCGGAAAATGCAGTCATTCCTGATGCCACAGAGTTAGGCAATGTGTGGCAGTCTGATTAGGTGTGTGTGTGTGTGTGTGTGTGTGTGTGTGTGTGTGTGTGTGTGTGTGTGTGTGTGTGTGTAAGGTGGCTAAGATGAGAGCAAGAGAACAAGCCCATCTGTTTGATTAGACAGAGAGAGAGTGTGTAGCACAGCTCAAAAACATGCTATTAAGGAAGCAGGGCTTTCAGCCTATACCAAGAGAAGTGCTGCTTTTTCCAAACCAAAACTGAGATTCAGATTATGACTCACTTGCAAACATGGCAATCCAGCTGAGAATGAGAGAGAGAGAGACAGAGAGAGAGAGAGAGAGAGGTGTGCATGTAAGCCTCACTCATTCATCACATCACAGCAAATATGGCAGGCTTTGATGCATGAGTGCAGCCGGTTGGAGCTGTGATTGCGGGGCTGCGTGTGGACAGCAAATAGAGAGATGTAAATGTCAAGTGTTGACTGGGGTTTTGATGCCCACCTGATTTTCAACACACTATGGCACAGGCAGTTTCAGCAGGAGACAATAAGCTCCACACACACACACACACACACACACACACACACACACACACTTGCAAATACACATACCTGTTGCTGTTGGGTTTTTTATATTAAGAATTCAGAATCTGTCGATTGAGTATTTGAAAATGCTCACATGCAAGACCAGTCATAATGTCATAAAATAGTGTATCAAATGAGTTATGAGCAGGCACACTGAGATGTAGAAAAGGAAAATGCTGGAAAAAAGTTCTAAGACTAAGTTAAAAAAAAAGGGATCTGCATGTATGAACTGATAATGAGGTGGAACTACTGCTAATGAGTAAACTTGAAATCTAAGAAAACAAGACTCAAGTCTTATAGAAAATCTGTTTGTTTAGTGGATGGTGCAGTGGATTCAGAAACAGCACGGTAATTCTTGTATTCTGCACAAGCGTGTAATCACTAAAAAGGAGTGATATCAAATTGCAATCGCTTTATCAAATTAATGAATACAGAGTACCAACTAGTAAACTCATCAGTAGCCGTAATAACCAGAATCCTACAATATTCATAATTCACAGTTAGAGTTTTCAAAAAGAAATGTTTTTTTCTCACTCATGCAAAAACAGTAAAAATAAATAAATAAATAAATAAAAAATTGCACTTCTCCACCTTGGGCATTTTCAAAAACTTAAAATATTTCTGTGAACCAGAGGCCAAAACCCAGTGGGAAAAAAGAAAAAGAATATTTTTTTCAAAAATATCCATTTGTGTGTTCTTGGGCCTACATTAAATGTCAAGGAGAATGATCCGAAAATGCATACTTAGCACAAAAAGAGGGAAAATGGAACAAAAGAACTACTTGCAAGCATGCCCAGATTGCTCAAACACTTTATTGATTAGAATGCCCCGAACCAGAACAGAAACAAGGAATCAAGGTCTGAAATGAAACAAACTGTTCGATCAACTGAGTGGCAAAATTAAATGCTGCACATTATCTTTCTTGTTATCTGCTATAGCCATCAGGCAAAGCCTTTCTTCTTCTTCTTGGTTTATGTTTTAGTAAGTTACAGAATTTTAAAGCTAGAAAATTACTAGAAATATTTATTTCAAATTAGAATGTTATACCAGACAGACACACACAATCGATTTGACTGATTACTTATCATACAGAATCATTCTTTACCATTAGGGGATGATCACTCTAGAGGTGTGATAGAAAAGCGACTGATGTTAATTGATGTTTTTTGCGATTATTTTGTGAAATTTGTGTCAAGATATTTTGCAGCTATACATGCGAGCGAATTTTTGCGGTTTAAATACGTATAGCGTGTGAAAGTCGCGAGAAGGTTGTACCTCAATTTTGTGACTGATTTGCTAGTAATTTGCGATTGGTTTGCAGGTGTTTGGCGAAAAAAAGCAAATCTCCTGTCATATATCAGTCACATTTTGTTCTCTTTTTGTTCTCAAACCATTCGCTTTTTATTTGCATGTTATTCGTGCGAACAAAATGTGAATAAAATACGAAAGATCAAAAAACATACGGAATATGGCGAATGCCAGCAAGTCTCAAACTTTCCGCATGGAAGTCTCCAACTTGTTGCTTTTCCTTGCGAACGAAAATCTTTGCGACCATCTCACGACAACTTTTCACGACATGTGTAGACTGTTTGAGAAGAGTTTGAAACTGTTCCATGTCAGAGCCTCATTTTGCAACATCCTCAAAAATTTCAAACATTTGAAAATTGAGTTCACGAACCAGGTGACCAAAATGCGATGCTGCGCGTGTCGTGCGACAAATTTGAGAATGAAAAGAGACAAATTGCCATTCTCATCAGTTGCTTTTCTATCGCACCTCTAGTGTGATCACCCCTAAGTGTCAGATAGTGTCTAAAGTTGCAATTCTGAACAGTAAGCTGTTGGATATTCCAGCTAGTATTACAGCAAACAGTCTTGTTTAAAGTAAGACCAACATCCAATTATGAATTGGCTTCCTCCAGAGATGTTAAATACATATATCTTTCCATAAATGTGATTACCATTGTCTGTTGCACAATAAATACATATGAATCTACTTGCATTAAATAAGTGTAATCCTATGAGAATAAACCAAACACTTCGGCTTTGCTCATACAGCAGGCCAAATCTGATTTATTAATTGCATTTCTGTAGACCATATATTTATCGCACATATTACAAGTAAGCAAATTATTTTGGTTTGTCCATGCTGCAGTCACAACGGCTTGAATATCATCACTGGTGTGTATATGCTGAGTCATGCAGGATGAGTAAGAGTTGGAAGATTAGATCACAACTGACTGAAAGATTTCCGTTTAGGGTGTGTTTCATCATAAGATTAATGTCCACTTATAATTTTCAGTAGATCATTTAAATGCTTTCACTACAGATGCCATAGAGAAACAAAACAAAGCAGTTTATGCCATATTTTTTGCTGCCGTTATTGCAGTACAACAAGGGTCAAACTGGCTAAAATGATGTTATTATGTACTATTTGTACATTATGGGGGTGGGGGATCAACCGTTTCCAGCCATTCTTTAGAGATGAAGTCAAACTGTAGATATATATATATATATAGACAGAGCAAAATTTTCTCAACATGACCCTCAATAAAATAACTAGAAAACATCTGCAGTGGTACTTACATGGTAGAAAGCTATGGTCTCTCGGTCCAGGGCACGGCTTACTGCAACCTCTCCTGTCAGTTTGTTGATGCTGAAAACACCTTTCGGATCTTGATCTGCTCCTTTTCCCGTCAGCCGAAAAATGTGGTCATCTTTCATATCGGATGAGATCACCTGCAGCATCGATACACATGCAAATGCATAAACAACATTCAAACAAGAGCCAAAAAAATGATATTAATAATGTGCAACAATCCACAAATAACTCAATCAGTAAAGAACGAGTGTGGATGAGTAGGAATGATTAGCCTCATCATTTCAGTGGAGCAAATTAGATTGATTCATACTGGCATGTTTATACAACTGCACTAATATGACATTGTTATGGTTTTAATAAAGATGGTTAAACACTTAATTTACTTCTGTGGCTGGATATGTGACAACACAAATTTATTATATTCCAGTTGATTATATGACCTGTAGTACTTACATGTGACTGGGAAGGGCAGAAGTTTGCGGCAGGTTAGGAGAAAACAGAACAAACAGATATTACAAATCCTTCTTTCAGTAATAAACACACACAACATACAATGTGTGGAACAAACAATTTTTGTACATGTTTCATGGGAATGACACACTCTGTTTGGTTCACTATCTCAGGACGATAGACATTATCCACCCGGCAAATTCGGGAGAATGCTTGAATCAATTTAAATTATAAAAATAAACCATATACAAACAAACAAACAAACAAACAAACAAACAAACAAATATCTTATTTTAGTTTGCTTTTTTATTTTTCCTTGTAGTATATTCTTAAACAATTATTCGCCTCAGGATTAGTAGATATCTCTGAATAACTGTTATATAATATAGCTTTGACAAAATTTATTGATGCTAGGTTTCTATTAATGTAGTAATCAAATGTAGAGGTCACATTTGGCCCTTTAACGTAGTCTGCTGCAGCCATTAATTAGATAACTACATGAATAAGCTAATTATACAGTAAACCTGTAACTCTATTTCATATGAATTTTTGTTGTTGCTGTCATTTTCCTGGTAAACAACAAGCTGCATTTCTGTCTTATTAGCATCGGAAAAGAGATAAAAAAAGTGAGAAGCTATAGAGAAAACTGTTCATAACTAAAACCAATTGTTTTGTGGACACTCCAAAACATTGAATTAATGAATGAATATTTATTCATCAACTTGAAAATACAACAAAAGCAGCAGTACAGTAGACACAGTGATTGAGACTGGTGGGAATAAAACCCCATGGGGCTTGCTCTATTCCCCACCCACCCCACCCCCACCAAAAATAAATTTAAAAAATAGTATAACGTGGCAACCAAGAAATTCAAACTAGTGAAAATTTCACAGGTGACCGATGGACTGTCTCGGAAGAATGGCAACGTCAAAGTGGCTACTAATCTAACAAATATGACTTAAGCTTATATTTGAAAACAGAAGAAGATGAAATGTGTTTGAGTGTAAGTGTAAGTTTTAAAATAACTGTAATCAGAAAAAAAAAATGCATTTGTGTTGGCAACTTGCCGTAGTAAAGAGGCATAAAACACTGTAAGATGTTCTGTTACCCCCAGTGCAGCTAACTGGGTTATCAAATGCCGGCCATGTCTCTCACTGTCTGTGGTGAGAGGCATGTAAAAGAA
>JBCNYH010000004.1:25220349-25227849 GCA_039654325.1 Tandanus tandanus
CACACACACACACACACACACACACACACACACACACACACACATACACAAACACACACACACACACACACACACACCCACGCACGCACACGCACACACACACACACACACACACACACACACACACACACACACACACACACACACAGAAAGAAAGAGGGGGGGGGAGAGAGAGAGAGAGAGAGAGAGAGAGAGAGAGAGAGAGCTGTGCCCCACATTTTTGTCTGGAGCAGGTCAAAGCTGGCAATCAACAGTAAAGGCTGGTTGATTCTGATTATTCACAGATGGTGTATGGTTATTAGGGCAGCAGTAGGAAAAGAGCACTAGTCTTGTCTTCCACTGTGGTGATGACACTGACACATACTCATCATCTCTTCAGTGGTTAAGAACGACTGGCGAATTAGTCCAGCTGATTGAGTAATTTGGAAATCAGTTCAAAATGTTGGCAAAAAAACTGAAATGATTCATTGTTTGACCCTTACTGTGAAAAAGGTAAAACACTTAAAAAAGTTTTTTTTTTTTTTTTTTAATATTAATAAGTGCTGATAGTTAAAATATACCAGCATCAACGACTAACAGCAGACACAGTCCAGCGGAAAATATTTGCGAGGTCATCCTATGTAAATGTGAATCAGGGAAAATAAATAAATAAATAAATAAATAAATCCCTACTCAGAGCATTGCAGAGAGAGGCATGAAAAAAAATTCAACTGCAAGAGTGACTTCTATAAATTAACCACAAGATCAGAGAGACAGGTTGCCCTACAGGACAGCAATGAGGAACCGCAGGAAGTGAACAGCCACTCCATTTGCCAAAGTGCATCGTGACTCATGAGCACGGCCCCATGTTAAATCTCTTCTAATTGCAAAGAGTCATATAACGGCAAGCATGAAATCATGGCAAATCTGCCCTTTATTGCTTTTTTCCCCTCCTTAAACCTCTAGTCATCAGCATGAATTTCACATAAGCATGATCCATTGAAGAGCTTTACTATGGAAAATGCTGCAATAACTCGATTCGCCTCATACCTCATGTCCATCCTCAGGAGAACAGTCCAGATCAAGGAATCGAAGAAGAGAGAGGTATGAAAAGGGTTGCCTTTGTGTATGCTGAGAATAATTTACTCAATCGTTTAATGAGGCCGGAGATAGACACATACTGAGAAATGTTATACAGCCATCCCTAAGGAGCTGATAATGCTCTTTATGCAGGTCTCAATTCTGCAGGACCTCTGCACTGGTCAGGGCACTCCTTCATTGCCAAGGTCATGACAGACCTGTGTCAGCTTCTTCAGGTGAAACACCCTCACCCTCAGACAAACGGGTTGGTGGAATGGTTCAACCAGATGCTCAAGAGGATGCTTCACCAGGTGGTAGATGAAGAGTGCTACAGCAGTTAGCTACTGTTTCGCTACATACTCTTCATTCAGGAGACATCCAAGCTTTCCCTGGGTTTACCCTTTTTGAGCCCATGTTCATGCAAGATATGCAGGACTGAATCATTAGTGTGCCCCCATATTACGAGTGCATATGCAAGTGGTCCAAAAGGAGCAACAGAGGGCCTGGGAGTTCTCTGGGAGTTCCAGCCACACCTTTCCCTGCAACCATACCACCTCATGTCAATGCTGCATAGCTCATCACAAGTCCCTTCCCTATTCCCACATTGTCTTTGTCTGGCCAGGGGGTATACAGAAAATGCCAAAGTGTGATCATGTGAGAGTTTTTCTGCAGTGCACCCCCCATATAACCCAACACAAATCCACTGAAAAGTAATATAACTCTTCCCCAGACTGGCTATGTACTGTAAGTGCAGAATAAATGAAACATACACTTAGTACAATAGAGAAACCCAGCAGGTTTTTCACTATTGAATATTTTTAGATGTAACTTTTCGCCTGCTGTTCCTCATCAATCAAAGAAAAGCTGGAATTATTAAACTTGAAATGGTGCTTTGTGATGATTACGGAGTGCACAAGGAAGCTAGTTTTATTCATGCAGAAAATACCCCCCACCCCTTTTATCTCTAGTGTATAACTACAGGAACAGAAAAGGAATTGCTTATTTTAGCCTGTTTCCTGATGGAGGGTCACTAAGAAGAGATCAGGAAGGTGATGGGGGAAGAGACAGAGGAGGCGAGACAAACAGCAGAGATGCATAAGAAAGTAATAGGCCGCTGAAGGTTAAAGAGGGTTAAGGAAGGTCAGTTCGATCACAATCGTGCTGAGCATGTCTTCCTCAGACCTGTATGGCACACAAAAAAGGTTGTTTTTTTCCCCCCAGGTAGTTTGAGCTTTTTTTAAAACCAGAAATGTCATATAGAGGGCTTTATGAACAGCTAATGCTGAGTGCTATATGATAAATGTGCAAAGGCTGTGAGAACAGGCAGGGTTTTATTGTTTTAATAATTTCATGCTAGCAGTGGCAAGTAGTCAAATATTGCTGCTTGAAAGTTGGTGAACCCTTTGCACAAGTCCCGAAAACATATCAAATCTGATTGGAAAAGGTAGGTGAACCCCTAAGATTAGCAGCTGGAATTAAAGTTGGGTTTTTCCAATCAACTGAATCAGGTGTTAGTGAGCACTCTGTTTTATTTGAAGAACAGAGACCTGACCTTCACAACACATGTTTGAGGAAGTATATCACAGCATGAACTAAGGAGATTTGTGAGGACCTTACAAAAAAAAATTGCTGCGCACCATCAGAGAAAGGTTGCAAATCTCTTAAGAGTTTGGATTCCACCAATCCAGTGTTAAACAGATGGAGAGAATTCAAGACCATTGTTACTCTCTCCAGGACTGGTAGACCAACAAAGATCAGTCCAAAACCTTGGTGTATAATAGTACAGAAGGTCTTAAAGGAACACTGGGTAACTTTTAAGCAACTAAAAGCCTCTTTAACATTGGCTAATAATAATGTTCTTGAGTTCCCCTTCAGGAAAATACTGAAGGAAAATGTTGTAGATGGCAGAGTTGCAAGGAAAAACCCACTGCTCTCCAAAAAGAACGTTGCTACCCTTTTAGAGTTTGTTTGAGGTTACATAAACAAGCTAGACTGCTTCTGTAAATAAATGTGGATGGACAATACCAAGATAGACTTTTTGTTTGTTTGTTTAAATGAGATGTTTTACTTTTGGAGAAGGAAAACACCGTAAGAACCATAAGAACATAAGAACCATATCCCATTTGTGAAAAACAATGGTGGTAGCATTATGGTTTGGGCCTGTTTTGCTGCATCAGGGCCAGGACAGTTTGTCTTCATTGATGGAACAATGAATTCTGAATTAGACCAGTAAATCTAAAGAAAAATGTCAGCGCATGTGTCTGTGAACTGCGTCTTAAGAGAAAGAGAGTCAGTGCAAGACTTGAAAAAACATTACAAAACAATACTCCCTCCAAGTCGATGTGCAGGACTGAACAGTTACAGCAAAGATTAATTTATAGGCAGTACTGTTCAAGAGGGTCTACAAGCAAAGGTACACATACTTTTGCCACTCACAGGTATTTGTCTCAATAAATAAATAGCCAAGTTTATTATTTTTCTCATTTGTTTAACTTGTTTTACTTTTAGGACTTGTTTAAAAATCTAATAATGTTCATACTTATAAAGAAATATAAACAGGAGTCATCAAGAAATTGCATATCCCCTGGCCTCCACATGTCAGAAAATATGAATTGCAGAAATCCCAAAATATCAAAAAGCACAAGTATACTACATAGTATACGTACCTGCCAAGTTTGATGAAGAAATCAAAAACGGTTTATGAGTTCTGGCTCGGAATTAAAATGATTACCGACAGATAAAAGGACATATTGATGACATTATATGATGGGGAGATTAAAAAAAAGTTCTAAATGATTCACAAACTTTCAAGCACCACTATATACGAAGCACGTGTAACAAAAAAAGTCAGTAAATTAATGACATCACGAGATTTATGGACCAGGGTAGAGTGTGAAGGATGTCTATTTATAATGCAATATGTGTAAATGTTTGCATAAGCAAACTTTCCACGTACTTGTTTACATATGAATTATAATTAGACATAAATTATCAGGTGCATGTGTTGTTGATCCGGTGATGCAGAGAAAACTCCACACGGCTGAAATATTAAGTACATAGCAAAAATAGGTAAATGTCCACTATTTAGACCCAAATCGATGGCAAATTCACCTTAACTCACACAGCTGAAATATTAAGTACATAGCAAAAATAGGTAAAAATAGTACATAGCAAAAATAGCTAAATGTCCACTATTTAGACCCAAATCCATGGCAAATTCACCTTAAAAAGATTAAAACATGGAGAAAAATTACACAAAAGGAGAATTAGATTAGAATTCAACGTGGTGTAAGAAAACTAACTGAAACAAAAAAACTGAGAAGGAATACAAGCTTTACATTGTAATCCTGCACCGAACACATCACACAGGAAAACCTCTATTTTAAAATAGGTTAAGTCTCTCCAGCCAACATGCTGGAACTGTTGTAGCATTAAAAGAAGATGTTGTGGAAAGTCAAAGCAATCAATAAGCCAGCTTTTATCCTCTGATAATATGAAATTAGTTTTTACAAATCCTTTCCTTTGTCATTTATTCATGTCTTATGGCTATGTGCAGACATTTCAACACATCCATTATTTATATACCGGCATTTAATTTTTCATTATTGAATCATTAGGTACGAGACAGGACACCTTATCAACTTGATTGTATGCCCATCCCTTTTTTTTTCTTAGAAGTATCCGTGAACTTTGCACAGCTCTTGTGGAGAAATGGGAGCAATAGAACATTCCACATCAATTAATCTCATTCAATTCATGCAAAGGATGCTAGGATGAACAAATAATGAAAATTGACCCCCTCTGTCTATACTGAGTGTAGCTGACATCCCAGTAGACATTCATCTGTTGATGAATTTTGCATTTTGTTGCACACTGGTGATTTCATATACATGAATTAATTACTTAAAATGTTTAAACCATAAGTACATAAAAAGTTCTAAAAACGTATGTGTTGCAGTTATATTTTTCTCCTCTGTAAATAAATAATCAACTTAAACACGTGACATCTTGAATTGATAATGGGAAAATCGAACCACTCTATAAAGTCTTCTCCAGCACATCCCAAAGACTTCCAATCATGCTCCCACCACTCTTTTCACTATTTGGGCCCTGATTTTATATCCGTGGAATCAAGAACAAAAAAGTCCATTGATGGGATAACCCGATTATTCAGTACATTAAAGTCATCAGCTGACTTGATATTATTCCCACATAATGTTGCTGAGGCTTGACCTGACCAATTGAGCAACAATGTCATGGCGATTATGCAATGTAATCAAGGCTGGAGGTGGTTCAACAAAATATTACAGTGTGCAACGTTTTTTATTTTTTAAAGCCAGGTTGAGTATAACACTAATAAAGTAATTACAGCACATCACCGTTAACCAGCCACCAAATGACATATTTTCATTAATTGTGTCACTCTATTCTACTCAAGCCGACTTGTTGCTGAATCTGTAGCTACATCAGTTAGAAAAGTAGCTGCATATCTAAATATATATCTGTGTCATTTGCTTTGTTGTGACAGGAGAATATTTAATTACATTTTTTTTTTCAACTTTTCTATCCTTTTGTCTTTCGACGGCACCATGCACTGAAGGATGTTTTTAAGAGGGGCTGGTTCGAGGACTTCTGCGGGTTTATGACAGCGCATGACAGGTTTCGTTCCTGCCATAGGCACTGTCTGGAAAATTACTTTAAAAGTGTGGAGAAAAAACAGCACCTACGACTCTGTCTCATCTGGCAGGCAGATAGCACACTTTACAAAGGGAATAAGGAGGCTTACTTTGCCTAGAGCCCTAGTGCACACACACACACACACACACACACACACACACACACACACACACACACACACGCACACACGCACACACACACAAACACAAAATATTAGATTTCTCATATCCAAAGCCTACTCTAATTTTTCATGCCTAAAGCAAGTGCTCAAAAGGCATCCGTATGGATTTGGATCATAAAGTTTTGCACAAACCTGAGGAGTTCATCTAAAGTGCATGCTATCATTAAAGCAAAAACTGGACATGGCAAGTTCTAATAAACTATGAAATTTGTGTAAATATTTCAGAGATTTTACTCTTCACTCAATTTGTTGTTAATATTATAAGATGTAATGAACATTCATTCATTCATTCATTCATGCATTCTTTATCCTTACTGCTCTATCCTTTTAAATAGTTGCTGGGAAGCTGGAGTCACTCCTAGTTGGCCAAAACATACAACCTCTAACACTCACATTCACAAATAGGCGCAATCCATAGTAGCCAGTTAGTCTAAGGTGCAGTTCTTTGAAGTGTGGAAGGAAACCGAAGCACTCAGAGGAAACCCACTCAAGCACAGTGAAATCATGCATGTAATGAAATTGTTGTATTAATTAGAAAGCAAAATAAAAGCATTTTCACCACTGCTCTCAGACTTTTTGGTGCATGTAAAGACACTAAGATTGTAAAAAAGAAAATCACAGGATTTAAATCAGAAAAACGCAATATTTTCCTCAGCAATTTATAAACCATATTGTATATTTTATAACCACTTATACTTCATCAAGGGAAGATTTATTGCTTCCCCAGCATTGCCATTGAGTTAGTGTTTTGGGTTATACCAGCACTAGATAGACTCAGCATGCCTTGTTTTACGAATTTTGTTCTACCTCTTAGCATTGATTAGTATTAACCATCACATCTCAGATAAGATTTTTAACTTTTATATTCCACTGTGAATACATAAAATAAGTACATCCCATGAATTTTTTTTGAAACATCAAACATTCCACACTCTTTTAATACTATGCTTAGAGAAAAAGGTGATACTCCTGAGCAATGAAATTTGATTGTTTTAATCGGTTACCTGGGGACAGTGGTAGCTCGGTGGTAGGGCGCTAAATTACTTATCCCAAGTTCAAGCCCCACTATCAACAGGTTGTCACTGCTGTCCCCCAGTGTAGCTAACTGGGTTACCAATGCCATGTCTCTCACTGTCTATTGTGAGAGGCATGTAAAAGAACCATTGCTGATTTTTGTCAAGTGTAGACTGCATAGCTGTCAGCGTGTTTCTGCCCTGCGATGGCCTGGTGAGTTCAGTCCGTCGCAGGGCCAGCGCACTTACACTTACACCTAGGGACAATGTGAAATAGCCTGTTAGCCTAATGTGGATGTCTCAAACCCATGACCTTTTTGCTGTGAGGCGGACTTGCTAATCACTAAGCCAACATGCCACCTGCCATTAAATTAATTAATTAACATGTCATTAAATTAATTAATTAAATGTATGTTAAGTGGCCTTCACACTATAACGCCTAGCATATCTCAGGGTATGGCCTTTTTTTTGCCATTTGCTGCCATACACTGAAGTTCATTTCGATTTCACAGTAATTTGTTTTAATAAGTTCCTGTACATTGTTGTTCATGCCATTCGTCAGAAACTTTT
>JBCNYH010000004.1:25232849-25237019 GCA_039654325.1 Tandanus tandanus
GAGTAAACACAGGTTTGGAATGTTTCCCTACAGCAAAAAGATCATTGAGAGATGGTTCAGTGGCTAGAATTTTGTAGCACGTAGGTTGGTTTCACTATGACATTTTTGAGAAGCCCAACCCAGTCCTCCAAATCTTCTATTTTTATCATTCATGTTGAATTCCCCCACTGTGCAGCTCTTCGAGGTTCATTCTTACTCATGATACTTTGTGGTGTAAAAGCTGAAATGACATGGATATATTCATTCAGTTAGTTTTCAGACATAAAATTGGGGCCATGGGAAATAACCCCTATGTGAGGACAAATGTACTAACTTTAACCTTTGATGTTATTACACATGGTTAACCAATGTTTGCTCATATAAACTGTCTAGCACTGCTCTGCAGAGGTCTTAGAACAGGGGTGTCTGACTCATTTGCACTGAGGGCCACGTCACTAAATTTAAAGGTGGTCGAGGGCCAAATAATCACCGTTATTCTACAATATACATTCTAAAAGGGCAACTATGAAATCTGCATGATAAAATGATTTGTTTAGGCATTTGTCCTCTTTTCCTTTATTTACATGCATTATCTGACAATGCTTAACAGCAACAAGCTAGCATGCAATCTTTCTTGAGTCATAAATGACGAGCTGTTTACTTGAAATAGGCTGCCGCCACCTTGTCAAAGGATGATTAGGTTTCATTGTAGCTGTTGATGCAAAGAATGTACGATAATCATATTCTTTGAAAGCACTTAAGGGCCACACGAAATGAGTTGGCGGGCCGGACTTGGCCTGCGGGCCTTGAGTTTGATGCCTGTGTCTTAGAACAATTTGAATGTGTTCTCAAGAAATTCATGTCTCATGAGTTTTCAGGATATGCAGGCATGTAATTACAGGAAAGTAATTTTAAAGTTTAAATTTACACTTACAGATCTGTGTGTGTAAAATGACCCAACATTATTTAAGCATCACATGGGAGGGAGTGCTGATGGACTAAATATTAGCACAACAGTGATTCTGTTGTGGGGATGAGGTCATAGGCCGGGTGCTGAAGATAATCACAACCTTGAGTGTGAAACTGCTTTAATAGAACAGTTCAGTTAACCAGAAATGATCAAGTTAATGACATTTCATACACAATATGGCCCATTTGACCTGATCTGCTATCAGAAGTAGATCCAAAAGAAGCCACACTCGCTTTATAGCCTGTCAGCTAGCTCATATTGATTTGTGCATTATGGGAATTGTGCTTAGTGTAAAAATTTGTGTCCTGGATGCAGTGGTTACCAAGCCTGTTCTTGGAGCTCTGCCTTCGTACAGGTTTTACCTCCAACCAAACTTACAATCTAACACGTTTTTCTTTGCGCAGTAGATCACCAGCAACGGGGTGGGTGACCACTGGCCTAAAGTATAGTAACTGTTTTAACCTAGGGAGTAGAATTGGAATTCAAAGGCCATCTTTCATTTTTACTAAAATGCTTATACCAGGAGAAAGAGGACAATGTTAAAGGAAGATTATGAAGTTCACTATGTTACTTATACATAATTAATTATGTTAGAAGAAAAATGTGTGGAAATAGCTGTGGGTTGATGGTGTGGACTCTCCGCCCTCTCTATACACTGCAACAGAGATTGTTTACTGGAAATAAAACACATGCACCAGAGTCAGGACATTTTTGCTGAGCTGAGAAGTGATTAGATTCTGCAGGATGTGATACTTGTGTGTGCAAAAGATTTCGTGGTCCAATGTTTCATTACATCAGGCCTCAAATGCAGCTCAACGTGCAAATAGTGAAGCCTTGACTACACTTCTGCTCACCCTACACCACTTGCCATTAAAATATACATTATTGTAGTTGTTCAATTAATCAAATAATAATAACAATAATGATATTAATGATAATAATAACCATGTACTACTACTATTACTACTACTAGTAATAATAATAATAATAATAATAAATAAATAATGACTCAAAGTAATCTTAAATGAACAGAAACTTTAATTAAAAAATGATTTTACATTTACTGTGAACATTTGAATGGCACAGAATAATTCTCAAATCTTCAAGTTTCGCATAACCCCCACATACAGTAGCTCTTGCCTTCAGTATTAACTCAAAAATCAAAGTAGTATAAAGTGTCATGTTAACGAATGCACATGTGGTATTTAGTAACGTTGACTGACCTACAACATGCATGTATTGTTTAAAACAAATGATCACTTTACACAAGTACAGTAAACAGTTTCATGATGATCATGCAGAATCAAATGAGCCCTTTATGGTGCATATTAGTCTGTGGGTAAGCAAACAGTCCCAAACATGTAATAGGTCAAATATAATTGTCTATAATATGTTACGCTCTATTTAACGTACAAGGACTGACAGCAGACATGTTAAAAAAGTGACTGGATCAAAGAGCATACAGAGCAATGTATATAAATGTGATACTGAACATCCCAGTAATTTGTGGTTGTGTAACTGCAACTACAGTTCATGGACATTTACATGTTTTGGATTTCTGAGTGAGCTAAATATAACAAAGGCAAGAAGTGTTCTCATTACGTAACATACCAGGAAGTCACGATTACAGGCTTTTTGCTATTATATAGCCAGAAAGGGTAGTGGAACAAGAACATATCAAAGTGCGGCACATACTGAAAAGCAAACACGAAAAGATTATGTTTATTTATAATAAACTTAAAAATCAACATGGAGACACCATGGTGTCTGGTATAGTATTAATTAAAACGGCTGAACTTGATTCTCACTGAATTGCTTTGTGTAAATGAATTTCGAGTGCGAGGGCTGGACTGAGAATAGGAGTTATGCCTAAGAGCATGATGTTGGCAATGGTGAAATAAAAGCAGCTGTCAAAATCACCTGGATGATAAACCACACAAAGTAAAATGCAGCTCAAGGCAAGGTACCACACGCTGAGACCTTAACGCTGGCACAGTACTGATTACTCCTGAGCAACTGCAGACACACTCACACACACACATACATTCGCCTTTTACATTTCAATATACTTTCACTTTGGAACACCTGCTAGACGATGGGTTTCTCGAGGTCATGCTTGTCATCAAGATCTTCATCAGAATCTGTAAGGTCCAAACAAACATATATGATTTAAAAAAGAACATAATTAAAATACACTGCCCTGCCAAAAAAATAAAAAATTCGCACACACAAATATGTTGTTGCGCCTTTAGCTTTGCTTACAGCACAAAATCTTCATGGTACCGTTTCAACAAACTTAAGCAACATAACATTTATTTCCATCAAGTGACGGGTTCATTTCTCGCCAACATCTTGAATTCATGAGGGAAAAACTGAACCACTCCATGAAGTCTTCTTCAGCACATCCCGAAAACTTTCAATAGGGTTAAGGTCAGGACTCCGGGGTGCCAATACATATGTGAAAATGATTCCTCATGCTCCCTGAACCACTCGCTCATTATTTAAGTCCCCATTTTATATCCGTGCCATCAGGGAAGAAAAAGTCCATTGATGTGAAAACCTGCTCATTCAGTACATTCAGCTCATCAGCTGACTTCAGTTTATTGCCACATTAATGTTGCTGAGCCTCGACCCGACCAACTGGAGCAAGAATGCCATGGAGATTACATGCGTTGATCAAGCCTAACTGCACTCCATAAAAATATTAGTGCGCGACACTTTTTTTTTTGGCCAGGCAGTGTATAAACTGCTTATAGGACATTTATTCTGACCAGAAAATTGTGTAATGCATTTTGAGTTATTTACATTTACATATAACAAAAGTCTTGTCGCACATGTGGACATTCATGTGTAAAAGCCCATATCTCACCAACCTATTAACCGATTTTCATCAACTATGAATTAAAATAACCCTCTGATGGTACTGAATAATAAAATGTGCTAGCAGCAGTTTTGGAAACAAATTTCTTCTAATCTTTACAGCTTCTTAAATATAAACATTCCCGTTTATGCCTGGAAAAAGTCTTATCGCAAAGACTTCATTTCACTTTCAGGACTATATTTATTACAGAATAATAATCAAATGGCCTTGTTTATAACTAAATATATAATATTGTAGCACATAAAACATCATATTGAAAAATGAAAAGCATCACTCAAGGTCAATAGTGCCTCTGCAAACATGGCCATGACCGTACCAGACTCCCAGGTGCTTGTCATGA
>JBCNYH010000004.1:25243528-25256817 GCA_039654325.1 Tandanus tandanus
ATTAAATTGGTAAATAAGTACCTTAACCCTAGTACTTTAACTACAGCCCTGTCATAAACCAAACCCTTAACCCTAGGTTGATTTTACTATTCTTAAAAATATATAATACACATAAAATGTGTTATAAGTTGACATGTTCTGCAGTAAGTTGACATGTCGTGAGTTGGTCAGGTGCAGTGACTTTGTGTGCAGTGAGTTGAAGCACTCCCATCGTACGGTAGTGCAGAACTGGCTATCAGGTGAATTAATCTTCCGAGTTTGTGTTAGTTCAAGGAAATAGAATAAACATTATTATTACATTATTACAGAATCTACAAAGCTCTTAATTGAGAGACTAATTAATACTGATGTCAGAGCCCAAAGTAGCAAAGTATTGTTATTAGTTACACAATGAGCAACATAAACTATAAAGCAGAGTACATGATATCACTCACTCACTCATTTGCCAAACTGCTTAAACCTATTATTAGGGTTGCGGGGAGACTGGAGCCTATCTGGGCGAAGACAGGGCACACCCTGAACAGCTCACCAAACCATCGCAGGGCCAACACACACATTCACACTTAATTTGGAGCAGCCAATTATCCGAAGTCTTTGGCATGTGGGAGTACCCAGAGGAAACCTACACAAGCACGGGGAGAACATGCAAATTCCACACAGAAACGCCTGAGCCCGAGACGTGGACCAAGGACCTTATTGCTGTGAAGCAGACATGCCAACCACTGCGCCACCTCATTATATCAGCAAACACACAATTATCCAAAAAATCTAATTAATGATAGCCTTGATAATTGTGTCTTTTCATGCACACACATCTGATTCTGGCAGGTGTTTCCTGAGCTATTTTTTATGTAACAAGTCGGAACAAACCTAACTCGGCTCCCAGTGGGTGCTTGCATTTATTATACCAAACAGCAGAGACGTGTCAGTGTGCAGTCAGGAGAAAACAGGATAGAAATCCAGTTGAGTAAGTTGCTGGTACAAACAGTAATTTGGTGGTACAAACAGAGTGTGGGACTAAAGTAGCATGTCAGGGAAAAAGAAATAAATATATATTTCAGGCTTTACTGTTCATTTCTGTTCTTCTTTATTGTTTCATCTTCCCTGTCTAAAAAAAAAAAAAGAGCAGATCTTTATAAATATATTTGGCTTTGGGGTTCTGCTCTTTCAGTATGTCTTTCTCAGTCTTGTATACTCATACCCTGCTGCTCATGAAAGCATCAGACCCGACATCCATGCTGAGGAGGCAAAAAGAAAAAAAAAGAAATGAAATAAAATAAAAAACTATGACAGCCAGTTTATTGTTACTAAAAAAAAAAAACATTGGCGAGCGAAGAGAGAAAAATACAGAAGTTTGGAAGCTGAGCTTTCATTTGCATTTGTAGCTGGGTGGCTTTTGTCCTTGCTGTGAGTCTGTGCATGGTTGCAGCAGTATGCCAGGCTGCCAGAGCCCAGCGGCTGTCAGGATGACAGAGATCGTAGAGCTGGAGGAGGGGGAGAAGTGAAGCGATTTGTTTACAGCAACCCATGCTGTCACCCTAACACGTTGTCACCCCAGTGCTGGTCTGCAGAGAAAGTACAAAGGGCAGGTCCAATGACCAAAACAACACTGAAACAAGACACAATGCATCCGGCCAGAACAAACTAGACCCTGCCCTCCTAATGGACTACCCTTGAGTAGCATGCACATTTCAAGTGCCACATAAAAATCCTTGGGGGCAGCTGAGTGCTGCATTGCAGAATGGTTCCTCCTTGTTTTACTCAACTTGGTTATTGCGTCTTTAAAAAACAAACACTTAGTCATAGCTGAGTTGTGTTCCGCAATTGGCTGAGGGACGGTTCTGTGTCCCTTACTTGGCCTGGGCTAAATGCTCAAATGGCTTAGCATCAATCCTGGAATGTATTTCACCTTGGCTGCTATTCCATCCTCGTGTCCTTGTAAAATTAAGCAATATCGCTCCCCATAATGGGAGTTCATGCTATTTTCATTAGCTGGATAAAAGGTGCATGGAAGAGAGTGATGTCTATAATAGTGAAGATAAAACATTTCTGTTTGAGAAGAGAGCAAATTCAAACACAAAGCATTTTCTAAGCCGATTAATCCTAATTAGGGTCACGGAGAGGCTGGTGCTCATCTCAGCTGACTCTGGGCGAGGGCAGAGTACACCCTGGACAGTTTTGCCAGGCCATCACAGGGCCAACACACACACAACCATTCACACTCACTCTCACTCCAAGGGGCGATTTGGAACAGCCAAAACGAGCCTACTGTGCATGTTTTGATCTGTGGGAGGAAACCGGAGTACCCAGAGGAAACCCACGCAAGCACTGGGAGAACGAACTTCCCATAGAAATGCCCCAAGCCCGGGAATTGAACCCAGGCCTTCTTGCTGTAAGGCCGACGTGCTAACGACTGCGCCATGTGCCACCCGTCAAAGACAAAGCAGTGGAATTTAAAAATGCATATCTCTCTCTCTCTCTCTCTCTCTCTCTCTCTCTCACACACACACACACACACACACACACACACACACACACACACACACACACACTTACTGAAGGCATGGACAACCTCACCACAGTTATTGAGTAATGAACCCTCTCACATCACCTCCCCTCCCACATCTTCAAGGACAGATCGGCCATGTGCTCCTGCTCCCGTCTCAGGACTACAAGCTTTAGACATTCATTTCCGCTATGCTAGGCCCTCCTTCTCCAGCTGATGTATAGGGCCTCCTGACACTAGCTGACATCCCAGAGAAAAGATAGTCATGAATCTTTAATGCTTCCTGTTCATAAATTACAGTGGCACGATCAGTTGGGCTTCGCTGCTCTTAGAGAAACTCGGAGGTCTCATTAATAACTGATACTGAGGAAGTGTGGAGATTAGCAGGGTGTCTCTGGCTGCATTCTGCACCGCAATATTCTTCCCATGGATCCACCGATGGCTACTTTTTATTTAATAAAATAAAAAGCTTTGATATATTAGTGGTCACCTCCCACATGAACATACCGTATGTACACGTGTTTCTTTTTGATCTGAGGCTGCAGCATGGAAAGGTCACATTCATATTCTGTAGGGGGTTACAAGCTTTAAAACACACTGCTTAACAGTATGCTTATGTGGGTTGTAATTTTGTGTGTGTGTGTGTGTGTGTGTGTGTGTGTGTGTGTGTGTGTGTGTGTGTGTGTGTGTGAGAAAAATAATTTTCTTTTAAAAGAGACCATGTGTGTGCTCCTTTTCCTGTTGCAAATAGGAGTTTGTAAGTCACAGGCTGAAAGACCTCTCATTTATTAGCTAGCTGTGAAATTAGATGGGAAGGCTATGATCTTATATAGAACAATATTTAAAAACAGATGTACAGACGTACAGTATGTATTCATGATTGAGGTCCATACAGCCCTTCTGGATTCACAATTCCTCTGAATACCCTACATTCATTCATTTGTCAAACAGCTTAATCCTACCTTAATCCTAAAGATTGAGGGGGGCTGGAGCCTATCTCAGCCAACTCTAGATGAAGGTGGGGTACACCCTGAACAGCTTGCAAGTCCATCACAGGGCAACTCACAAAACCATTCACACTTACTCCTAGAGTCAATTTGAAACAGCCAGTAAGCCTAAGGTGCATGTCTTTGGACTGTGGGAGGAAACCAGAGTACGGGGAGGAAACCCAAGTAAGCATGGAAAGAACATGCAAACTCCACACAGAAACGCCCTTGCTGAGCCCAGGACTCAAACCCACAACCTTCCTGCTCTGAGCCAGATGTGGTAACCACTAACCCCACTTAGCACAATACTGAAAATGGTAAGCAATATTTCAACAATCTTTTTTGTTTTGAATGTTTATGTAACCCATGTGCTAAGACTCTCATTTTTTGTCTGTTTGTGTTTTCTCCAATGGCATTTTGAAGGAAAAGGGTGACAGACCAAATAATCCACTTTGTTCATGTTCATTGAACATTTGACTGCATTTCACACATACCTTCTCAATCACTGATGCTGATGAGTTACGGATGTGTCACACTCTCAGAAAATAATGTACCAGTAGACTGTTGTACCTTTAGGGCTACAGTGGCTTGTCACTGCAGCAAGGTAATTATTTATACCCTTTATATGTACCTTTTACTGCTTGGAAACATACATAGTTCAGCTATAAATTAAGAGGGAAAAGTGAATAACAGTGATTGTCTCATTACAGTGGCATCACAATGGGGTGGGGTATATTAGGCAGTGAGTGAACAGTTAGTTCTGATTAGGATGTCAAAAATGAAACGAGATCAACGAGATACCATATTAAAAATAGTGTATGCCTAAAAAGGAGGTATTAAACTGTACGGTTGCACAGCTATGATCACAGGATACCACATCCTGTCACTCATGAGATGAGCTCACAGAGCACACTGATGCAGGAGAAAAGAGCTGCTGAGAACTGGATGCTCTCTCGGTTTTCCGTAGTCATCATAATTCCGGATACATTGCGAGCAAGTGAACTGTCCTTGTCAATTCTGCCACTCCACTCCTAGGACCTATATTGAGAAGTGTCATTAGTTATTTCTGACATGTCATTTCTCTGCAGAGTGAGTGGCGCTAGAACATCAAACTGAGGCATGGATTTGCATTGCAGATTACGAGTTATCCAGCATAGCAGTCAGGCCCTGACTACAGTATCCCAGAGAGAGAGAGAGAGGGAGAGAGAGAGAGAGAGAGAGAGAGAGAGAGAGAGAGAGAGAGAGAGAGAGAGAGAGAGAGAGAGAGAGAGAGAATAAAAAGAACATTTGAGCTTTTTACAGCTGCCAGATTGCACATTATCGACGTAGGGAGTGACAGCGGAGCTAGTTTAAAGACACAGTGACAGACACTGACATAATAACAGTGTGCAGTACTAATGACAGGAGCACAGAAGAGATGCTGAATTTTTTATTTCCCGGTTTGAGGTCTGGGAAGCACCGGTATTCAGCACTCACAGTAAGTAGGAGTACTGGCTGACACACAGAGCACAAATAAGCTACACAATGCTTTTAGGCCAGCTTTCTGTCGTACAATAGAATTACGCAATAACTGAAGTTGTGGAGAATGAACATGACTGAAGGCCCAACCCCAAACCCCCACCCTCCCCACCCCCAGGATTTTGAGCTATATGTTTCCTACTTTCTTCTTCCTCTCCATATAATTTAAAGTTTTTAAATGTAAACTCGTGCACTCCTACATTTTCACCCACAATCCTTTTCCATAATCATCAGTTAAAGATTAGGGCAGCACACAATACATTGTACAGTGTGTACATAAAATACTAAACATTTAAAAGCTAAAAAAAAAATAAATAAATAAATAAATAAATAAATCCACCTAATGAGATTTGGGCTAAATCTAAACAAGTATTCATTATAACAGAGAACTTAAGAAACAGTCAACTTGATTTTGGTTGACTTCTGCATCCATCCATCCATCCAGTGTCTGTATGCAACACAATGCTTACTGGGTGTTTGCTCTTTGGCAGAAACTAGACATGTACTTTTTTGAAAACTCTGATTAATTTATTTGTTTATTTTTACCAAAACATCATCCAAACGACAACATATTCCAATACGTTCTTTTACAGATTTGTTTGTTTGTTTGTTTTTAGGCAGTCCTACTGATTGTTCTGAAGAACATCGCTTAAACTCACAGAAAAATCTCACAGGGAGCTCTGTTTTTTAAATCTGTATGCTAAGCTCTTTCTTAGAACCAGCTAATACGTTGCTAGTCCCAACTTACAAACCAAAAGCAAAAAGCAATCGAGGAAATTAGAGTTTTATAGCTCACAGAATCAGTAGAAATATATACATACATGCATAAAAATATAAAAATGTTTTGTTCTTGGTTTCAAGTTTTGTGATATAGTTGCTTTCTGCTTTCTATTTATTTACTTTAAAAAAGAAAAAGCAAAGGAAATTCTGAGGAATATGAGAAACAACAGTGAGCCATATCCCCTGCATGCATTTTCTATTGAAATCTGCTATTTCATTAATTCGTATATCGATCCGGTGCACAAGACTGTGAATTATTCCGTGAAATATAATACTTCACGTAATAGCCCCCATTTATCAGAACACCGCCTCTTCAGCAGCTCCCATGACCACGCTAGCCTCTGGGGCCAATAAAAACATTTTTTTCCCATTTCCTCTCACACTTATCAATAATCAACATGCAATAAAACTGACAAATGAAGCAAAGGCTCCCTTTATTTTCTCAACAAAACAACTGTGAGGTCTACAGCTGAGTGCAGGCTAGTGGCTTCAGGCTCAGTCCTGTTCTGTGTTTATTTATTTTTCTCCCACTGAGCCTGATGGAGATTACAGGCCAAATGATCCGTAATGAGCATTTTTCCACACCTTAATTCTGTCTCTTCACGCTTGACTATTCTAATACAGCTCTCCTTGCTTCTGCCAATCCCTCAGCCAATGCTATTGTCACCACAAGTGGATACATGGAAATCACAGCAAGGTGCGAAAAGCCCCATGTACCAAACTCACTCTTCACTGCATTATTCTGAATTGTGCCATTGTGTGCAAACTTCAATATGCTAAAGCTGCATCGAGCTCCCTGCAAGAGCAATTCAGTGTGGGACATGTAAGATAGCACTCCTTTCAAATATGAGCTTGAAAGTGCACTACCTCTAGTGTCTTTCTGAATAAGCTTTAAGATTATTCTGTTATAATGAAGGAGGTTATAATTCATTTCTATTCTCAAGCACAGAGCACTACTGGAGAACAGGACAATGATAGGCTGAGAATAGAATAAACAACAGTAGGAGTGGTGACACACCAGAAGCTCTAGCATCTACTTATTAGACCTAGAACTATAGAAACAGCACAGGAAAGACACCAGGGATAGTTGGCATGAGTCAGGAAATGACAGGTCTTTTCATCATGGCAGACAAGAGCACTGAGGGGGCACAAAACTAGGAAAGGCTTTGCCCAATTTCCTATGTACTGCTTCATTCATTATAGGTGAGTGCTAACATGAATGCAAGGCTGGGATCTCCAACCCTGTACCCGGAGAGCTACTGTATCTTCCTGAAGATTTTGGCTAATCGTGCACACATTACACATCTGATTATCACCTTAAGAAATTCTTGTTCAACTAAAATAGGTGTATTAGATTTTGGCTACAGATAAAACCTGCAGGAGGCTAGCTCTCCAGGAACAGGGTTGGGGACCCCGGATGTAAAGCTAGTATCTCACGGAGCGGCGAGTGCTGAACGTAGCAAATTTTGGGTTTCATATGGATTTGTAAAACAGTTTGCAGACAGTTTTTAGGGTCGCAAACATTTTTTCTTGTCGCAAAGAAATTTTGAACATGTTGAAAATTTCTCTGCAAATATATTTTTCTGCTAAAACAGTTGCAAATGTCTGCAAAACAGTCACCAAGTAGTGAACACGAGCATCTGCTTTAGAACATTTACAAACCCTTTAGGCAAACCTTTGCCACCGTTTGTAAGTGTTAGTGACTGTTAGCAACTGTTTGGTGAAGGTCAATATCTGTTGCCTTTGAGTACTTTGTGAAAGTCCCAGCAGCAGCCAGACAAAGCAATTCTTCCTCCTTTTTCCTGACAGAAATTCATTTTCATATTCTGGAAGTCCATATTCTATATAGCTTCTACAGGCAAGTCTTCTGAGCTCTGTCTTCCACAGTGGTCAGGAGAAATCTGAATGCTGGTGAGAGTTTGGTAACACTTTTTAAAGGGTTGGGTCATTAAGGGTCGTTCAATTTCAAGATTCGCTTGACATTCACCTGGTAAAATACAATAAAATAGTTGGCTAAAGGTCCCAAACGTTCCCAAACAATGTAAAAACAGTGACAAATAGGCTACGTTCACACTGCAAGCCCAAGTGGCCTGAATCTGAATTTTTTCCCCGTTATATGACACATATCTGATTTTTTCAGTGTGAAAACACATCAAATCCAATCTTTTCAAATCGGATCTGAGCCGCTTTCATATGTGGTACTAAATCGGATACAGATCAGATTTTTTGAAATGCGACCTCAGCCTGAACAGTAATGCGACCTTGACGTCATTCTTGGTCGACCTTCGTCATAATTATGCGACGGCGGGAGCCTCCGAAGACAAAAGAATACATACATACAGACTTCTCTACAGAGGTAGCAGCTATTGCTCCAAAAAAAGCCACAGCCAGAGTTTTGGCTCTCTTTCTCTTCATTCTTCTCCTCTTCGTCATCTGCAGACACATTTTTCTGCCTCCACTGCATAATAACTTTAAAATAAAACTGTCAACTCTCAACTCCACATTTGCCATCAACTTCTGTGTACTTTCACTTCCGTAAACACCGTGCTACATCAGATTCATGTGTTTCTATTGAGCATGCGGGCCACACTGGGGCCCTAAACTGTTCACACTGCAGTTTGTTATAAGTCACATCTCTAAAATAATGTGAACAGCCACTCGAAAAAAATCAGATCTGGAAAAAAATTGGATTCAGGCCACTTGACTTGCAGTGTGAATGTAGTGATAGTTGCTAATTGTCGCAAACCCTGTCGCTACATTAGTGCGGATGTTGCTTATTGTTGCTAAGCATTGCTAAATGTCGCTAATGACAGAAGTGAACCCGAATTTCATCAACATTCATCAGAAAAGTTAGCAAATCCAAAAATCGCAAAGTTCATCAGCGCTTGCTGCTCCACGAGAGACTAACTTAGGGGTAGTGTTCATAAAGCTACAAGACACCGGCTAAGCCATTCATGATAACATATAGCTACATCAATATTCATAAAAGTTATTTTCAAATAGTCAACAACTAAAAATTATATCCTTCATAAATAGGTTTCATCCCACAATCCAAAGAAATGAGGAAATGTTTGGTCAACTGGGTACAATAAATTGTCCACAGGTGTGAATGGCTACCTGTGTTAGCATTGCTCAATTGTGCCCCTTAGCTA
Source organism: Tandanus tandanus (assembly GCA_039654325.1). Classification (NCBI taxonomy): domain Eukaryota; kingdom Metazoa; phylum Chordata; class Actinopteri; order Siluriformes; family Plotosidae; genus Tandanus; species Tandanus tandanus. Next base: position 25,252,471 of record JBCNYH010000004.1, read on the forward strand.
GTACTTTGTTAAAACACCCTTTGTTTATAATGCAGTGTTTTGGGTATATTAGTGAATGCTAAATTGTTTAAATTTTTTTCCTGTGCACAAATTTCCACAGGTTTTCAATACGATTTGGGCCCATTCCTTTCTTGACTTGGACTTTGAACCATTATTGTACTGGAAAAAAAAATTTGTGCCAAAATAAACTGGTATTTGGAGCTAATCATGATTCCCTCAATCTAGGCTAGAGAAGATTAATGCAACAAATGACAAATTTTTTGGTGACAACTTGAGTTATTTTTGCTTTCCTAACCTGAAGCCAAATAAAAAAAATATATTAATTTAAAAAAATTACTTCAGTATATCAGGTGCTTATTTTTGTGATGATAGATATCAAAAACAAACTTAGGGTCAGAAAAACACATTTCTCGTGAATATTCATTAAAGTTATTATTCACACAGTAGTTGTCATAGCATAACTTGTGTTGACCCAAATCTATATCACTTGACTCAGCTGTTATGTCAACATGACATCAAAATTCACAAAAGTAGTTATTATCAGCAAATGCCAGTTGGGATGAGTAATTATAATTTTTTTGTTTTGGTTTTTGTTTTTTTAATGTGGGGGTTTATACATGTACAACCTATTACCTCATTCTTTGTTGGACTGTCCTAGCTCCACTTGTACAAGTCCATATACGCTCACAATTCACAATGTACGCCCTTTTAAACCTCTGTTGAACAACTCACCTAATAACCTGCTAAAAGTAAATATCCAGAATGTTCACATTCAGCCTTTTATTCTACTCACCTTCAGGACACTTCTGCTGACAGCAACCAGTTTGTCATGATAACTAAACAACGAAACTTAATTCAAGCTTGTTTATTTGTTTCGAGTTTGTTGTTGGGTTTTTCACAAGACTCTGCCACTGTGCTCCATTGAATTTCTTTTCTTTTGCCCACCCAGAAACTGCCACAAATCAAAATAAATAAATAAATAAATAAAAAGAAATAATAAAAAAAAAAAAAAACAATTGTAAATTGGTATATTTGTAGTCACCCAAAGAGAATTGGTTTCCTTTTGATTCTGGTTCCTCTAATGGATTGTTCTCATATCATCTCATGCTGTATCATCTCATACATTTAAATATGCATTCAGATTTCTATTAAGGTACTTTGTGACAAAAAAATGTCAATAAAATTGCCTCCCCGCGACCCTAATTAGGATTAAGCAGTTCAGAAAATGAATGAATGAATGAATGGATTTATAATTTTAATATGCATTTATGTCACTTTTCATCGGTGTCATGCAACCCTATGAAGTAAAATATTACTGAGATGAGTATCGGGGTTGTAGAGCAGACATTCGAAATCCTATCAAATAAAAAAGGGTAAAAAGTCAAAGTTGTTTGAGTATATTAAGTGTAACAAAAAAGGCACATGGTATTTCATTTTATTACTTAGCTAACAACACGAATTTCTTACCAGCATTAATGTAAAGATAAAAAGACATACAACAGACAGACTGAAATACACACACACACACACACACACACACACACACACACACACACACACGAACATACCTCGAGTATATAGATAGGTTTGAGCGGTGCACCAATTATGTCCACCTGTGCCGTGTTATCATCGTGGTCACTGAGCCAGTGAATGAATATGACCGTTCCAGTCTCAACTACATCTCGTCTCGGGGCCAGATTCAGGTCCTCGTCTACCAGAAAGTCGGGGTGGGACACTTTAAATGCCACATCCTTATTTCCCTCACAGTCATCAAACTCCACTGCAAACAAATACACACACAAAAACATTTATTAGCACTACAAACAGATATAATACAGTGGAGCATATATAAACTGCCGAAGCTGCAAGCTCCTGAATAACACAGAGGCATGTGAATGACATTACAGAGTGGGCAGAATTCTGTGCATTCAACATCACGTTTTTAGCATAAGTTTGGCACAGAAGGTTATTTTCTTGGGTAATTTATGTGCCATTAAAGAAAGAAAGACTTGCTGTCTCAGAAATAAAGTGGCATGTCCCTGGAAAATGTGAGTGTACCTGGCAAAGTCCGTTCTGTGCTTGTTCAGCCGTGAGTTTAAAGCAAAGTAGAAAGTGTAAAATATGAATCATTCATCAAGAGGCAATAATGTAAGATATTGTAACCCTGCTAATACCCCCCTCGTGCTCTCCTACCTCCTTTATCTACTGCTCTAAGACGTTAGTCTGATTTATAGTCAATGTACTTGGCACAATTTGTTGGTGATTACAGAAAAGCTGCAGTCTTTGTACTTCAGCAATTTTTGCCCTAATCTATATTCACTGTATATGGAGCATATGGGTGATTATCATAGCCAAAAGATGCAATATTTCCCTACACTGAGAAGAAAACCCAAAACTGCTCTAAGGGCAGATGGTGTCAATAAACCTTTACATACATCACATATATTTCTTAAATGATTATTTTAATGATTTTTTTTAGTCAAAATTATATGTAGTATAACTTTTTAAACTGAAGGAGGTGTATTTTCTGAAATCCGAGTGTTTTTCAGAAAGAGAAATTGTGATTGTGTTGCTAGTGTAGTCCATTCACAGAAGTATCCTGTTCTTAGACTTCTTTACTTAGCTTTGAATCTTCTCGAAAGATATTTTTTAAACTTTTAAGCATTTATATCTGTTCAAAATAAAACAATATGAAATGTGTAAATGTGCAAAAGAATAAACAATTATATAATCACTCATTCTTGAGAAAACAGGTTTTCTTGCCCTCCTGTCCTGTCTTTATCTACCATTATTCCACCACTTCATCCTTCATCCTCTCCTTATTGTCATCCAACTCATCTCCTGTTTTCCTCTCCCCTCCTCCTCCTCCTCCACTTCCTCCTCTACTCATCCTCTTCTTTCCTCCATGTTCTCTGTCTATCTGCGGAGGTGTCTTTTTCAGCACTGCACATGCATTGTATCTTTTCTGTCTGGACCTTTTCTGTGCATCTCTCCAATACTTTCTATGGTCCCTTTTTGCTCTGTCTCCAATCTTGTCTCTTTGTGTTACTTTTTTGTCTTGAACAATCTTCTTCCATGTTTGTCTTTCCCTCTCTTGCATTTCACATTTTCTCTTTAGGTCACTGTTTATTTTTCTCTTCTCTTTCTTTAGTACTCTCTATTTCTTCTCCTTTGCTTTCCAACCGACAATTTCTGTCTAGCCATGCTTTCCTACAATACAAACTGAAGTAATGGAAAATGTATCAGAATAAGATTATGGAATCAGATTTCCATTTTTACATTTACCATTTATCTACACACCGGCTTTTTTATTTAATATATAAATGCAGGAAGGGTGACACAATAATAAGCAGACCAAAGCCTGCCCATTCTCTACAAGTTAGGAGTGTAAATTATACAGTATAATTAAAAATTATGTAATGTAATTCATGCAATATATGTACATTTATGTGTAAATAAAACTCTAAAATAACATTTTAATCCCTTACTAAGTTCACAAATAATATTATATAAGCACATTAAGATTTTACAGGTGGATTTGGCAACTTCGTCAGCTTAAACGCCGACTCTGTCAGACTTGGAACCTGATGGAGTTGACGTCTGATGGAGTTGACATAAGGACAAGTATTTTCCCTCAAAAACATGTATTGTACACTGCAGTTAGCTGTTTTTTTCCTCAGCTGCTAGCTGGCTAAATAACCTCTCTAAGTGCGTAAATTCACTCCAGTATGGTTTTTAAAAAAAATAATAACGGAGAGACAGAGTTGACATGACTCAGCTGTGACCATAGGACTATTGACACTGTTTGTCTAAAATAATATAAAAGTTTAAAACTTACCACATTATGTGTGGTAGTGTTGCATTCAGTACAGACAAGGAGATGAAAAGGGTTCCTCGAGGAGACAGCTGACCATGCAATGGCCAGATTTAATAAGGTTTATGAAAAAATCTGATGGAGGAGAAAAACTGAGCTTTGATAGATTCATTTTCGATGAAAATAATGTTTGATGTTCACGTCATGCATTGTTTGATATATTTTAAACACTTCTTTTTAAATTGATATATTTGTAAACACAATTTTAGAGTTTCTTAAAGCTTTTTGGGGCTGATCAACATTGTGACCTCTGAATGGGGACAAATAAAATAACATGGACCTTCTAAACCCTGACCATAAATTTAAATTTCACAAAAAAGATTAAAATGTGTGCCAAAAAATAGCAGAGGTATGCACAGTTCCTTTATATCTAAGTTTGTAAGTATGTCAATCATGATTCTTGATTTTTAATATTAATTAGACTTTTCAATGTAGGACATGTTTTGTCCCAACTCTCAAGAATAAGTGATATA
>JBCNYH010000004.1:25364230-25379204 GCA_039654325.1 Tandanus tandanus
TTCAACTGACATCTCTCGTGTTGGAGCCATGATTTATGTCAATCAGCTCGGTTCAACAGCTCACTAAGGTGTGCAAGTGCTCTTTTTTAACTGCAGACTAATTAGCAGATGTAAACGGATACAGGTGTTTGTTTTAGAACTGCAGAGTACATGGTGAATGTATTATATTTTCCTCAGAATCGAGTGATTCCATTTTTTCCCTCTGTTTTATTTGTAAAAACAGTTGCAATCGACTACAATTTTCTTTCTTTTTTAATTTTGTAAGTGTTTCATAAAGCCAGAGGGTTGGAATTTTAAATGAAAATAGTTTTGTGGCATGTCTGTGATTGTATTTTTCACTACACAATTAAACAATTGAATGAACATCTTCCAAGGGTGGTGATTCCATACTTTTTACCAGGGTCATATTTATTCATTATCAAAAAGAAAGTGGAGTGAGTAGTTACTGAGCAGCACTCAAAATCCCCGTTCTAAAACCAATTAAGAAATGTGTTTGAACCTTTTCTCTATTAATATTCTTAAAATAAATTTAACTTAAACAATGTTCTTATTTAAAAAAAATAATAATAATAAAAAATATCAAAATCGGAATCATAAATCAGGTGCAGACAAAATATTTTATTTTTAGGCAATATCACCCAGCACTATGAAAGTCACTTTACATGTCAGTGCTTATAATATTTTTAAATGTTTTGGCTGAGCAAGGTCTATTCATTCAGGGTTTGGACTTGTTTGTCCAGCACATGGCACAGATGGGGTATTTAGAGGACAATTTTCCTTGAACCATTCCTGAACAGTTTTTGCAGTTTGGCAGAGCACATTACCGTGCTGAAAGAGGCCACTGCTGTGAGAGAACATCAGCGCCATGAAAGGATTTACCTGGTTGGTAACAATGTTTAGACAGACAGTACGTGTCAAAGTAATATCCACATGAATTCACTGTTTCCCCAGCAAAACATTTCCCAGAATGTATACCGTGTGTGTGTGTGTGTGTGTGTGTGTGTGTGTGTGTGTGTGTGTGTGTGTGTGTATACACAACATAAAGCACTCAAGCAACAAAACATACAAAGGCCAAAAACCACTGATAACAGACTAAAAAGCAGAAGACGTTAATTACCTCACAGCTAAGCATGGTATGAACAAGTCTTAAATAGTCTCTTATTGCGCTGATTATAGTTCTAGATAGGCCCCCAGCCATGTGTCCTTAAGCAGTGCTTATGTCACTCTGCAGGGTAGTCTGGGAGTTTTACTCTGCAGTCAGCACAGCCAGTGCATTCTGCAAAGGCTGGGAAGCCGAAATTATAGGTGGTGAAACGCAAACCCAGGCTCGATATCAATAGAGACATCTCTCGGTAGCTCCACTTTTATCCATTGCTTTAATGAAGATATTGCTTTCTCTTATGTTGCAAACATTAAAAATGGCAAATGAAGTGTTAATTAGTAGTTATTTGAGTTTTACCAACATTTTGCATATTTTTTACCACCCTCACAGTGGATAAAGTAATTTTTTTTTTAGAAAGCATTTTAATCAACCATCCATCCATCTAGCCATTTGCTTGAACCGCTTAATCCAATTAGGGTCATGGGGAGGCTAAAGTCTATCTTAGCCGACAATAGGCGAAGGCGGGGTACACCTAAACAACTGTCCAGTCTATTGCAGGGCCAACACAAACACAACCATTCACACTTACACCTGAAACAGCCAATTAGCCTAATGTGCATGTCTTTGGACTGTGGGAGGAAACCGTAGTACCCGGAGGAAACCCATGCAAGCACGGGGCGAACATGGCCAGGCAAGCTGCATGTATGTCATTAGTTAGACCACATTGGTCATTAGTTGGTCACTTGACCATAAAGCTGTACCTGTTCTAGGAACTCAATAACTTAAAACTGTCCGACGTACTGCTTCTCTGACACTCCATACTTGGTTTGTTTCTGATGTGAGACAAGTGAGCGCATATTCTGTTGTCTGGCATGTATATTGAATAATGAAAAAACAGTGAAAACTTATTTTTTTCAATCTAGACAGGGGACTTTATTATCTGGGGTTATTTCTGCTGTTCCTTTTATAGACCATAAAACATGTCGTAATTTTTCCAGACTCATACATGTAAAATCTAAATGATCTGGACAGGACTAAAATCCCAGAGATACTATTAACACTTTCATTGCCCCATCGACCCATGTAAAACTATTCCAATACTAATAGGACTAATGGGGATATGTTTTCCAGGATGGTATTTCAGACTTGACCACCAAAATCATAATATTAGTCTAAACAGGGGTGTGGTGACATAGAGGCTACCTCTCTCACCTCACAGCAAGAAGGCCCTGGGTTCGAGCCCAGTAGTCAGCAAGGAAGTTACTGTGTGGAGTCTGAATGTTCTCCCAGTGCATGTGTAGGTTTCCTCCAGGTTATTTCCTAAAGTTTTCTCCCTCAGGCAATTGGATATTTTGGTGTGAGTATAAATGGGTGCTTGTCCTAAGCATTATACATATTTCAGCAATCTTATATGATCTTTATAAATTACACTGTGTGATATGGATCCAGTAAACTTGGGTACTACAACTTTGCAGACTGTATGAAACTATGAAGACTGTATAATGTTGACATCTATTGAATCGTAGTCTAGCAAGTAGTGACACACATTAGAATAGAAGAACAAAATGTCATCAACATGCAGAATAAAGGAATTAAAGGGAATAAAACAGCTATAGGGCACATTCTATTAACAATACCTTTGCTGCCACAACTCCATAAGGTTTTCTTCTTAATTGTTATCCCACATACCAGTAGTCCACTGTTTCTCTTCCATGCTATTTGGGTTTCGTGTGTCTTATAATGTTGTATTTTTATTGGCTAATCAGTAGAAGTAGGCTGTAGAAGCACTCATACTATGAGATAATCATCCTAAATTACTGACACTGTCATAAAATGATTGCAGGTTATATATGTCACTAGACAACAACCGATCTCTTTGAACCTCTAGCACTGAATGATGAAGAACCACGGCTTCAGAGCCATGAGCAAAGAAATCGCCACGATTGTCTCACATTGATCTTTCGTCTGGGACAGTTTGTATGCACAGATATTTAGAGGGCATGCAACCTTCTCAGGGTAAAAACATACACTACATGAACAAAAGTTTATGGACAATTGACCATCAGACCCATATGCAGCTTCTTCCCAAAGTAATTTTGGTGCCACAAAATTGAAAGCACACCATTGTACTGAATGTCTTCGTGTGCTGTTGGGTTACCATTTCCCTTCACTATAACAAAGAGGCTCAAACCTGTTCTAGCATGACAGCCCCCCCCTGCACATACAGTGAGCTCCATGAAGACGTGCATTGCCAAGGTTGGAGTGGGAAAACATGGTAAAGTGTCAATATACTTTTGTGAATATGGTGTACATTGCAACAGAAACCACACACTTAATGGTTGTGGAGATTAACCAATTTTCAAACTAAACAATGATGTAACTGTGATTATTTGGCAAAAAGAAGTTAGTCCAGCAACCTCTCACTCTCTCAGAGAAGTCACGCTCTGTCTCTAGTGTGAGAAATATTTATTGGTCATTTCTCACTTGGTATGAATTACTGCATCATACACCTGACAAGGCATGTTTTATCACATAACCATAACTTAATAATGCACAAGTTTTGCCATATAAACACTTGCACAGCTGTAATTCCACCACCCAGGCATCATATTTACAGATATTGCCTAAGCACTGAAGATTCTACCTGCACTCAACCTACTAACCCAATGCTGTAATTAGGTGTTTTTTTTTTTTTTTTTTGCCCTACATACAACAGATCTGGACTCCTGCTAAAATAAGACTACTGAAGTGTTAAAGTGAGTAATGGGGGAAGTGGAACAATCTTTCCTCATTGTTTCTGTTCTCTAAGCAATAGACTAGATGGTTGTGGTAAAGATATGTTTCGAAGGAGAGCATGAAAAGGCAGTAAAGCTTGAGAGGCAGCAGCACAAACTGAATGTAGCAGAAATGGGTGCACTCTAAATTGTAGGGAGGAAGGCTAGGGGAAAATGCACTGTCACTCTCATCTACATAGGGTTACAGCTGAGGTTAACAAACGAACAGATTGTAATAAACACAAGACAGGGCAGCAGAATTTCAAAACGTGTCTGCTGAAGATAAACATTTGCCATCTGCAAAATAATACGGACCCCACAAATAGCTCATGTATCTAGAATTGTGCCGTGTGCTCCCTCGAATCACTCGCTCCTAGATTACCTGTCAGTCAAGACAGAAGAGCACAGAACAATTCAATCTCTGTGTCCACAAGCATCCCATTCACTCCTTCCTCACAATGGCTGAGATATCCCAAACTGGTTGCGGACAATAAAGACATTTTTTTTCCAGGGTTTATTTTTTTTCCGCAGGTTTTTTTTTTGTAAAGTGGGGGAAAGTAGGTCTCCATGTTTGCCTGCTACTGTACAAGTAATTTTATTCTAGCAGTTTGCAATTCAATTTCTGAACAGAACACTTTGTCGTGACTGGAAGGAGGGACGGTAGAGTGGTGGTTAGCACTCTCGCCTCACAGCAAGAAGGTCCTGGATTCGAGCACTGTGGTCGGCAAACATGTTTCAGTGTAGAGTTTGCATGTTTTACCTGTGCTTGTGTGGATTTCCTCTGGGTGCTCTAATTTCCTCCCACAGTACAGTGACATGCACAATTAGGCTAATTGGCTATGCTCGATTTCTACTACGTGTGAGTGTGAGTGGAAGATTATTTGTGCTGGCAATGCAATGGACTGCCCAGATTATTCCGGATGAACCGTGCCTTTTGTCCAGAGTCAGCTGGGCTTAGCTTCAACTTCCCAGCAACCCTAAACAGGATAATAAGTAATTTATAAGAACTGATATCACAGCATTATTAAATCCACACAGCTGTATGCTACATATATATAGATACATAAGGTGTTAGCCAGTTCTTTAATGAAATCCCAGTCTATGGTGTTCACAATACACTAAGGTGGCAGGATAACATCAGGCAGGAAAGGTTTGTGTTCTTAGTTCAACTGGCAGGAGAGGGCATTGGCCTTGGTGTTGTGGGAGCCTGGACGACAGGACACTGAATCTGGAGAAAAACATGCTCCATCAGGCTTGTCTGTAATTCAGACTTTTAGGTATGCGAATGCACTTCAGATTCTTGAGGTCTGTATAAACTATGAAGGCATGTTTGGCCCCCTCCAACCAGTGTCTAACACATCATAGTTAATTTCTGCCAGGGACAACTTTTTAAAGGCAATAAGGGGTGTTGGTCTTCACCTCTTAACATTAACGTTAACTTTAAAAGTCTGGAGACTAAGAGTGCTGTGGAGCATGCTGCGTAGTGTAGTGTGCATAGTAATGAAAGTTCACAGATACTGTGACACACATAATCTAAAAACATTTTACAAGTATGAAATTTTGTTCATTAAATACATTTCAAAACTGTCAGAAAAAAAAACAGTTACTTTGGCAGTAAAACACTCCAGGATATGTTGTTAAGAAATTCTGTTATGCTACTTTATGGTAGCATAAGAGAATCATTCATTCATTTTCTGAAGCGCTTAATCCAAATTAGGGTCACAGGGAGGCTGCCACCCATCTCAGCCGACTCTGGGCGAAGGCAGAGTACACCCTGGAGAGCTCGCCAGGCCATCGCAGGGCAGAAACACGCCTACTCTTTACGAAAGTCAGCAATGGTTCTTTTACATGCCTCTCACCACAGACAGTGAGAGACATGGCTGTCCTTTGATAACCCAGTTAGCTGCACTGGGGGGACAGCAGTGACAAACCGGTTTCAGTGGGGCTTGAACCCCCAACCTTGGGATCAGTAATCCAGCACCCTACCACCGTGCCACCACTGCCCCTAACAGGCATATTTTTTACATAATCAGTGGTGGGTTACTGGGATGGTGTGATGTTTTAAATACCCTGAAGTGTTATTTAGGTGTACAGGTTTTATTTTTGTTATACTGCAGTAATTACTTACTGATTAAACTTGTTTATGTATTAAAAAATTACATCATATTTTTAAACAATGTTTAGTTACAATATTTAAGGGAACATCCGAAAAACAATTCATTTGTGTTCTCTCTTACAGTAGCTATAAACAGCTATGATCTCAGTTTCTTTTGAGGTTAAAACAAAACCTGTGGTGGACAACCTAAAATAATGTATTATCAATATAAATTTGTGTTATGAATTATGGCTGGCACTTAGAGGTGGTGAGTATTTAAGTAGCGTTTTGCAATGTTTGTACTTTACTAGCGTATTTACTTTGTAACAAGTTTTCTTTTAGGTTTTAAAAAAAAATAGCTGTATTTTCAATCGTGTTAATTCAGTTTTAATGCACTTCAAAGCTTTTACTAATTTTTATTTTGCTTTATTGCTTACTGAATTGGAATATTATTGAAAGCAGTTAGGGAAACAGAGAGAGAGAGAGAGAGAGAGAGAGAGAGTCAGTAATGCAGACCAGGGAGACGAAGGAGTTCAGTACAGGGGGTACCGATTAAAGGGCCCAGGCAATGAAATCCAAAGAACACAATCCAAAATCAGAGTTAAACAACAGGCAGTGGTCCAACAATCAGGCAAACAGTTCATCTAAAAGTGAGGTCAACAAAAAGGCAATGATCATACACAAAGAACTGGATCATCAGAGGCACAGGCAGGTAATCGGCAATGATAAACAAAATGGTCCAAAATACAACTATCTATACAGGATAAAATACAAGGCTTGTTATGTTATGGAATAGATCACAGGAGCAATACTTCACAAAGTTGTTTAAAAAATTTAGTCCTTTTATACATGTGCTGTGTGATGAGGTGTACTGGGAACAGGTGTGTGCATGGTCAAGTCAGATAAGTGAACAGTGAAAGGGATTCTGAGAAGTGCAGTGCATGCTATGTGGCTGTGTGCAGGAAAGGGTGAACAATGTGACAGTCAGAGAGAGAGAGAGAGAGAAAGAGAAAAAGAGAGAGAGAGAGAGGGATAGAGAGAGAGAGAGAGAGAGATAAATGGAATTCGATTGTGTTGTCTGACAGTGCACATAAACAGCTTGTAGAAATGTCCTTCAAAAAGGATACTTTTTATGTGTATACTTTGAACACTCTTTGTGTGAAAAGTTAAATTGGTAATTTTACTTTCACCAGACTTTATTTTTTATTTTTTTGGCTCTATCTGTATGTTGACATGAATAAAGAATGTGCGTACTTTTGCCACCTTTGCTGTCACTACTGGCTGAGCTGCTCTTGTAAAAAAAAAAATAATAATAATAATAATACTCACCAATGTAAAAAAAAAACAAAAAACTTCCATCTCACCAATGAGATTTGAGAAATCACTAGTCCTGTGGACTGAAATGGAATAGCACTGACTATTTTGAATTTCCTGAGATCTGAAATGTCACATGAAAGAGTCATTGCGCATCAGGGTTTAGCATTTTGACCTTGGCAGTTGTATAATAACAATCAGTGGGAAATGGCTGCGGCCTTGCAGCGATCATCTGCGTCTTTGCTTAATCACTGAGTCTAATTGCTTGTTATCCAGTTCTTTCAGGCACCGGTCCCATTCAATTAATCGAGTATTTAATTGGATGCAAATATCAGCCTAAATGAGCCATTCGGCAGTGGCAATCAGGCTTCACAAAAGGTGAGTCTTCATCAAAATTTATCAAGTGTTCCTCCTCAAAACTGTATTTTCATCAAGTTTATATTTTATTGTTGGAGGTGTGTGAAAAGAAAAAGCATCAAAATGTACTAGAAATGTGTATCAATATTTTAGGGTAGGAAAGGATAAAAGAGAAATAACATCGCTTTGACTTTTCGGCTGAGCTAATGTTCCCCAGTCCCTATGGTCCCTAGACCCGATGTTTCACATTAGTGCAGTGATGATTATACACTTAACAAAATGAAGAATAATCAGAAAGCAAGTACTATTTAAGTATTTATTTCATGTAATATTGGATCATATTGATGAGAATAAGTAAACAAACAACAATATATAATAATAACAAAAACAACAGTCTCTTTTTTGAGAAAAAAAAGTCAATATTTAGTGTGGCCACCCTTTACTTTAATTACAGCATTTAACCTTTCAGGCATAGTGTTCACATATATTTTAATTTCTTCACTCGCTAAACCATTCCATATGGTTTGAAGTTCATTCATGTTATGCAAAAGTCAAAAAAATTACATTTACGACACCTTTCAATTTTTCTGAAAAAAAAAAAAGTATTTTCAGTGTTTTTGTTTATCAGCCATACTTTTACCTCAGTATGCTTGTCGGATGATTTTTTTTGGTTCTCAGTGCCTACAATAGCATTGTTCAATACAATTTCACCAAAAAATTATAGAGAAGTAATTTTTGCTTCTTTTTATTAGGAGCCCTTTTAGGCAAAAGTGGTGGTGTATAATCATTACTGCACACTAATGTATGTTCCCTGGTCCTTATTAAATTAATAGATCTTCCATTATATTGTGTACTTTATTGAAGTAAGCTACAACGATTGTATCCATATTGTAAATGAAGTATGATGAAACAAAATCAAAGTAACAACTTATGGAATGTTAGGGTTAGGGTTAGGGTTCCTGGGGAGTGTACGTACTAGGGAACATAAGAACTGGGGAACATAGGTCCTGGGGAACTAAAGTACTGGGGAACATAGGTACTGGGGAACACAGACATGGACCCGTTAGAAATAGCGTGAAATGATGAAGATGAATTGGGTCAGAGCACTAGCTGGATTGATAAGACAGAAGAAAACCCTTAACACTGTCTAGGAAAAAAGAACATAGCTGCCTAAAAAGCTTGCTAACCCTCTCTCTCCCTGAGAAAATATTTTAACACCATAATCCTGAATGTTTTTTCTTTTTTCTTTCAGGTCAAGGTGATGTATTTGCAGCTATAAAGAGAGTTACTGGAAATACGGTATATAGAAAAAATGTAAAGCTGAATCAGGTCTAGGTGGTGGGATGCAAACGTACAGGGCTAAATCTTGTTTAAGGATGAGTGATGGTATGGAAAATCCTGATCGACAAACAGGATTTGTTTATGATTTATTTATTTGTTTGTTCTGGCATCTGAGGTTTCACAGTCTTGAGCACAACACCTTTCCCTATATTTACTCCCGATTCAATCTCCAGCAATGAGATCTAAATGCCCTTCGTGGTCACCTTAACTGCACCAGCACAAAGAAAAAAATATAACAGCCTTTATCATCATCTGAATTTTGGCAGTGGCTTTGTGGCACAGAATTTATTTATTTATTTATTTGATTATTATTATTATTTATTTTTTGCCATGTAATGACGCTAATCTTCTATTTGCCATGCTCAGCCCAAAGCGCAGCTCTCCCAGCTTAATGTGTTAAACAGCTGCAATTGCTGCACATAATGGCACATGATGGTCTGGTGCAGGTGCATTATGGACAAAGAAAGAGAATGTATTACCTACAGCACTTAGCAAAAAACAAATGTATACTCAGTGCGCTACATAAAAAGGACATAAAGAAGAAGATTCATTCATGTCTTTGTGTACGTACATATTGATGTTACAGTAAGGAGTGACAATAATAACAAGGTACCTGGAAAATAAAGAGCTCTTAGGCAGACACAGCATGCTACCAGTATTGCACCGCGAGGTTATTTATTATGAGCACTGAGCTCAGTTTAAACTCAAAATCAATACCAAATATCTCACATACAATCCAAAAAGGTGTCATAACTGTATTGGGCTGAACTGGACAGCCAAGATGTAAACAGCTGCATAATCTACAAAACAATGTTATATGGGCTATCAATGACATTTGTAAACGATAACACTTCCACAAAAATATTTGTAATGGCAAAAAAGAAAATGCTTCGTTGTGAAGGCAGGATTGTGCACACTAGCCTCTGAGATACCACAGAAAGAGAATTCTGTCCCTTTTCTCACTGAGACTTCCCTCTGTACACTTACTGAATTTTAAGCAGCACATAGCTTCCATAACAGAAAGCATTCTCCTCTAGGATTCAAAGCTCTAAACCATCAGATAATGCACATTATAGCATGAATGAAAGAAATGTATAAAACTAATCCTCATGTTATAGAATAGGGCAAATATTTTAATAAAGTTGGAATTGTACTGTATTGCAGTCACTCTATGGATACTCTAATTGAAATTGGACATGCTGTTTATTCCATGTTTAAATTAAGCGAAATGTGTAGGACTGTTGCTAAGAGTAGACAGACTAACACTCAACCTAACTAGTCTCAGAGGAAATAAATGGTTCACATGCAGTAGCGTTTATACAAGGAATATCAACATCCTGTCACAAGCATACAATGTATATCATTGTATTAGCATATCAAAGTTTTTGTTTTTCGGGGTGGCACGTCCGCGTCACAGTGTAACAAGAAGGCCTGGGTTTCCTAACACAGTCCAAAATCATGCACAGTAGGCTAATTGGCTATTCCAAATCACCCATAGGTGTGAGTGTGAATGGTTGTGTGAGTGTTGGCCCTGCGATGGCCTGTGTACCCTGCCTTCAGCCAGAGTAGGGTGAGATGGGCGACAGCTTCCCCGTGACCCTAATTAGGATTAAGCGGCTTAGAAAATGAATGAATGAATGAATGAATGAATGAATAAGTTTATGTTTTTCATGGTATAAAGTGATAAACGAACTGGGCTCAGGACTTTATATATGGCTAGTGAAGTAATATGAGAGTGGAGTACTTCACTCTACATTGCTCGCAAAAATCTAGTACATCCATGTCGTCACCACATACATTGCACAGGAGGCTGGTAGAAGTAAATCAAGAGCTACTATCAGCAAATGATAGGTAGCAATGGCACAAATGTATCATGTATTAATGCCAAATAGTTAGGCAAGCAAGCTTGAGATTCAGTTACATTAGTTAGCTAATTAGCTAGTATTTGTTCTTTCTTGGCTAGATATCGGTTGGGCTATTTGTTATATCAAAAAAGAATAATAAACCTTACTAACACTTTATTAATTATTGATTTTAAATTTATGTTCTGAACTGGAGACAGCGCCCTGTGGCTGAATGTACTGGACATTTTCAACAGAGTAGTATATCATCCGCCGTAACTGTTTTGTGCTGCAAAATTGTATTTTTTCATATAGTGCATTCTACAGCCTAGTTTTCCATCAACATCAGTATATGAGCAGTATCAAGGCTTCGGTTTTATTCTTTACATTCTTTAATTTGTTTTGGACACTTGGTTGCCAGAAACACTGATATAAACATGTCAAAAAATCCCCGCAAATCACAGATTTATCTAAATGCATTCGTTGTAACAGGCTATCGTTTTATATAGTAACACCGTGTACAGAGATTTATCGACACCCTCATAACAAAAGTCCTTTTTTTCCCACTTTGAAATTTTATGCCTCTCATGTATTTTTTTTTTCTGACAATGTACAACTGCCCAAGTCATTGTGAACTTCCTGAAGCATGTGACCCACACTGTGTCAATCTGCCTAAGTCTGCAGTGTGATGTAAAAATGCATTCGTTTTTTGCGTTCGTTTTTCTTAAAATGCATTCGTTTTTCTTAAAATGACCAAAAATGACTTAGGCACTTTTGTTATAAGGGTGATGTTGTGCAGATTTAATGCAGACGGTCCACATAAACTGATATAACACTTGTTGATGTATAGAAGCTTTCTTTGAAGAGATATTGATTTAGTATGTTTGAAGGGCGTATCCAGTGTCAGAGCTTCATAAGAGTCAGAATCTATGTTTTTTTTTTTTGTTTGTTTGTTTAGGGGGTTTTTTTGTTTGTTTTTTTTTCCCCATGTCTTCAGGACTGAGTGTATATTATTTCTGAGTAAGACACACTGCAGTTGTTTTTCTTTATTTACATTGAGAGAGAAAAAAAGACGGCTGGTCTGGGAACGCCACGGTGTTACACATACCCCCAGAGGGACGTCTCGATCTCACTGCTTAGGCTGCTGCTCCTGCGACCCGAACCCCGAACCAGTGGAAGAAGATGAAGACAACAACAGTAGCAATGATTACACAAACCAACTTGTTTTTGCACTGTGTTCATGTCATTTGTTCAGAATTATTAGCAATGACACTTCATATCAGACCACAGCATGCTGCCCATTCTCTAATTATTTTCCTCTAAAGGAACATCTCATTGCGGTTTACTCCTCAAGCCCCTTTCACAAACAATCTGCAAAATTTTGCATTTATTTATAATTTTTTTGGTCGTATAAATTCAGTGGCGCAACGACAAAAGTGTTCACATGTAAAATATGTGTTGTGTGTCTGTTGTGAGGAAAAAAATCAAATCCATAAGTCAAATGGTACGATGTTTCTACGAAAGTGGTACAAGTGTTGCAAGACAAAAAAATCCTCGTACGATATTCCTGTGATACTCGGTTGACGTACGACCTCTGCATATTTCCGGCCTCACTACTGTTGTATAACCCTTTCCCTTTACTCCTGCAGATACCCTTCTATCAAAAATCAATACAGCCACTCTTCTACACCCATTCC
This sequence comes from Tandanus tandanus, assembly GCA_039654325.1. Classification (NCBI taxonomy): domain Eukaryota; kingdom Metazoa; phylum Chordata; class Actinopteri; order Siluriformes; family Plotosidae; genus Tandanus; species Tandanus tandanus. The sequence goes on from JBCNYH010000004.1 coordinate 25,376,752, forward strand.
ACCCTGACTGCACTCTCTTCTTCACTTCTCTACACACACTCTGACCTTGGATACTTGACCCCAATTATTTAAATCCATCCTCCTTCATCACCTCTTCCCCCTTGCAGCTGCATTCTTTCATCACCCACCATCTCATTCACACACATGTAGTCAGTCTTACTCCTGCTGACTTTCATTCCTCTTCTCTCCAGTGCACACCTCGACCTCTCCAGACTCATCTCCACCTGTTCACTGGTCTCACTACAGATCACAATATCATCCGCAAACATCATAGTCCATGGAGACTTTTGTCCGACCTCATCGGTCAACCTGTCCATGACCATTTCAAACAAAGGGCTCAGTGGCAATCCTTGATGCAATTCCACCTCCACCTTAAACCAGTCCATGGTACCTACTGCACACCTCACTGCTGTCACACTATCTTCGTACATATCCTGTACCACCCTCATATACTTCTCTGCCACTCCTGACTTCCTCATACAGTACCACTAATCCTCTCTTAGCACCCTGTCTTATGCTTTCTCCAAGTGTACAAACACGTAGTCCAACTCCTTCTGACCTTTTCTGTACTTCTCCATCAATATTATTAAAGCAAGTATGGCATATGTGGTGCTCTTCTGTGGTAGGAAACCATACTGCTGTTCACAGATCACCACCTCTCTTCTCATCTTTAATTGTTTCAAAAAATAGCTGGTAATTGAAAATGCATATTTGTTGAAGGTAGGGTAAAAAAAAAATTGTATACACTTGCTCACTCACTAATTTGCCAAACTGCTTAATCCTATTAGGTCGCTGGGAGGGTGGAGCCTATTCCAGCCCACACTGGGCGAAGGCAGAGTACACCCAGAACAGCTCGCCAGATCATTGCGGGGCCAACAAACACACAACCATTCACACTCATTCCTAGGGGCAAATTAGAACAGCCAATTAACCGAAATGTACATGTCTTTGGACTGTGGAAGGAAACTGGTATGGGAGTGTGGGAGTGCATGGGGGGAACATGCAAACACCACATAAAAATGCCCTCACCAAGCCAGGGACTTCAACTCAGGACCTTCTTGCTGTGAGGCGGATGTGCTGACCACTATGCCATCATACCACCTAAATTGTAAACAGTATTGTGATAATTTAGCATATTTTAACAATGCCAGAATCATTTGAGCACGCGTATGATTAGTATGGTACTGGGCTAATATGTATAGTGAAAATTTGTATTTCATTTTATGACAATTTTGGTGATAACATACAGTATATCTCCTGTAGTGGGGAAGTAGCATTAAATCACTGGTACTCAGTACAGTGATGTGCTGTATGCTATCACGGCATTAGAATGTATGTGACATTTATATAGCCAAATGAATATTATGAATATTTTGCTGTTATTATATGCACTAAGTTACATCAAATACCTGTAACTTCTTGCATACAATGTGAGAAATCACACCAAATTTTTTATCAAAGTAAAAAAAAAATGACATGAATAATGATCATCTATTAACACAGAGTTCATAAGTTACCCCCACAATAAATATCAGTAATAATAAGATACATGTAAAAAAGAAAAAGAAAAGAACGACAGCATTACATCACAAAATTAAATTTTGTGACATGATAAAACTGCCTTGTGATGCGTTGTGATTAATGACAGACAATCCAAAGACTAATCTCACATCCAAGAAAATGTACATCCAAGTGACACAGCCTTATATTTGCTCATGTAACATGAACTCATTATAATGTTTTAACTGTATTATACCAGTTCACAGTGTATTAAATTGTGAAACTGAAGGCTGCTCGTGTGCATGAGTAGATGCAACACATCACAGGTGACGTACAGGCACCCGCTTTCTAACACCCCCATCCTTCTCTCCTGGCCTTGGCTACACAATCACATCAACGTGACAGCTTGATAAGCAGCTGCGGTCAGGATGAACACTTTCCTCAGCTTCTAAGTATATGGTGGTCTCCTCGGTTATTCTAAAGCGACATGTTTAACCTTCTGTCCCTAATTCTATTTCGGACCAGTGTCATTCCGAGGCGGAGCATAACCAATTCTGGAGAGAAAATTGAGGGGCCATCAATTGTGCGATTGTTGCATTGTCACCCCGGCTCTAGAGGTGAGGAAGGAGGGAGTGAGAGGAGATGGTTGTGCTGCTGGTCAGACACTATTCTATCTCCTCACAATAAATCTGATTTAATATCCATTGTGCTGCAATCCGGGCTGGTGAAGCGAAGGGAACGGGGACGTAGGTAAAGTGGCATAAATAAAAAGTGAAGGAAGCAGAATGGATATTGGATGCATTGTTGTATTAAATCAGAATAATAAAGACATGCATGCCCAAATAGGATTTAATAGAGATGTCTGGTGGCACAGAGGAAATAAACACACACACACACACACACACACACACACACACACACACACACACACACACACACACACACACACACAC
>JBCNYH010000004.1:25398101-25408164 GCA_039654325.1 Tandanus tandanus
ATATATATACACGTATGTATGTATGTCTATATAAAACATTTCCATGAAATCTACATTTTAATGGCTACACTTTAATCACATCTGCATTTCAAATTGCTGCATTTCAAATTGTTTGTGGTGTCGTACAGAGACAAAATTACAAAAATTGTGATGCTTTTAGAACTAAATTCTCAGTACAATGTTTTGAGCATTACTATGCAAAATTAAAAGTTTTTACTAATGTACTATTTCCTAATTCATTGCAAAATACACTAAAGTCATGTTCAGATTCCCAGGCTGAGGTGCCATAAATCAGAGTTATATAATAATAATAATAATTATTATTATTATTATTATTATTATTATTATTATTATTATTATTATCATCATCATTATCATCATTATTATTAATATTATCGTTGTTTTTTTATTTATTGACTTTGTTTTGCCTGAATGTGATACAGATCTGATGTTTTCAGGACTATGTGGACATGCACATCTAATCTTTTCAAATTTGATTTGAGTAAATTGGATACGTGTCTCACTTGTTGCCTTACGACTTGAATGAGAATAGTCAGATTGTAATTCATGTAGCTTTTTGCCAATACACATGTGCTGAATGCTGCTGCTATGGCAGGTGCATCCACATTAGAGTTACTGTAGATAGAGGTCACTTGTACTGTAATTTTGAATGGGAACAGTCAAGACAGGCAAATCTGATCTAAGCAAAAATATCAGGATTAGACCATGAGGCTTATAATGTGAATGTAGACAAAAATGAACAGAAATGTAGGACAAAAAAGATTTTTTTGAGTAGGGACCAATGTAAATTTTTCAGTGTTATGCTCTCACATTTAACAGCTATGACAGAAATTATGTACCGTTGTGTTAAACTAGCTAATGTTTTATGCCTGCTTCCAACTAGATGCGAATTTGAAGTCCATAATTGAGTGTTTCTATTAAAGTAAGCAGCCTTCCTCTAAAAACTTCTCAAACAATTTGCAAATCTTTTCTGTGCACAATCAAACAATTCAAATAATGGTCTCATTATTCAAATGTGTACAATAATCTTTTTTTTAATCAGCCATGAGATGTCTTCTGAAGGAACACGTTGACATTTTTTTACATGGCTGCTTGTATCCGAGTTATAAAGCCTTGGATTAAACTCATTTAATTGATGTAAGCAATCAAACAGGCCAATAACTGTAACAACTGAGTAATAAGTATAATAAATGCAATAATAGTGGATTGTAATTTCTAGCACTATAACACAAAAAAAACATGCTGACTATGAGTCACAGGCGCCACTTTAAGAAACACTGCTTGAGAGAATATTCACATGGGCTCACGTGCAGTCATGTTTACGCAGCTCTGCGAGGAGGTCGTGTTCATGGTTTGAGAGGGAGCCTATAATTAAGAAGCACACAACTAATGACTAAATAAGGAGCATAATCAGGGAGTTCACAAAGAGGACAATAATTAGAGACAGTGCACACTGACAGCTCACTGGATGAGCAGGGGGAGCAGCACTACCTCCAGCCATGACCTTTGCTGCGTTTTTATTCCAGGAAAAAGAACAGAGAGGTCAAAAAGAAAGAAAGCAGGTACTGTTCTTAATTACAGTCATTCAGGTAATCAGAACTTGGTTACTATTGTGGAAGGTCTACAAAGAACAAGAGACGTGTGAATAGCACTGGATCTGTGCCTGGCTCATCCTGTGCCAAGATGTGGTTATGTTGACAATACTATAGTACCAGGGGGAAGTATCAGTAGGTTGAAGTGGACCTATATTTTTTTTGTGGTGCTTTCAAGTAACAAAATGAAGGATAGACAGAGAAGTTCTGAAGCCATCACCTCCTCATATCAGGCTGTTCCTTGCTGCCCCAGCAGGGTGGAAGGTTAACACGTTCTGGCTCCATTGCTTTTGGCAGTGGTGCTCCTGCTGCCAACTATAATAATACAGCACTGAGCCACACACTGTGCAGAAGAAAGAAAGCCAATATGGTGTGTGAACAACCTGATACTAGCTGCAGTTTCTAGGTTTACCTTATCTCTCTTCTAATTATCACAAGTTGATTCACTGGAGAAAAAATAAAAACTTGTTTCATATGTCTGCCGGATAACAACACCAGGCCATTTAAAATAATGGTATCTGTTTTAACAGCAGAGACTGCCAAGGTGGTTGTAGTGAAAAGTGGTGCTATCATCTGCAGTAAATAATATTGATGCTCTCTGAATAGATGGTCTAGGTAGCCGAAAAGCAATCTATAACACTAACATGGTCAAAAATTTCTACGTTGCTCCCAGCGTTATAAAGGCATTGATGCTAAAAATGAGCCTGCTGTTATGTGTACTCTACCCGCCATAAGTTAATACTCCCACTTCTTTGTCAATAAAGGAATAATTCAGCACTCTGCAGAGATGTCTTAAGCACACCACTGACCATGAAATGCTGGCTCGCGTGCACAATAGTAAATGGAACGACCCAGACAAAGGCCGTGCCAGCTACTAGCCAACGATCTGCAAATAACTGCAGCCATTAAAGTAAGACACTGATTTATTTCCTCACATCACAACTGATAAAGTATCCTTATTGCGCATATATATAGACACACACAAATGCATAACCTTGACGACAAAAAAAAGACAGGAATAACAATTTTACTGATGTACAACTCTTCAACGACCTCCATCAAATTGTTGCTTTTATTTATTCATCTTTTTTTTTTTTTTGGCTTTTGTGCAGCAGTTGACACATTAAGTGCTGTAAGTGATGCCATGCATACTAAACTCAACGCTGTAAAGCAATTCATCACACACACACACACACACACACACACACACACACACACACACACAGGTCAACAGGCCATACAGCCATCAATATTGTGTGCGTGTGTGTGTGGGTGTGTGTGTGTGTGTTTATGTGTGCATGTAAATGTGAGTAGTAATCTCTGTATCTATGAACATCTGTAGCTACAATTGGATTGGAATACAAATGCCTCTATTCGTGACTAACTGTATGCAGACAAAAGACAAATTCTTTAAACATTCTAAGATGATTAAATAACAAATTCTGCCAATGAGTTCCATCACAGACATAAAATTTGGTGTAAAGACTGTTTTCAGGATGCCTTATGCATCCATTAAAGTGATAATGTGCTCATTATTTCCCTCATCCATCCAGTTTCATTTCAGCATTATTTTTCCTGAGCTCACAAATAGGCTTCCATATTTAAGGAGTTCATTTTCACACTGATCAGAGCTTCAGAACACAATCTTTGCCGTTTTTTCTTCATCCACCTTATGGCTGTGCTTTATCATGTTTTATCCAGACCAAGTAAACAGAGATAAAGACATAGGACAAGTCTTGTATTAATGCAGGGGTCACATGTACTGAGTCTCATTGTAATCATTAGCCCTGATTTACAGTCAAGTGCTAGACTCTCTTGATTGGCTATCTCCACTTGAGTATCTGTATGTCTGGCTTCTGATGAGGGTGAACAATCATTCATTCATTTTCCAAGCCGCTTAATTCTAATTAGGGTCACACAGAGGATGGCGCCCATCTTAGTCGACTCTGGGCTCGAGCGGGTACACCCTGGACAGCTTGCCAGGTTATCGCAGGGCATACATACAAGCATTCACACTAACACCCACATCTAGGGGTGATTTGAAACAGCCAATTAGCCTACTGTGCATGTTTTTGGACTGTGGGAGGATACCGGAGAACCCAGAGGAAACCCACTCAAGCACAAGAAGAACATGCAAACCCCACACAGAAATGCCCGAGCCCGGGAATCGAACCCAGGCCTTCTTGCCTTTTGCTTTGAGGTGGACGAACTAACCACTGCGCCACCATGCTGCCTGAGGGTGAACAGTAATTTATTGAGCTTTGTTTTATATTAACACGCACTAGTTTAATTGGGAGCTGATTGTTTTCCTCTAATAGTGGTAAGGGTAACACATCACTCTCACTCTCACTCATTTGCTGAACCACTTAATCCTAGTAGAGTCGGGTTAGCCTAACGTGCATGTCTTTGCGTTGTGGGAGAAAACTGGAGTACCCGGATGAAACCCACGCAACCATTGAGAGTACGTGCAATCTCCACACAAAATTGCCCACGGCTGGGACTTCCTATTAACACTTCAGACACACTCCAAACCTTCATGGTCATTCTCCCTAATTTTTGGCCACCTGGGGTAGGTAAATAGTAGAAAATTGAAAAGTAAAATTCAACACAATAGATTCTCGAATCATTCAAATTGTCTCCCTCATGCTCCCTGGGAATGTGTCTTGAGTTTTAATCAGTGTAGGTGAGCAAAGCAAACAAACATCAATTCTAGTAATTTACTATTATAATTTGTGTAAGCTGATAGGCATCCGTGTAGCAAGTGAGAATTTCCCTACATTTTTATCTTTCAAAAATCTGCATACTGAAAGTGGAATAATTGACCATTTCCGACTGAAAATCGTCTGCATCACAAATAAATATGATTAAATGATGTTGAGTGTATAAAAAAACCCATACAGTATAATGTATTAATGCTACAGGGATTTAGTTAATTTTCCGTTAATAAACTAATGCAAGTGTCACTCTATCCAGATTCACATGTTGATTGATTCACATGTATCTGCTCTTTTTTATTAATCGAGTGGGAACTGCCTTTTGGCCCCCTACTATTTACTGGTCTAGAGTAAAGATAGTTGATCGAGTATTGATGGTCTAATACACATCAATAAATCAACTGCCATAAACTGGTCTATTTAATTGAAGAAAAAAGAAGAAGATAGAAAATAAATGTCTGCGGATTGTCTACGTGACAATTTTTGACATTTGTTGAGATACAGTATAACTTACAGTACAAGTTTTAGCAACTTCCTTTTCCAACAGGTTCATATAATCAAACACATAATCATGCACAGATTGGATACACACTGACAGTGGAATAACTTGTACTGAATAGGTCAGTCACTTTAAATCTGCCACTGTCACATTTACCACAGTCAGTTCATGAAATTTCTGCCCTACTTGATCTTCCATGGTCAACTGCATGTGATATTACTGTGAAATGGAAGCGCCTAGAAACATGAGCTCAACCATAATGCAGTAGACCATGCGAAGAGAGAATACGGTTGCCAAGTGCTGAAGTGTAACGCATAAAAATTGCCTATCCTCTGTTGCTTCACTCAATTAAGAATTCAAAACTGCCTCTGAGAGCAATAGAAGGACAAGAACTATGCAGCATTAGCTTGAGGAAATGAGTTTCCATGACTGTGCAGCTGCATGCAAGCCTAAAATTACTATGCACGATGCCAAGTTCTGTGGAGTGATGTTTCAATATATGGCAACCTGATGGATGAATCTGAGTTTGGTTTGGCAGAAGAATGTCCCAAATTGCCCCTAGGTGTGAGAGTGATTGGTTGTGTGCGTGTGTGTGTTGGCCCTGCGATGATCAGGGTGTATCATCCGTTCGTCCAGTGTCGTCTCCAGCCTCCCTGCGACCCTAATAGGATAAAGCAGTTCGGCAAATGAGTGAGAAGCCTTCCCAGAAGAGTCGAGGCTGTTATTGTGCATGGTTTTAAAATGTGATGTCCATCAAGTGACAGTTGGCTATTTATAGACTCTCTACAAATGAACTACAAATGAAGTGTTACTGTGGGAAGTACTCTTGTAGGTTTGTCCATGGGGGATGTGGAGGAAAAGTGCATCTGTTGCTGAAGCCAGTGGAATAGCCTCTTCATGTTTAAACAAACATTTCATGCTCTTGTTTAATAATCAGTTTAAGATTCTTGAATGAAGGTTGGAGGTCTTTTGGGACTAGTCTGTCATTCTCTATGCAGTTCTTTTTTGTTCCATTTTCTTTTTGTGGGTGTCACATATATGGCATAAAAAATAAAAATGGAAATAAAAATGTTTACCTAATTGAGCATGAATACTTAATTTAATCTTAATTAAAGGGATTTTTCAGGATCTTTTTTTTTTTTTCAGCATGATCACATGCATGGATCACCTCCAAAATTTATTTAATTATTTCCTGACCCAGCCTCCTCCCCTCCACCAAGTTTGATGAAAATCAGATCAGTAGTTTTTGCATAATCCTGCTAACAGAAAAATAATTAATGAGTACTTGTTAAAAGCTTTTAATAAATTCCTGGATCCAGGATGTGATCTGGATCTTTTCCAAAATGTTATGGGTTCTTGACAGGCCCATACGCCATCTTACCACCAAGTTTGGTGAAAATGAGTTAAGTAGTTTCTGCGTAATCACATTCACAGACAAACAAACACTGAACAGAGGCTGGTGAATACATAACCTCCATCGCCGAGAGCCGGCAGGGGTAAAAATAAGGCTAGACTGCAAATGCTGATGCCTTGAAAGAAGTAAGTGAAGACTGCTAACACATTTAGTGCATATTATTACATTTCAATACATCATTAAATTACAGCCTGGTAAGTGTGAGGTTGTGTGTTATTATCCTTCCCTAATAATGTGATTCACGTTGGCTTTGATTCAGTAAAAAGTAACAGGTTAGCTGACAGTTTGGGTTGTGTGAAATCCCCTGTCATTTGAGTGCCAATCTTAAATCTTAGGGTGTTTAATCCACTTTTATTTGGCTTCATAAAGATCTACAAAATAATAAAACAGTGTGTGATCCTAACTATGCTCATAATCTGTTAGGCTTTTAAAAAATATTTTAAGTCCAGCCTAAACCTCAGAATACACTGCAAAGAATGAACGCATTAACTATACAACCATAGTAAAACATTCTTACTTGTAAATCTATTTCACTAATATCAGAACTAAAATGTGGGTAATGGCCCTTAACTCCCTCTCCTTCCCCACTTGCTGTAATGAACCTATCACACAAACCTCTACTGGTATGATAATAGAAATAAAAAGTCTAGATAGATTCTATTGCAATGCAGTACCTGCTCCCTATAGAGGAGATAGCACAACTGTAAAAGTAATTATTCCAACATAACACAGTCTCTCTAGATCCACTTACAGTTACAGAAGTCCCATATGAAATATCTTAGAAGTGCAGAGGTCCAGAACAAGGAGAGTAAAGTATGATGGATGATGTGAACTGCCTTTAGACACATCTCTTTGTCTCTAGTATCTCTGTGTTGTCCAATGGCTGACCCTGGCTCTGACAAAGCGCTAATCAACCATCTTGTGTCGAGGAGAGACATCTAGTAGGAGAGAACGTCCTTGACTTTGCAATCTTCCTCAGTGCAGATGAGGAAGTAGTTAGATTTATCACCGTCTTCATGCTTGCATCTCAACCTATTTGTCTATTAGGGCTTGTGTGCAAGCAGGATACAAGTGGAGACGATGTGCTTCTTCTTGCAGACCAAGTCCAGGATAACAGATGGAGAGCTTTCTTAAAGTGGTGTAGCATACCTTAATGCATCTGTGTTTTGTCACAACAATGATAAGAATGACAGTTTTAACCTTGTGGGGACATTTACCTGGTCCCTACTAGGGAAGCTACACTTTTATTTGAAAAAGAAAAAAGAAAAAGAAAATGATAAAGGTTAGAGTTTGGTGTAGTCATAGAAATAATAAGATTTATGAATAACTATATCAGTGGAAGGTCAAGTTAATAAACTTGTGTGAAGTAAACTTTACAATCTTTGGAAGCCAATTATTTTGTTTCTTTCCTAAGTTCTTGATACCCAGTGAAATGTATTAACACATAAACACTAATCTAGTAGAAAAAGTACATCATCTGAACAGATTCATTTGGCCGGGACACATATTATGTCTGACGATATCTCAGTGAATGAACAAGAAAGTCCAGCAGGCTGATCTTAAAGCTCTGCCTATCATTGGTTTTCTTCTCTTGTCTAACAAGTAAAGAAAACCTTGTATGTATTTAAGAGTTATTGCATGACATCTGAGCAATTAGTCATATAGGATCAGAGGAAGTGGAATAACTGTTTTATTCTATCCTCTGGATTGTAAGAAACCTAGCATTTTATTATTGTATTCAAATTCTTGAAATAAAATAATTTATATCTATATAAGTTCTTACCATCAAATAAATAAGAGAAGAGCTACAGGAGATAGCAGGTTATCTGAAGGCCTGTTCCTTTAGCAGTCCAATAAAGTTGCATTTGATGGACTGTCTAATAGTTATATATATATATAAAAAAAGTCTAAAATATTCTAATAGCTAATAATAATAATAATAATAATAATTATAATAACAATAATTCTTATTATATAATACTTTAATATTAGTCCAGCAGTATTCCAGTAGCCCAAAAAAATTAAGTTTGGTGGGGAAAAAATGGTCAAATTCCTATAAATAAGAAATATGTTCTTACATAATAAATGATACGGTAAATGAGATGAAATGACTATAAAACAGTTTTCATGGAATTAGTCTAAACTTATAAACTGGCATTAAAGCCACCTCCAGTTTGCTAGCGGAAGCTAGCATTACCGGCACATCCGGTTTTGTTGACACAGCTGAGGTGCACTCTTCTGTGGATATTGGCATTATACCATACTGAGGACCAAAGGCCTGTTGCTTCCAAAAAACAAAAAAAAGTTGCGTTTGGTGAAAAAAAAAACCCAACTGTATAATTCTTGAAAATAAAAAGTCTGTTTTAAAATGAATTGAAAATAAAAATTCATTCATTTTCTGAACTGCTTAATCCTTATCAGGGTTGCGGGGAGGCTGGTGCCCATCTCAGCAGACTGGGTGAGGGCAGAGTACACCCTGGACAGCTCGCCAGGCCATTGCAGGACAGAAACAAGCTGATGTTTGTGTGTGTGTAACTAAACCAGTCAGAAGTCACAGGACCATATTTTTAAATATGTGGATTAATTAGTTTGTCAAAATTATCACTTTTCAAATTTCAGCATAAAACACTATAACACTATCTACACTTTAGTTAAGTGTTTTGATAAATTCCTACAATACATGCACCACAAACCTGCATTTATTCAGAAAATGGACAGATTTTTTTTTAAATATCCTGAAAATGCCACAAATTTATCAGATTACTCTGCATGATGTTCAGGATGTTCAGGGATTCCTGACCATGTCTGACATCAATACTCAGCTTGGAATTTTCACTATTCAATAAAGTTATTTTTCCAACTTCTTAAAAATGGGTTTACATTAATGTGTTTGTTAGTTTCTATAGTAACAGCTCAGTCACAAGGACTTGATAATGCATGTATGACAAATGCATAATCTTCTACTGATTAACAGATTTATAAAAATGTGTTGGTGGACAAATGAAAATGTATAATGACATGGTGTTGAAACCTTTTTTTTGTCGATGACTCTAATGCCACAGAAGGACACTGATAGTGTCAATTTCAAATTAATTAAGTAATTTTCACCATTTCACTATTTACAGATATGTTTAACATTGTGGTAATGAGACATTTAACAAGTTTAACAAGACTCGAAGATCCAGATAGAGCTATTTGAGAAATTTACAAGATGACAAGCACGAAGGAGTTGGTGGTGATTTTAGCATGAAAGCTGACACTTTGGAACAATATCTGTGTGAGCCAGAGGGCTGAAAATAATATGATTTGTTCAATCCTGACATTACACTCCTTGACCCCTATCAATAAATTTTACTTAGTTGGCATTAATAACCAGGGTTTTATTCAGGAGCCTTTTTATGTGCACAAACTGCATGTATCCTATTAATGTCCCAGATCAGCACTGTTCTGTTCAACAGCATTTACTTGTTTATTATTTTGCAAGAGCAACTTGTAATTGATTAAATAAAAACTATCACTGTGCTTTCTTAGCAGCAAGCATGTCAAATAAAAAACATAGTAACAATAAAATAATAAATAAAAATATAATATTAATAATAATAACAATAATATAATAAACATTACAATAATAATAATAAGAAGAAGAAGAAGAAGAAGAAGAAAAAGAAGAAGAAGAAGAAGAAGAAGAATACAGCATACAGAGAATACAGAATTGATGTTTATTGCCCCCCTCCTTGAATCGCCATCTTATCGTGGTGGAGGGGTTTGCGTGTCCTAATGATCCTGGGAGCTATGTTGTCGGGGGCATTATGCCCCTGGTAGG
>JBCNYH010000004.1:25445831-25456065 GCA_039654325.1 Tandanus tandanus
TGTGTGTGTGTGTGTGTGTGTGTGTGTGTGTGTGTGTGTGTGTGTGTGTGTGTGTGTGTGTGTGTGTGTGTGTCCCACAGAAGGACAAGCCAAAGTAATCTTCTCTTGACGTTCTATTTTTTCTAAAGGTGTACATTTAAAAATAAATCAGTATAAAACGTGATTTGTTCTTCAAGACTTCTTTTAGTTCATTCAATAAATCCATACATGTGGTGAACTGGACCCTGTTGAGATATTGGAAGTATAATAACTTCTTATTGTTTGACAGTATTAATACAATATTACACTTCCAAATTATTGATACTAAGGCAACACTGTAAACAAATTATTTTTGGGGAAATCACACAAAAATCAAAAGGATGAAAATATTTGTTGAGAACCCTCATGAAAATTTAAGTTTAATCTGAACAGCTCTGAGCCTCCAAAACTCAAACTGTTCTGATCAAACAACTTATCACCCTGAGTCCTGATTACTTGAATAAACTGATCAACAATGTTTGTCCGCAGTGTTGCATTACGAGCACGAATTTAGAAGCTATTTTCATCTACAAGCATTGAGCTTTGTTTTGTACACCTGGAAACTGGTCAATGAAGTGTAAGGATGTTCCCGGAGATCGCAAGTTCAAATCAGGATTGATGCCACAGCCATTTGTGACCGGGAGTCCATGGGAGCTAATTGGCCGGGCTCTCACGGGAGGGAGGGATGGGATACACTCATTTCCCTTTCACTCACAGCGATCACTAGCCAATCATGGGCATCTGTGAGCTCATTCGAGCGAGGGGGCGGATGGCACTTTCCCTCCGAGTGTGTTAGACCGCCCCCAAATAGGCATAAGCAGCAGTTCGAAAAAAAGGCTGGTGGTGGGCATTGCATGTCACGGAGGGGGCATGTGCATGTTTACACCCCTCCCTGGTTGGTGGTGGTCGTGTAATAGGGAAGGCAATACTTGATGGGTTGGAATTGGATACTAAATTAGGTAGAAAAATCGAGGGAAATCCAAAAAAAAGGGAAAAAAAGGGTAAGGATGTTTTCACACCTGGGTTTTTTTAACTCCATTTGAATGAAGTCCTGGTTTGTTTCCCACTTTAGTGCCTTTGGTTTGGGCAGGTGTGAGAACAGCAATCATACTCAGATGTGGACCAAAACAACTGCACTGAGACCTCAATCTGTCGCAACTACCAGGTGTACCCCATACATTTCAGCTAAATGGCTCCTGTAGCCAGGTGTGCTCTGCATTCTGGGAGGCAAACTGTATGACCAATAATATATATATATCATGATAACTGAACATGTCTTTGATTAGCATGTTGTACATGCTCAATATTAGCTCCCTTGTCCTGCAAAGTCGTCTGAAGCCAGCAATTCTGTGCATAGTGTGAAGCAGTACTATATTTTCAATTGGTTCATTTAAACTGCATAGCAACGTTTCCCTGAAAAGAAATATGCACTAGTCCAGAACAACGCATCGTCTTCCTATATTTACTATTTTGCTCTCATCTGACCACTAATGAGAGAGTGAACCTTCTCACATGGTTTGTAGTAGTAGTAATAATAATAATAATAATAATAATAATAATAATAATAAACGAACCTCAAGGAAAATGCTAGTAGAAACAAATTTCAGGTGTGATAATGTACATAGTATGTATGTTAGCATGAACTATTTATGCTTTCCCACCTTTTTACCCTGAAATAAAATACTGGTCATGCAATCTTTTGCACAGTTTTGCATTGTTTGGCACTTTTTAGCACCATCTGGCACCGTTGGACTAGACTTTAATCACAGTGAAGCCTTGCTTTAATAAGATCTTGACAGGGTTTCAGCTCAAACAACGCTCTCTATAAAACCTTCACACCGGCTCTGTTTCCTGACATGTGATTGATGGACATGTTCCCCATGCCTGCCCTTCGTACTGATGTTAAAATCTCAGTTGTACCCGTGAGTGCCAGTCTGGCACTTTGATAGCACTAAAACGGCCAAATAAGCTAACTAGGCAGCAAACAACAAAGTGGGTGTGTCCGTAGATTCATTTTTCTTTGCTTTTAACATCACTTTTTGAATGCATAAAAAGGGGCATGATTTATGAATGATATGGCATAAGTGATCTGTTAACCTTGTCAGGCTTGTCTTAACCACAGAGGCAATGAGCTATACACATAAAAAATTATGCATCGTCAGCAATGTACTGGCCTTGTCTGTATTCCTATGAATATTATTAGTGTGTTGTTTTCAACAATATGTTAGCATGTATAGGTGCAGATGGACGGAGCTCAGCCGAGTGTGCTGAGTTTGAGTTCTAGATGTCTTCTGTGCGGGGCAGTGGTGGCCCGGTGGTAGGGTGCTGGATTGCTGATCCGAAGGTCTGGGGTCTGGGGTAAGAAAGGGTACACCCAAGCCTACTTCATCAGGCCAGAGCTCCTGGGCTCTACAGGATGCTAGTCCATCACAGGTTACTTTCCCAGAATTTACTGGTACCCATTTATACTGCTGGGTGGACAGAGGCACACAACTCACTAACCCCAAAATCGTGAGCCCAGCACCATAACCACTACATCGATCCCCACTGGCATGTACTGTGCTGCTAATTAAAACTCTTTCTTCCACTATTTAGTAATCCTAAATAAAGTAATCCTATCAAAACTCTCTGATCATGAAAATACTGTATGCAGAGGCAACATCCTGTCCTCTCTCTTTCTCTCTCTCTCCTATTCTTATTCATGTAAAAGGAGCACCATCTTCCACACAAAAGACCTACATAACTGAAACCCTTTTCAAGTAAGTGATCGGATAGAATAAACAGATGGACAATTCTGACAGTGCAAATAAGCAAAGCAACCGTCTTACAATGCATGACATCAGCAGAGTGAAAAAGCTCATAAACCTTTTGTCAGCCACAACCCTTTGTATTTGTGACCACTTTGGTTTGAAGTGCACGAAAGAGAATAGATGCATGAAACCTCTAATATAAAGGTTGGATGGATGTTTTCTGACCATTTGTGGAATATTAAAACAGTTTACTTGCTCAAAATGTTCTTTAGTCGTAACTGAATTGAGTAGTATTTCCAATCTACATGCTGTCCAATAGCATATAAAATAGCTACAAGAATGGCAGGTGTAATTGTATTATTGTCGCTGAGTGATGACTGTAATAAGTAGTTTTAAACGTCTCTTCTGTGATAACACTCTCACTTCTGGATAGCAAATGAATTAACCTGGGATTATTGTGTTTCTAGGGTTTTTTTTCCTTCTTTTGAGCACTAACATTTGCATGTCATGTGGGAGGACCATTCTTTTATATGCATTAGCAGTTTGAATATAGAGAACATCTTTGAAGAGTGGAATGGTAGCACAAAGGGTAGAATTGCCATTTGACATCCAAAATCTCTGGATTATTATCAAAATTTCAAATTCTCCATATGTTTGCATGGGTTTCCTCCATTTTTCCTTCACAAAAATATTCCTGAAGGAAATATGTGATTGAATGGGCATGGCTGGATCATATGCCACTGCATTTATTTAGTAATATCAAATAGATGTTCTGCAATCTGTGTCACGACTCGGAAGCCAATGAGAAAACACTGCGCCGGCGCCATATTGGTAGCCCCGTGGAGGCTGTGAACGTGGAACGTAGAGTAAATCTGCTGTAAACAGTTGTTCTAACCGCACGGAGAGGGAACGAGACAAGTGTTTTTTTCCTGGCAATTATTAAAAGCCTGGGTGAGCATGCTGAAGAACTCCAGAAAAAGGCAAGCTAAATGGTTCAGCACCATCTCCAGAGCAGATCTGGATGTAAAGATCCGCGTTTGCAGTGGCTATTTTATTATAACCGGATGAGTTCACATGTAAAGCTAATATTTTGTGTCTCTTTTTATTTATAATAATGAGAATGCTACTCATTAGAAAGAATTATACTGAAAGCAAAGCACAGACTGACAGAAGGTGTGTGTTGTTAGCTAGTTCGGCTGGATAGAACCAACGAATCAAGACCATGCTGAGTGAAACATGTGCTTCTTTTCTGCCAGCACATAATTGTGCAGCAGTTTTATGTACTAGTAAATAAGCCATTAATTTTTAAATATGCCACTCAGTATAAGCATTTATGTCGCAAGCAAAGTACACACTGAGAGAAGGTGTGTGTTGTTATTTAGTTTGGCTGGGTGGAGGCAACGAGTCGAGACCGTGCTGAGTGAAGCCCCAACTGTTAGCATGTGGTTCTTTTCTACCGGCACCTAATGTGCAGCGGTTTTAGGTACTAATAATTTTCAGACTGCCCGGTGTTCAGTCTGCACTCGGTTGTGATACATGTTTGTAAGGGTCAATTCTGTCACACAAAGCTAATTTCTGAAGGTATCTCTGCTGTGCAGCGAGGGCAAGACTATGAAAGTAAATAGAGAGAGCTATTGCGTCAGCCTGCATCCTTTGGAGTGGAAACTGTTTGTGTGGCCTCCAGTATGGGAACATGCTCTTGTAACCAGGGGCAACACCTGGTCACGTGACCGTATTGAAGTCCACCTATATTCATCTGCATGTTCATTTTCCAGACCATTGATAGGGTTGCATCTCAGCCGACCCAGCACAAAGGCAGGGTACACTAGTAACTGCTAACCAGACCATCACAGCACCAACACACATACAACTAATCACAATCACATTCACACCTGGGGCAAATGAAAATATCCAATTAGCCTAAAGTGTATGTCTTTGGACTGTTTGAAGAACCCAGAACCTACTTGCTATGATGCGGAAGTGCTAAACACTCTGCCACTCTTTCAGCATGATATCCATCCAGGGATCCATTTATCATCACTCACTCACTCAGATGCAGATCCGCTTAATCCTATTAGGGTCGCGGGGAGGCTGGAGCCTCTCTCAGCCAACACTGGGAGAAGGTACAGTACATCCTGAACAACTCCTAGACCATCGCAGGGCCAACACACACACACTCACACCTAGGAGCAACTTGAAACAGCCAATTAGCCTTATATGCATATCGTTGGACAGTGGGAGGAAACTGGGATATGCGGAGGAAACCCACACAAGCACAGGTGAACATGCGAACTCTATACAGAAACGCCCCCACCAAGCTGCTGTAAGGCAGACATACTAACTACTACGCCCCTGTGCTGGACTCAACATCAAATGTTTTACAGTTAAACAACTTGTAATGATACAACTATTCATTTATTTACTTCTAGAAATGTTGCATACTTCTACAAAGAAAGAATATGAGTATCAGCCGTTAAAATTTAAATTCCAACAGAAAGAGGGAACGCTTTTCTACAAACACACTGAGATATTTATCCAGCCAGGACTAAAATGATCAAACCAGTGTAGTGTTGCTCAAAAAAACAGCAGATAATTTGGTTTGTAATTTGCCCAGCAGAGAATGAACAGAAACTAAATCACAGTAACACCTGCAAATGATGGGATTACCCAAGATCCCTAAATATATTTAAGCTTGTCCAAACAGGGCTATTTTCACCCATTTCCCTGAAGAAGCAGAAATAGTGATACTATACTTTTCTATTATAGATGCACAGTGATTAAAAAAAAAAAAAACAACCCTGCTTTTTCAAGCAATTCGATTTATATGAATTCTCTATTCTGTATCTCATTATATGCCATGCTTTTTGTCCTGAGACTGTGGAAGCATTTTTCGTACTTTTCCTTTTAAACAACTGAATGCATTGAACATGTGACATCTGCATTACTGAAATGACCCTTTCCAGCCTCTATCCTGAGGCGATATAAGGGAAAAAACAAGACTTGCCATTCATAGATTTGTGATATTCATCTTCCAACTGCACAAGAATTCAAAGCAGTGCTAACATACAAGACTTCTTGGTCACCATGTAGTGAATACCAGCACAAAAAGCTTATACATGCCACTAGTTTCTCGAGGCTAATGCTGGACTCTTACACAGCTGTTCCTGATTTGTGCAGGAGGGACAGAATGGACAAGGGACAAGAAGTACATTTCAGTCCTAGTTTGGGTTCTTATTCTTTTTCTAATTCATTCCATCATTCTGCTTATACTGCCTTGCCATTTTTTTCAGAATTTGTGAGACTCTAAAGGCTTCTCCTGATGGACTAAACCAAACCCATATCCCTGGCTTTACAAGCAGCTATAAAAGGTGATTTAACAGGAATAATCAATGTGTCACTCAGAAGGCAGCTGCTGAGCCCAGGGGCAAGGCAACCGGATGAAGACTGCAGGTGAAAGGCAGACGGATATAATGACATTTTCTACAGGCCCAATCCTTCAACCCACAGCTTCCAAAATCCTAACCTCCAGTCTCAATGCCATCCCCCTGTAACCAACCCATCCTAACTCAATTTCACAGCCTACTGCTGCCCAATGATGCCTCATCACACACCAGAGGCAGAGTACACAAACCAGAGTTTCATATTTATGCAAAGCATCAACAGGGTGCATGATTTGTTAGCCAGATGGAAAACACTGTAAGTCATAGTCACAGGTATTCTGGGCATACGATGGTGATTTAAAAGGGGTCTAGGACTAAATGTAATCTTCAGGGGTAGAAAATACCTCAGTAGATGTATTTCATTTAAGTTAATTTAATTTACCGAACCGCTTTATCCATTATATGGGTCGCGGGGAGGCTAAAGCAGGGAGGGAGGGGAGAAAGCAGGATACAATCTGAACAGCTTGACAGTCCATTGCAGGGCCAACTAACACATGCTAACAACTCACACACGCAACCAATTACACCTAGTGGCAATTTGGAACAATGTGGATGTCTTTGAACTGTGGAAGGAAACCGGAGTAACCAGAGGAAACCCACGCAAGTACAGGGAGAGAACATGCAAACTCCATACAGAGACACCCTGTGACTCGAACCCTTCTTGCTGTAAGTCGGACGTGCTAACCACTATGCCAACATCGAATTTGAAAAAGCATAATAAGATAAGTTGGTGGCATGCTTGCGTAGTGGTTAGCACATCCGCCTCACAGCAAGAACATTCTGGGTTTGAGTCCCAGGCTAGGTGAGGGTGTTTCTGTGTGCAGGTTTAATGTTCTCCCTATGCTTGCATGGGTTTTCTCCAGGTACACCGGTTACCTCCCACAGTCTAAAAACTAATTGGCTAATTAAACAGGCTAATTGGCTGTTTCAAATTGCCCCTAGCTGTGAGTGTGAATAGTTGTGTGTGTGTTGGCCCTGCAATGGTCTGGCAAGCTGTTCATGGTGTTCCACGCCTTTGCCCAGTGTTGGCTGAGATAGGCAACAGCCTCCCCATGACGCTAATAGGATTAAGCTGTTTGGCAAATGAGGGAGTGAGTAATGAGATAATGTGACTTCTTTGTTAAACCCAGGTTAGACTATAATCAGTTCTAAAGCTAACATGAAATGACTGAGCAGCAAGTCAAATTCTAGATAATGCTTAATTTTATTTATTCACTAATTAATTCATTAGTAAATTATTTAGAATTTCACATGCATATAAAACTTAGAGTTTGACTGATGCTTTCAGGTCAAATGGCTAGAATAAAAAAAGCTAGTTTTAGATTTTCATTAGCTAAAAACATTTACTTAAGTACATTTAAAAGTCGCAGCTTATGCACTTTCACTTCAGCATATTTTTGCCTGAATAGTTAGATTTTTTAAGCATTATGATTTTAGCACATTATCTGTGCTTGAATAATGTATAACTTATCAGTACTCTACACAACTTTAATTAGCAGATCAGTCAATTCCCTGGTCCACAGATCACAAGAGTTCATAATATTACATGCCATATGGACTGTAAACTTATGACATAATGTGGGTGGCAGCATAACACAGGAAATGAATATTTCGAGTTTTCTACCGGGTCAAATGTCACGGCTCCACATGCCGAAGTGTGATCTATGAATCCATTCTGTTCTTTCATGCATTTAAATGTGGAGCTGGTCTCCGGGCTGACCTTAATTTAAACCAGTGGTTAGGCTTGAACCTCATAACCCCCTTCCCAAAATGTAATGATTATGAGCATAAGGAAATGAAAGTGAAAAATCCATCATCACTTTCTCATACACACTCTCTCTCTCAGACAGACACCCATGCATACACACATATTCACACACACATGCTGGTTGGTCATCAACCAGCGACAGTCCATATCTCACTTTTCAAGGCGCATAATAAGCGACGTGTGATGAGCTACTGCCTGCTATAGAAAGCTAATCCATGCAACAAAAAAAAGGAAAAAGAAACACATTTAGTTGGATAATTGAACTCAAGCAGAAGAATTACAAGAGGAAAAGCACTCAGGCACCTCCTATGTGAATCTTCTAACCTTGATGTAATAATGAGCCCTGCTTCTCCGAACATCCTGCTTCCTGGAGCACTCTAATATTCATGGAGTCAGGAGCAAGCCTCCCTACAGGCATTTATGTTGCCTCATCAGGAGGAGAAGCAAAGGGTGGGTTGGTAATGCGACTCAGTTAAATCTATACCACTGTGTAGCTGCAAATGTGCTGTGTATTGCTGCTACCTTATACAAAATCTGAAATGCTGCCAATTTCCCCATAATTTCTGTTTATCATGCAGTCTCATTTTGTTATACTCTTGTTGTGGAACATTTTTGTTATTATATTGCTATAAACCTTAGTGTGACTCCACACAGCCTTGTGGCATTTACACACACACACACACATATATATATATAAATACGCTTCTTATAGTGTCAAACATCACAAGCATTACAATTCTGAATCTAATAGTGTGTGTTTGTGTTGGGGCAGATCAGAGAGACAGGAGGAGGAGTTATAATAGCTCATTCAGTGAAGGTGAGACAGGTGCAGGTAGAGAAACACAGTGAAGACAATTTTATGCACAGTAATGATAGAAAGAGAGGAGAGAAATAAAGAGGGAAAATCCACACTGATGTAAATGAGACCCTTCACCTGGCAAAACCCTTAGTGTTCTTTCTCTCTCTCTCTCTCTCTCTCTCTCTCTCTCTCTCTCTCT
Organism: Tandanus tandanus; assembly: GCA_039654325.1. Taxonomy (NCBI): domain Eukaryota; kingdom Metazoa; phylum Chordata; class Actinopteri; order Siluriformes; family Plotosidae; genus Tandanus; species Tandanus tandanus. The sequence goes on from JBCNYH010000004.1 coordinate 25,454,806, forward strand.
CGCCATCTCCATCTCTCTCTCTCTCTCCATCTCCATCTCTCTCCCTCCCTCTTCCCCTGTAGGGATGGACTCAAACTGGTGGGTGTTGAAGCCAGATTTTCGGTTGCCTACAGAGGAGGAGATCAGAGCCATGGTGTCTCCTGAGCAGTGCTGTGCTTATTACAGCATGCTGGTAGCAGAGCAGAGGCTCAAGGTTTACACACACACACACACACACACACACACACACACACACAGACACACACAGACTCACACTAATCTGCATGTGTGTGTGTGTGTTAGGATGCTGGTTATGGTGAGAAGTCCTTCTTTGCTCCAGAAGAAGAAAATGAGGAAGACTTCCAGATGAAGATTGATGATGAGGTCAGTAGTGTGTGTGTGTGTGTGTGTGTGTGTCTTCTGTATCATTCAACAACTAGGCATGAACACACACAGACTAAACTCAGATACACCTCAGAGATTGTTTGTGCTGTTCAGTCTTGTGTGTGTGTGTGTGTGTGTGTGTGTGTAGGTGCGCACAGCTCCGTGGAACACCACCCGTGCATTTATTGCAGCGATGAAGGGAAAGTGTCTCCTGGAGGTGACTGGAGTGGCAGATCCCACCGGCTGTGGAGAGGGTTTCAGTTACGTCAAAGTACCTAACAAACCCACACAGCAGAAGGTAACACACACACACATACTCACATACACACACACACACACACTCACATATACTCTCAAACACATGCACATATACTCACACATACACACACTGACATACTCACACACACACATATACACACACTGACACACATACATACACACTCATATACTCACTCACATACACACACACGCTTACACTCACATATACTCTCAAACGTACACATATTCAAACATACACATATACTCACACATACACACACTGACATACTCACACACACACACACACACACACAAACATATACTCACACGCACACACACATACACACACTCACACATACACATATACTCACACATACACACACTGACATACACACACACACACACACACACACACACATATACTCACACATACACACACACATATACTCACACACACTGACATACTCACACACACTGACATACTCACACACACACACACGCACACACACACATACACACACACATACATATACTCACACACACACATACTCACACACACATACTCACACATACACATACTCGCACATATACACACACACACACACACACACACATACGCACACCCACACACACACATAC
>JBCNYH010000004.1:25475843-25489389 GCA_039654325.1 Tandanus tandanus
ACACACACACACACACACACACACACACACACACACAACCATTCACACTTACACTCACACCTAGGGGCAATTTGGAATAGTCTAAAGTGTATGTCTTTGGACTGCAGGAGGTAACCAGAGAACCTGGAGGAAACCCATGCAAGCACGGGGAGTGAATGCAAACTCTACACAGAAACACCCTAGTCAAGCCCAGCACTCAAACACAGGTCCTTCTTGCTGTGAAGCAGAGATGTTAACTACTACGCTACCATGCAACCCACTATTATATTAATATAATATAAATTATAAAATTATGGTAATACAATTGTAGTAATTAAATATACTAGAAACACTGTGAAGCTTTTATACATTCTTAAAATTTACTTAGAATAACTGTTCTCAGAAAAAAGGCGACAGATAAATGATGTGGGGAGTCAGAGGAATCTTCTGTATAAACAGTGTAGTCTGTGAATATTCTAAAATGGCATAACGACCATTCTTGGAATAACAGAGGAAAAGCAGCCGAGGCTTTTTTTTTTTTTTTATAGCCAGTTTTTAGCAACATGGATACAAGTGCCTGTTTAATGTCATGAGCAGTCTATGCCTGTTACTGAAGTACAGCTAACAAATTGTTTTTTAGAGTGCATCTGGGAAGGCCCACTGAAAGGGTATTCAAATAGATGAGCCACCCCAAGCTCATTCATATGTCAAAATGCCTATTACAATAAGAAATGTCACACATATGTGCCACCTCACTGTAAAATATTCACAATTAAACTTCAGTTTGTCTTTTTCCCTGAAACAAGAAGCAAATAGCATTTACATTAAAAAAAAAAAAACAGCTGAAGGTACAGTCCCCATGGAGCACATTGAGGTTAAGTGCCTTACTGCAGTGGCTATCAGCTGGAATCAAACTTGACACCTTGAATCTCAGCCAGATTCTCCTGGTGCTTGTCTAGCACAACACTGAAAATACAAATTGGCTTTAAAGAATAAAAACAGACGCTATAAGTCTAGGCCAAACATTTCATGCCTCATGACCTTGCTAGCTGAACCTACCTTCCTACAATCTTAAACCACAGTGCTGTTGAATGCTCAATTCTTATTGGTCAGGAGCTGTTAATTAATGTTATATAACAGCACCCTTTCTAGTAGTGCCAGCTGCAAGAAAAATTACAGGTTTACATTCATGTCTCTATCTGATAAAACATACATAAAATTTCTATAATAACCAGCCATTACACATGTGAATATTGGTGGACCTCCTGCTGAATCTAAGACTAATAATAAACAGATTCAAAAACATGTCATTTCACGAAATAGAGCATACAGTATAGGAAACAACGCTTTGGTGCTTTCTTCAAGGAGACATCTATTTTAAATACATAAGTACATACTACAAGGCAACTGCACAATCTGATTAATCTGCTATTAGGGGTTAATAAACACTGTCCCGAGTGGGTAATGCTTGAGTCAAAACAATGGACATGTATGGCTTGTCCCAGTCACTTGGACTATGCAACATCATTATCCCACTTTAAACATGAAAAAAATAAACCATAAAAATCTCATTTTACTTTGTTTTTTCTTGTGTTTCCACATAATATATACTAAAACTCTGAATGAGTTTTAAAACACGCTGTTACAGAGGACGGTTTTCTTATGTTCCCGTGTTGTATATACTAAAACTCGAAATGAAAAGATGCTGTTAGCTACACAAGGCTGTTAAAAACCTTAGAACAAGTATTGACCCGTAATCTACTGAAACTTAAACGTCCACACAGCCAACCTTTATCCATACCACTTTTCTGTCAGAGTTGAAGGCAACCTGGAGCAAATCCTAGCAGACTTCAGGCAGGAAGTGGAGTACACTCTGAAAAGTTCACCGGTCTACTGCAGGGCTAACACAGAGCTGAACCACCATTTACACTCACATTGTCACATGGCAATTTAGAGTAGCCAGATCACCTAATCTACATGTCCTTGGACTGTAAGAGTAAACTGGAACACCCAGAAGAAACCTTATCTGAAAGAGAACTGAGAGAACATGAACTTACGGTGCACTCTTACGATTCCCATCATGATCCCGGCTTGAGCCAATCATATTCCGATGTCATTTCAGTGTTATTCCCATGATGGTCTGATGCTTCAGATGCTTTTGTTCCAATGTTCTCTGAATTCCCCCATAATTCTTCGGTGTCCCCCGTTGTTCTCCAGTGTTTTCTGATGTGTACCAATGTTCTCACATTTCCAAACTGGGATCGTTATGGGTACTGTGTGAGCACACCCTAAATTTTATATATCAGTTTAAAGAACACAAGTATCATGGAAAAATATATTTAAAATAAAGAAACACTTTTGTTCTTCATTATTTTATTTGGTTGGACATTCCAGATAGAAAATCCATTTGCCTGACACTGAATAATCACAGTCTGTGCTGTGTGGGTGTATTTCTTTGTATTTCACGTAACATGTAGACAAGACTATGATTGGCCTTGACGAAGTGTCTGGTTTATAGAGCGTGCGGGTGAGCTCTTTTGTGTGTTGTATGTCTGTATTTATGATCATTATTTGTTAATGCCCTTAGAAGTATATTTCTCATGATACCATACTTATACCATAAGTCGAAGCACTAGTAATGACCTCCTTAATGTTTACACTTGCCACCATGGCTTTTATTGGGTTTAGCTGTTTACAGGTTGTTTGCTAAGTTTAGGATTCATGACCAAACCTCTTTAAATTGAAATTTCGGAGCTATAAATATGTTTTTTTTCCCCAATTTCATCCACTAAGAGGATAAAATGCTGCATATTGATCCTAATATTAAGAGCAAGTGTACGGATCTTTAACTGTCCCCAGCAGGAATCAATAAAGTGTTATCATTATAGAATACTTCAATTTTTTGTTTTGTATTTTCTATATCATTGCCTTAATCCTTTTTAGATGCTGTTACATGCTCAGTCATCTGATCTGGTCAGTGGAGTATAAAGTCATTCATTCATTCATGATCTAAGCATTCACACTCACACTCACACCTAGGGGTGATTTGGAACAAACAATTAGCCTACTGTGCATGTTTTTGGACTGTGGGAGGAGAAAACACTCAAGCATGGGGAGAACATGCAAACTCTACACAAATCGAACCCAGGCCCTCTTGCTGTGAGGCGGATGTGCTAACCACTGTGCCACTCTGCCTGTGTATAACGTACCAAATTTAAATCAATTCCCAAAAACTGATATAGGTCAATGAAAGAATGTTGTGGATAATTAAAATTTGTTTTATTTATATCTGATCATATACAAAGCGAAGACGTCTGATGATTTCTTGGAGTTCTTTTCATCTTGTTTTTAATGTTTATGTCTAGACTTTATGTATATGTACAGCCTGTCTGCATGTGTCATGAACAGAGCAGAGGAATAAAGGTGAAAATCAGCTTTTACGGGGGCAGGAAATTGTGTCCAGCAAAGCGTGTAGAGTGTGCAGAGGACGTGACAGACTAGACATGGAATCCTAATGAAAATCATATCCAGCGGCATACATATTTGACTGCATCCAGAGCACAGATTCACCTGCAAATGTTGACCATACAACGCTGAAATAAATGTCAAAAAACACAAAAGGTTATTTAAATAAACTCCAAACTGCAAAACTGGCAACATAAGATTTAATTACAGGAGTGGTTCCTAAACCTCAGAGACTCTATTAATATCCTCTGCAGTGCAGCTTCTTGGTCTTACTATTAATAAAGGAAACCTTTAACTAAGATCATCTCACCTTACAGGATTTCTTTTTTCTTTTTTTTAAAGGAAGAACTGACAAAGAATACAGGATCTAATCACTTCACCTCTAGCCTGATGTTGCCTAAAAATACACTGAAACTGTAGCTCAGATAAGTATCTAAGCTTACCCCAACTCGGAGCACTAATGTCATCCTCTGACTCCTCAACACTTCTCCTAAATCCCCCAGCAGCATGATGTAGCACAGTGCATGCCTTCATTGGCCACAGCCGCCTACTGAGGGCACAGCCAGTACTTCTGAGAGCAAACACCAAGTTGCTTGACTCCCAGCTGTACACATGCACATTACGACTGCCTTTAGAATCCTATCTGCTCAGTCACTCTCACTCACCCTTCCCTCCTCCGTAACAATATCCCACCAAACCGTCCCCCAAAAATAGCCAGGCAAAGCTGCTTAATGACTAAGACACCCGCAGATTTTTAAAACGCTAATCAAGCAAGCGTCACTGCCACATCAGTATCATGCCAGAGGCTTTTTGTAGTTGAGCTAAAAGGTTGTTCCAGCTTTGAGGATTCGCCTTCTTTTCTTGGAAAAGTACATGTCGCTTCAAAGCACGCTAGATGTTTATAGGCTTAGTGCTTAGTAAAACAGAAGACGAGGCTTTTCAAGAGCTGAAAATGCAACATTTTACAAAACTCTGTTCTCTTATATAATAGCACTGTATGAAAAGCACTGTAGGAATGCCGCTGCATAGACTTAACTACGACTTAAGATTTAATCTGCATAGTTTTTGAGGAAAATGTTTGTTACTTCAACCTTCAGCTAAAAACAGACCATCTGACAGAATCTGTAAACTGAGCCATCAGATCAGTTCTATCATCAAATCTACCTATCATAAAAATCTACATATTACCGTCAATACCATCTGAATACCCACTGGTATACCCCTTTCTCAACCACGCAACCTTCACACGGATACCCGAGGTACCTCGAGGAGGAAACACCCCGCTGTGTAGATGCGGAAGACTGTTTTTTTCCCCCTCGTCCTCATCCTTTTTCCTTCGAAGGCATGATTCTGCAACAATAGCTGAGGTGAAGATTCACAGCCTGTTACATCGTGGAAAAAGACGTATGATCACCGTGAGCATCTTATAGTAACCCCTGGTGCTTGTCGATGTTCACACATTGTTCACGGTGGTGACACGTTGTCACGTGGAAAAGACACGTTTTCAGTCTTTCCGCAGAAATGCGGTAGAAAAATCACGTTAGAGTTTACCGCAAGTAGCTGCAGAAGGTTGTGGTGCTGACGGTCTCTCTGCGGCAACATGCGATACACGCGACAACAATCACACGTTGTTCTGCGGTGTTCTGTGGAAGCATTTCCGTAAACTTCCATGGGCCAAGATGCGTCGGTTAGAAAGGGGCATTAGCGCAACCACTGGGATTTAACCTTTCCTTTATTTCTACCTGAAAAGATAGATGCAGCGGCGCTTTAGTCTTTCAGTCTGTGCATTTCTTTTGACTCCTCTTCTGTACACTCTGCACACCTCTGTGCTCATCAGCTCTAAAGTCACTAACCAGTTGGGTCTTTGCTTTTACTCAATGCGAAGTAGAGTTCGACATTTGCTGTCTCCCCTACTTTGAGCCTGGATTTCTCATTAATACAGTGAACTAGGGATGGGTGATATTGGAAAAAACTTATCACAGTTTTTTTATTCTTTGTATCATTCAATCACAATATGTATCACAATATAAATGAAATCGCTGTTTCTGTCATCTCGAAGTTTCCGTTGCACTCCTAAGTAAAATGTGAGGATATTTCATTTTATTTTACGAACCGCTTTAGTACACCCTGAATACCTTGCCAGAACTGGCATATAATTAGCCTAGCGTGCATGTCTTTGTATTTTAATTGTAATATTTATCACAATATATGATTTGATTAGGCATGTAAATCGGCCGTTGATACTGCGCTCAAGCATCGAACGTCGATAATCGAGCAATATCGAGCAAAATAAGACAAAAATCTAACCTTCTAGAGTCGCTGGATGCGCCGGCACGTCCAAATCATGTGACCAATTTAAGATAACGTAGCAGGAAAATGCAGTCTCGTCGAGTCTCCGTTTCAGCTTGTGTCAGAAGTGCAGACTTCAAACTATATACCAGTTTTAAATGGTGGTGATGGGGCCAAGTAAAATCAGAGTTATGATAAATAATTTACCCAATGCTTTTTCCTGAATTTTCTCATCTAGTTTGGTGCGTGTTTGATGCGGTAAAACTGGGCTATGCTAGGCAAAGTAGCACAGGAGCAGAAGGTGGAAAAGAAAAACAAAACATGACACACCCTTTCCTAGCATCAACCAATCAAAAAATACACGCAACGTGCTGCATGTGGTTGCTTGGGAGGAGGGGGGAGATGTGGAAGTTTACGGTGGCAAATGAGAGACGGCAATACCTACAGCGAGTTTGGAGATTTGAGAGATTTTACAAGCAGCTTTATTGACGTCACGCCCTCTTCACACACTCGCAAAATCTCGTTTAAACCAAAATGGCGCCGTTCTGAGCAGAAAATAAGTGAAAACTGCCATAAAATCGGACAGAATCTCACCAAATCTACAGGAGTAATTATCGGAAATTATTGGTACGTAAGATTTTATTATCGATACGAGCTGTCACGGGTCCAATCGAGCTATTAATCAATAGTTTTATCGATCGTTACAAGCCTAGATTTGATAATGCTGACAGTTTTAAAAATATTAGGATAATACCTGAAGCTAGGGCTGGGCAATATGACCTACAAATAATATTGTCAATTTGTAAAGGAAAGGTGATATTTCTGCTCACTCACAATACTAATGATATTTAGTTATCTGACGATATAAACAGTCATATCACAATATGATAATTGATGTATAATGTTAATACATTATTTTTTTTCTCCTCTTAAATATCATTGTAACTGTAACTGTGCTGGAAATGTCATCCGTAACATCAACAGTGACAATAATTAGCATAATTGCTATCATGTCATAAATATTTAAGATAAACATATTTGTGTTTGATCTCGGAGTTATAATGTCACATTTTTATATAATAGTACATATTTTTATATGTCTCCAGTACATATCACTTTTATATCTCTTACTCCATTAAGTACATTTTCCCTAGCATATAGATGAGATGGATGCTTGAACACAATGTGTCATCTTATATGTACACAATGCTATAAACACTGAACAATATATATGTAGAAAAGCTTTAAGGTCTTCAAAAAAAATTAAATGCCATTATAAATTTAAAGTGAAATGAAAGGCAACCCTTCCAAACTCTCCTCTTACACACGATCATATGTATATCTTCATTATCAGGTGGTTTTTACTTACATTTTCAAAATGTAGAAGTAATCAGCTAAAATATGTTCAATAGTTCACCTCAGCCTGTTTGAACATGCTACCATTTGGAGTCCATTTCATTATTGCGAGTGCGCAAAATCGCAAGAATAGGATGTGAATTCATCGGTTCACATAAGGCAAGATAACCTAATAAGGCAAAAATAACAATGTACAGATATTAAACTAACAAATCAGATATAAACTAGTGAACTTCTTAATAAAATAAAATTATTCACATCTACACCTAATACGAGCTAGCGTTTATATACATCAGACAAACATCGGCTCGTTTATAGGAACGTATGTTATGTCCTGTCGTTCATTCATATACAAATTACTTTTATATTTAACATCGCATACACATGAATCACGTGCAACTTGTCACAGTACAATCTCACCCTCTGTGCGTGGATTTATTTGTTTTTTTGTTCTTCACAAGGAAGCTTGTAATAACAATAGTGTGTTTTGATGTGCAAAGATATATACGATATATGAAAGGCTTTATTAAGTTTGGGATTAAGGTCCGTTTAAGTAGAATTATCTGCAGGACTTACTGAATGTTTTGTATTATAATACTTTACTGTAAGCCACTCCGTACACTGCATATCAAATTACAGAGAGCTAAGAAAAAAAAGCGACAGAGGGCATGATGATAATTTTAAAGGAATGCAAAAAATCGTAGCCTGATAAATAGCAGAGCATCTGAATTTAAGGAATCACACTGTGCCTCTCACTGGGGTTTTGCCCACACTTGATTCAGCTGTATAAAGAAAGAGAGAGAGAGAGATGCAAATGCACAATTTCAGAGAACTGGATTGTGTTTACAGGAATTCAGCTGAAGCTCAAAGCAAGAGGCAAGATTTGGCACTCTTTTAAATGCTTCTTTTCCATCACCCAGAATAAAACCCCAAGGCCTTTCCTCTTAGTCGAGTGGGAAATGCTCTCAAGGCAGTTAAGATATACTGTGCTCTGTTCACTTTCACAGAGAGCTCAAACGATGGTGTTGATCCTTTGAGAGCCAAAACGATTTTATTCTGCAGTCTGCATCCAAAAACAAATTGGAAAGCACAATCACACTCAGTGATTGTCTTTCAGCCTCGTTTTATACTTGTGCTGATCCCAGAAGAATCACCGACACTATATCGCCATCTAGGAGGTGGGAGTGGATAGTGCAGAGACAGAATAGATACTGTAACTGACTGACTGACTGATCCAGTCAGGTTAGGACGTGCGGCCTATACAGAACCCTTGGGATCAGAAAGAATTAGAGACAACAGAAGGAAGACTAAGGGGGATTAAACACAAAACACAGCAATGTATGCTGGGCTACCCACATTGCTGCATGTTTCCCATCAAGTTACATAGCCAAACTGAGTGGCCCTTATGACCACTGCTCACAGTAGAAACAATACGTGACACAAAGAGAGCCAGACACCACTTATACACAGCTGAGCGCTGAACTTGGGCATCAGTCCTGCAAGCAGTGGAGCTAAGATTACACTCAGGCTTCAGTTTCCACCCTGTAAATTGACTGTAAATTGATTTCCAGACTTGATGCACCAGTAAGGTGGTTGTGACACAGACACTCCAAGTTTATGTGGATGGATTTCAAATGGACGTAATCTATCATCTGTTGAGTGTGAAGCTATGTTCACAAGTGTGTGTGTGTGTGTGTGTGTGTGTGTGTGTGTGTGTGTGTGTGTGTGTGCGTGTGTGTGTGTCCACTGATGTTCAGCATGGTTGCTAGGATGGGCTCTCTACTAGTAATCAATCTGTTACACTCACACACACACACACACGCACGCACACACACACACACATACAGTATATAAATGGTGATGCTTTCTGCTACTATGTGAACCCCATCAGCGCTCCCATTAGTATTCTCTGCCCTGCTCTTAACACCTGAGGGAATGAGCAGCATTAGCATCTAGAGATAAACATGCACCCTTTTCGCCATGACATTTCTCCCCATTCACAGCCAAATCAGTCTCCAAAAGAGAGAGCTAAAGAACCAGCATCAGGCTCTGATTGTCTCAGATATAATTCCCAACACTGCTTCTGGCCCCACAGGTGCTGGTGCTCACAAATGCACACACATATGCAAAGTGACATAGAGAGAGAGAGAGAGAGAGAGAGAGAGAGAGAGAGAGAGAGAGAGAGAGAGAGAGAGAGACTCTCACCGTGCAGAAACACCTGCAATACAGTGAGTGGAAAAACTCTCATCCTCAACTTCACTGATCTCCCACTGACAGAGAGAGAGTGAGAGAGAGAGAGAGAGAGAGAGAGAGAGAGAGAGAGAGAGAGAGAGAGAGAGAGAGAGAGAGAGAGAGAGAGAGCGATACAAGAGAGAACAACCTAAATCCAGAACTCATCAGGATGTGGTGAATAGAATCACAGTGGCAAACCTAGAGCTATCCATATTTACCAACTCCCCTGCAATAGTGTCTGAGGAAGATTAAGTGGTTTTGCACAGAGCGAGAGGCGGCGAACAACTGAAGAGAGTGAAGTCATGAAAAAATATGAGACGAATGGAAATACAGACTGATGAAGAGACAAAAGAAGAAGCCTCTATGTGGCCTTGCTGGCTGTGTGCAATGCTGTGTGTTTGAGCAATGGATTAGACAAATCTGTTTTTTCAGATTTCCCGGCAATTATCCTCCTGACGGAAGGATGAGCTCCGCAAACAGAGATGGAAATGAGAGAGAGAGATGGAGTGACAGAGAAAGACAATCGCACATCAAGAAATTAGGAGTATCAGGAAAATGGAACTGCTGCATGGTTCTTCCTCAGCATGACTCTATTTTTTTCCTAAACGTACTGAAAAAGGAGCCAATTGTAGATAAACAACACATGTGCTCTTTAGAATGAATAGGGGGAGACACTTGCAAAGTTTCTCTTAACCTTCTGATGCACAACAAGAGCTTTCATTTCTTTTCCTCTTTTGCTCCATCATACTTTCAGGTAGATATGCTTAATAAGTTTAGACCAAACAATAGACTACCTTCCAGATAATTGATATTGGGAAGGAGAGGAACACATGCAGCTGCTGAAATTAGCATTCTTTCCTATTCCCCTGCCTCCCTTTTTTCCCCATCACGGTTAACAACTTTAGAGAATAAAACAAAGTAATTAAAGTAAAAGTTGTTTCACAAAGACACTGACTTTCCTCTTGAGGAACAATGAGATGCAAAAGGTATCTGACTGTACCGGAACACTGAAAGGTCAAAGTCTGGTGCCATTTTTAAAAACAGAAATTTGTTACTACAAACTACTGAAACCTGTTGATAAAAGAAGGCAGGATGGAGAGTTGTGTCAGGATGAGTCCGAGCTCCATTATTAAAGGGTAAATTCTGTAATTATTTTCTAATACACTGCCCGGCCAAAAAAAGATGCGCACTCTAATATTTTCATAGAGTGCATTTAGTTATGATCACAGCATGTGATCTCTATGGCGTTGTTGCTCCAGTTGGTCAGGTCGAGGCTCAGCAACATTAATGTGGAGATACAATGATATCAGCTGATGACCTGAATGTACTGAATGAGCAGGTTCTCACATCTTTTCTTCCCTGATGGCACGGATATAAAATGGGGACTCAAATAGTGGAAAAAGTGGTTCTGGGAGCATGAGGAATCATTTTCACGTATGTATTGGCACCCCAGAGCCATTATTTAACCCTATTGAGAGTTTTCAGGATGTGCTGGGAAGACTTTATAGAGTGGTTCAATTTTTCCCTCAAGACAGCGGTGAAAAATTTAACCCAACACTGGATGGAAATTAATGTTATGTTGCTTAAGTTTGTTGAAACAATGGCATGACGATTACGTGCTGTAAGCAAGACTAAAGGAGGAACAACATATTCGTGTGTGCGGCTTCTTTTTTTTTTGACCTGGCAGTGTATTTTATGACTGAATTAGCATCAGGACCAAGATGATGTGAACCATTTTCATCTAAAACGTCAAAAAGCCAAATTATGCTTTCTGCCTTAATATCACTCATTATCAGAGCTTTTATGAAAGTCAGGAAAAAAAATTAACAGCAGCTCTCATTCATACTACATCAAAGAGGCCATGGGTGCAACCTGTAACATTTAGAACAAACACAACCCAATATTTAGTAATTATTTCCAGAGTTCACTTAGATCATCTAAAATCAAGAAAGTAACCCAAACACAGACGTGTGCCTCCACCAAACAAGGAAGGAGTTTTCCAATTAGAAGTGCGATCAAAAGGGTCCAGCAGTGACCTTGTCTGGAGGGGCATCATAAACGAAGATTCACGCAAAGAACGCTCTTTCAGAGATTCAGCAGCACTAATGACTGAATACTCTCATTATCATCAAAAGAGGTTTGACTCAAAAATAGAGCAAATGTGACACGATCCTGCACTGAGGCTTCATGTACACTCTTTACATTGTCAGTACCATGAATCATAAATTAGACATAATGCAAAGCTGACTAGTAGGTATATTTCACCTGGTGTCTTCATTTTGCTGTAATTTAGAAGATGAATGAGATGGTAATTCACAAACAGGATGGAATTATGAAGCTTTTATTAAAATGTGCATTTGTGCAAAACAAAATGAGGTACAATAAGCTTGATCTCCTTTCCCGATGCATAGTGTTGACTACAGTGCAGCACCACATGAGGGTAATACTGATTTTGAAGTCAGAATAGAGAATTTCACTGAACTGAATCATGTCTTTCTTGTCTATGAGTGCACAAATCGTTTTGCCCTGCTGACACACAATTTATGAAAGACTGCCACCGAATTCTCCAAAGAAGAAAATCTTCCATAACCTTACTGCACTCCACCACCAACCATCACAGTTATACATTTTTTTTTGTTTGTTTATTTTTTAAAATACCAAACATAGGGGTCGGGAGCAGCAAAAAAAAGGGCCAATCACTTGTATAAACAATCAGCTAATTGTTCTGTTGTGAGAGTATGAAAGGAATTAGCAATAAGAACTCTGCAATAAGAAAACCAATCTTGCAAATGAGAACAAAAAACATAGATATGTGTCAATTTGTCATATATTCAGGCTAAAAAGCACTTTAAAGCCTCTAGGCTTAACAGGTTCCACATATTACTGCAGGTGCTGCTAAATCTGGAGGTGCAATAGCACATATCGAACATATTACCACTTATGATAAAATCCCAGATGTGCCTCCCTGGTGGAAATTTAGCAACAAGGTCTGCATGACAGACCTGTAAACGTACAACGAAATCATCGTCAACTTATTGTGATTCACAATCATTGTGATATTTGTTAGAGTGTGGCCAATATACTAATCATTTGTGTGCATGGCTGAAGTGTGACTTATGCACCAATAAATACTTCATCTATGTCCCTTTCCTTCTATTTCCTTTATTATTTTTCCTAGTCTCAACCCCATCCCTGTGCCCTGTGGCATCCGAATTCCTATGCCCTAAAAGCTATAAAGGGTATTATGGATCTGCAGTGTTCCCCAGGGTACATCTTTGTGATCATATTGTACTGCAGTACACGGTGGGATTTTAAGAGTGTGCTGGATATTCAGCAATCACACATTACTTCCTCACACCTTCCATCCATGCGTCCACTCATTCCTTCCCACACATTCCCATAACATATTCTGTTCTACCAGAATATAACAAGGCATCAAATATATACACTTGTGGAGCAAGATAGACAGAGAGATGAATAGATAACTAGATAGACAGATCGACAGACAGACAGAAGGAAAGGCAGACAGATAGGATTATTAACTGCTCAAATGCAGCGCTTAACAACATTCCATCTCTATGCAAGACAGTTCGGAATGTGTCAGATATGGCTAGAATGTATGAAAACAACCTGAATCTATAGAGTATACAGTATACATCACCGCTCCACAGAGATTACATTTTAGACATTCACTTATTTATTCATTTGCTGAATAACTTTATGCTATTAGGGTCACGGGGAGCCTGAAGCCTATCTCAGCTGCTTGCGGACGAAGGCAGGGTACACACTGAACAGCTCGCCAGTCCATCACAGGGCCAACACACAACCATCCACACTCATACCTAAGGGCAATTTGGAACAGCCAGTTAGCCTAATGTGCATGTCTTTGGTTTGTGTAAGGAAACCGGAGTACCCAGAGAAAACCCACACAAGCAGAGGGAGAGCATGCAAACCCCACACAGAAACGCCCTTGTTGAGCCCGCGATTTGAACCCAGGTGGATGCATTAACCACTACGCCAACACGCTGCCAGGTTTTAGACATGCTGATTGTTAAATTAAGGGTCTGGGTGTGTAAACCCTCTGGTTTGCAGCTGTTTTACTAGGAAAGGTAGATTCAATTAATAAGCACTAAAGCAAGCAACAGAGAGAGAGAGAGAGAGAGAGAGAGAGAGAGAGAGAGAGAGAGCTATGAAAAAGCTCAATAATTGCTGTGAGGGGAAATGT
>JBCNYH010000004.1:25496119-25512056 GCA_039654325.1 Tandanus tandanus
TAAAGCTACTTAAAAATAGTTTTTCTCATAATTCAAATAATGGCGCTTATCTGTTTTCGAAGTACAACTTTTCACATTCACTCTACTTATTGGTCAGATGTGTCTGTAAATACAGAAAGTAAATACAAGGAAAAGGTCTGGTGTTCCTGACTAGTGCACATTGCTGCGAAAGAAATATTGCTATGCAATGTAAAATGGAGCAATGGCAGAGTTGGTATTTGCACATAAGTGTGGTAATTATCTGGACAATATAAAACCATACCTGCAAAATGCTGAATGAATTTCAAGGATACATCTTGAAAATATTATATTGCTTCGCACTTTGCAAAAGAGCATGCTGTGTAGAACAAAGGAGCTAATATTGAGTATGCACAATAGCAGGTTAGCAATCAACATGTGGAAATGAAGACATCAGTAAGTGCGCTGTATTATAGTGAAGAGCTTGAGTTCAAAAACAGATAAGTGCCATTGTTTTAATTATGAGAAAAACAACTTTTCAGTAGCTTTACTCCTTCTTTAATCTTTGTATCAACTGTCTTGTTAATTTCAATACCTGTTTAACAAGTTTATATTCTGTCAAGCTAGTGACTTCAGTGTTTATGATACGAGCATTTATTTACCTGCAAGTCTGTCTGTCTACCTGCAGTAAGTTTGATTTTGTGTTTTAGTTCTGCATGACTGCGTGAGTGGTGGTGTATTAGACACTATTTCTGGGTTTCAGTTTTGTTATTAATGGGCAGCACATTGGTGTAGTGGTAAGCGCATCTGCCAAGCAAGAAGGTCCTGGGTTTGAGTCTCAGGCTCAGGCTCAGGTGTTTCTGCATGAAGTTTGCATGTTCTCCCCGTGCTTGAATGGGTTTCCATAGGGTACGCTGGTTTTCTTCCACAGTCCAAAGACATGCACATTAGGCTAATTGGCTCTTCCAAATTTCCCCTAGGTGTGAGTGTGTGTGAATGGCTGTGTGTGTGTCTGTGTGTGTCTGTGTGTGTGGGCCCTGCGATGTTCTGGCGAGATGTTGAGGGTGTACCCCACTATCACCCAGTGAGGCAGAGATAGGCTCCAGCCTCCCCAGAACCCTAACAGGATTAAGCAGTTTGGCAAATGCCCATCAATATGCAAGTCATCAATACATAGGACAGTGGTGGCTTAGTGGTTAAGGCGATGGGTTACTGATCCAAAGGTCAGCGGTTCAATCCCCACTATCACCACTGTTGAGCCCTTGAGCAAGGTCCTTAAGCCTCAGTTGCTCAGTTGTATAAAAATGATAACTGTAAGTCTGGATAAGAGCATCTGCCAAATGCTGTAAATGTAAATGTACATAACAGCCCATCAGCAACACAGCCTTATTTGGATTCCTATGGTGGGCACGCGCACTCACCAGACGGACATGGAACAACCGTCCAGCCGTTCTGCTCTGCTCAGGAGCTCTGCTAACTCTGCTACAATTTGCCCTCTCTGCCGCATACCAGACTGCAAGGCATCTGACAACAGAAGCCTAACTTGCGGCGTACACCTCAAGGTCAAGGTCAGATCATGTTCTCACTGCAAATGAACTGCTCCAGAGTTTGTTTGGAACAAACGAACATTGCATGTTGGACTTGTAGCTAGTTTATTTTAAGGAATTACCTGTCTAGAAGCTAGAAAAGAAAGATAAACCAAAAATAAGAAAAAGTAGAAAAAGAAGAAGTTGAAGAAGAAGAGGAGGGGGAGCAAGAAGAAGAAACAAAAAAATCAGAATGGTTGTAAGTATTGGAAGTAATTTTATAATGAAATAACTAAGGATGGATGCAGACTAAGAGATAACGTAATTAGTTACTTATTAAATTAGTTTTTAGTGCTCAGGTGGACCTTCATTCATTCATTCATTCATTTTCTGAACTGCTTAATCCTAATTAGGGCCACGGGGAGGCTGGCGCCCATTTCAGCCAACTCTGGGCGAGGGCAGAGTACACCCTGGACAGCTCGCCAGGCCATCGCAGGGCAGAAACACGCTGACAGCTATGCAGTCTACTCTTGACGAAAATCAGCAATGATTCTTTTACATGTCTCTCACCACAGTCAGTGAGAGTCAGTTAGCTGCACTGGGGGGCAGCAGTGACAACCCATTGGTAGTGGGGCTTGAACCCCCAACCTTGGGATCAGTAATCCAGCACCCTACCACTGCGCCACCACTGCCCCAGTAATGGTATTTATTTTGCTAGCTTCCTTGGAAGGATTTGTAATTTTGCTCAAATTGTCTTGATGACATGGACTTTTAAAAGAATATGTGGAGGATAAAAGCCAGCACTTTAACAAAGGTGTTTTGTTATAGTCGGCGTGATGTAATCATGGTTTATCTAAATGGCAAGCTTGTTTAACCACCACATACTGTGGATAAAATAACTCTTGCATTTTCAGACAGTTATCCTATAGTTTTTATTGATTTTTTTTTTATCATGGGAGCTGGAGATTTTAATGGAAATAAAAAGAAAAAAATGTCAGTAAGACCCCATGCATTTTCCTGCCTAGGCCCCCCATAATCCCTAGAACTGCCTCTGGTTATGAGAAGGAGTAAGGAAACAAGAATTCAAAGAAATCCCACATTTACATAGGAAGAAAATGTGAAATAACCCAATCTCAGCAATAAACCAGAACACTACAGCTGTTAGGCAGAAATTCTACCCACTGCACCATATAGTCCTTTATAAGTCCTATAATAAGTCCATATATGCCCGTTCTCTTGTTTTTAATGCAAACATTTACTTTACATTACTTTCACAGGACTACAATTATTAAACAGTAATAAATGGTTATTTCCCTTAATGGAAAGTTTAATCTACTATGAGCCACATCATATAGTAAAACATACAGTAGTTATAAAACCTGCACATTACAAACTTAAATTAAAGGTCAGATAAGGTTGTTTTTATGAACTGAACACTTTGCTGTATCCACTATTTAAACTATCTGAACCATGATTAGAAGATATCTTCTTTTATTTATTTTTGATTTCTAGTTCTGTTTTCAGAAATATTTCCTTGATCTCTATGTTTCAGATAATATTGGAGTATTTCAAATAGATCGGGGGCAGAATATTGATTCTAAAGTACAGCATTAACTGTCTACCCACATGTACTGACAGAAATTTCTCATTTGCTAGAAATTAGTTTGCCTTTTATTGACCAGGCCTTGAGAGTTGAAAGTGGTCAAAAAAGTCATAATATTTACAATATTATTCACAATAGTAACACTGCGAGTATAAGATTAGGTTCAAACATTGTACATTTTTATTTTGTAAATAGTAGTAATATTGTACCACAGAACAGATTTTAATCCATTTATTCCAGACAGTTATGAAGACTCACAAAAGCCTTACAAATACTCCTTTAAAAAAAAAAGTCAGGAAACAGAAGTGGATAAATCTGAGAGATTACTGCAAATCATTTATTTTCATTTTAGATTTCTTTGTCAGTTTTATTTTTGCCTTTTCATTCCTAAAAAATGTAGCACTGGATAAGTGGTGGATTAATTGTAAGTGCTAAATGAATTCCATTCTCTCTCTCTGTCTTCCTGACATTTTAACCTATGAAGCTTTACCTGTCTTGCATGATTATTTATATTCTCTAAAATTATCTTTTCAACTGAAACCCTTTGAAGTCATTTAAGGGCTTGAACATTTTCACGATTTCACAGTCCTACAGTAAAGTAAAGGTAAAAGAACAGAACTGACTGAAACATCAGACACCAATTATCCTCTTTATAAATGTTCATTGTAATAGGTTCGTATACAGGCATGTCATCAATAATATTCTTTTTTCAACTACTTACTTAACAATGCCTTGTTTAATAAGACTTTCTTTAATCTGAATTTATTTAAATGAAAATTTGTTTATATTGTATACTGCCCAGCCAAAAAACTGTACTCACCATGGCATTGTTTTGACAAATTTAAGCAACATCACATTTATTCTGATTCAGATTGGGGTTATTTGTCACCAACATCTTGAACTGATGATGGGAAAACTGAACCACTCCATAAAGTCTTCTCCGGCACATCCCAAGTAAAGGGTGACTCAAAAAAAGGTGAACCAAAAAAACTCCCACAGTTCAAAGGTAAATGGAATTTAAAAAAAGTTTAACGATAATCACAGTATTTCATGTACAAATTAAACTGAATATAAATTTTATTGAATGAAGTTTCATGTGTGTAAATAATAATTTGATTATCTTCAACCATTTTGTCCTGATAACATTGACTTTTAAAACTATATGTGGAGAATAAAGGCCCGCACTTTAACAAAGATGTTCTGTTATAGTCGGTGTGATGTAATCATGGTTTATCTAAATGGCAAGCTTGATCTACCACCACATACTGTGGATAAAATAACTCTTGCATTTTTAGACAGTTATCCTATAGTTTTCATAGATTTTTTTTTTTATCATTGGAGAGTTGGAGATTTTAATGGAAATAAAAAGAAAAAAATGTCAGTAAGACCACATGCATTTTCCTAGGTCCCCCATAATCCCTAGAACTGCCTCTGGTTATGGGAAGGAGTAAGGAAACGAGAATTTCAGAGAAATCCCACATTTACATAAGGAGAAAATGTGAAATAACCCAATCTCAGCAATAAACCAGAACACTACAGCTGTTAGGCAGAAATTCTACCCACTGCACCATATAGTGCCGCCCCCTTTCTCTTGTTTTTAATGCAAACATTTACTTTGCATTACTTTCACAGGACTGCAATTTACGTTTATTTCCCTTTGTGGAAATCTACCAAAATTTTATCTACTATGAGCTACATAATATATTAAAACATTCAGTAGTTATAAAACATGCACATTACACTCACAGTGTAATAATTTGATTATCTTTAACCATTTTTTTCATTTACTTTTGAAAGGTTATTTGTTTGTTTGTTTGTTTTAAATTATTTTTTCCCCTGAACCACACTTTTACTATTTGAGCCCTGATTATACATCTGAACCATTAGGGAAGAAAAAGTGTATTGATGGGATAATCTGGTCATTCAGTAAATTCAGGTAATCAGCTGACTTTGTTTTATTGCCACATAATGTTGCTGAGCCTCGACCTGACCAATTGAAGCAACAATATCATGGCAATAATGTGCTGTAATCAAAGGTAAAGGTGGAAGGTGGTTCAGTAAAATATTAGAACGTGTATGATTGATTGATTTATTTTTTTTTTTTATTTCATTTAATTTTATTATTTTTTATTTTTTTATTTTTTATTGTATTTTATTTTTGGTCGGGCAGCATAGATTCAAACACCTAAAAATTCCAAAAGCCTTTTTTCTTCCCTTTAAAAACACATATCTGTTTTGTATTTTATTGAGCCAACTACAGAAAACACAATTTAATATCCCAAAACAATTAGTACTGACCAAACAGACACTTTTCTATTAAAAAACATGAGTAAAACATTTACTCACAAAAGCTTCCATTCTGTTGAAAGCCCACATAATGCTTGCACAAGCAGTGTTCCTTGGTTCTAATTTTAAACACTCATGCACAGTCTTCTAAAGAGATACACTCAGCAGTATAAAATGTATGGAGAAAAGAATCATTTAATATTGTTAGGCAGAAATCTTCAAATGTAAGATTAGAAAGCTACAGTTACGAAAGCAGATTTAACAAATCCCATTCTCATCACTCATTCATTTGCCGAAACGCTTAATCCTACTAGGATTATAGGGAGGCTGGAACCTCTCTTAGCCGACCAGGCAACACCGTGAACAGCTCACCAAACCATTGCAGGGCCAACATATGTGCAACCATTCATACTCACACTCACACCTAGGGTAAGTTTGGAACAGTTAGCCTAATGTGCATGTCTAGGAAAAAAGAGTACCCAGAGGAAACAAATGAAGGCACGGGAAGAAAATGCAAACTCCATACAGAAACGGCTGAGCCCAGGACTTAAATCCAGGACCTTCTTGCTGTTAGGTAGACATGCTAACCACTGTCTCCCTCATTTACGTTCACCATTTTTATTTTTTCTGAGGGGATTGTAAACATATCGCACAAGTGTTTGGGTCATAGTTAATTACCCAAAAGGAGGCAGGCATCTAGTGGATTTTTTTTTTTTCAGGATGATGTTTACACTGGCAGATTTTAGATTCTGCTGATCTCCTGGGATCTTCATGCACAACAATCTGTGAAGTTTGTGTAGTTTAGTGTGAGGAGAAAAACATCCCATGAGTGGCAGTTCTGTGGAAGAAGCACAAGGTGAGTGGTAGAGCAAATAATCACGTTTTACAACCTTAAATATCTGTTCTTAGCCGAAAGTGCAATGCGGTCTTGTGCCTTTGTAGCCCATGTACCAAAATAGGGTTAAAGGGTGTACATTCTGAGATGTTGAGAATAATGAGCAGGCATGTGTCTGCTATTAAAATTGTCCAGTGACTGTATATTTCAGATATCAGATGGACATTCGCAATGAACTGGAGCTTGTTTTCCAACTTCTCCTGCTTTGTTCTTCATATACTCACAACACTGTGTACCTCTGTAACCCTGCAAAGTAAAATGTAACATTCACAATGTCCACAACAAACATTCTAATATTTCTAGCACAAATATTTACCCATTTACCTTCACTAATGTTTTTGTTTAATCATTATTAAAAGGTCCAGGGCATGGGCATTTCTGTGTAGAGTTTGCATGCTCTCCTTGTGCTTAGGTGGATTTCCTCCAGGTACTCTGGTTTCCTCCTTCAGTACAAAGACATGCACCTTAGGCTAATCGGCTATTCCAAATTGCCCCTAGGCATGAGTACAAGTATAAATGGTTTTGTGTGTATTGGCCCTGTGATGGCCTGGCGAGCTGTTCAGGGTGTACTCCACCTTCACCCGGTGTCGGTTAGGATGGACTTCAGCCTGCCCATAAGCCTAGTGGGATTAATCAGTCTGACAAATGAATAATTGAGTGAGTGAAAGGCCTTGCATTAAAGCAACAATGTAGCTACTTCTTTCTTTTCACGTCTCATCCCATGGCAGGCTGTGTGTCAGTGATATATCGCCTTAATTCAAGAATCCCTACACATGTAATAGCCACATTTACCAAGTTTATTACTTTAAACTTGCTGGTATCTGACAGGTGAGAGATGTTATGGGACAAATATGCCAAAGAGGGCCATCACTGCCATCCCATGGCTCAAGCTCAAGTTGAAGCATATTCTATTTTACCTGAATTACTGTTATCTAATGCATAAATGTTTCTCTGTGGATTAAATTAGAGCCTAGGTGACTGCTTCAACACTACCAGGAAAGCTCTGCCTCGTCAAAAATGTCACAAAGGATTTTTTTGTCGAATATGTAGTATTGTATCGACTTTAATATATCAAAGAGAGTGCAACAACGTGTTCAGGTATATCGCTAGTTTGTTCAGAATTAGCAATAATTTCACGCAGGTCATCGAACATGAGTTTTTTCTTATTCATTCCCATGGCAGCTCCATCCATTAAACCCACAGAAGTGCAGCTTTACTGGAGTCCTGTGACACTCAAAATATGCTCTCTAATGGCCCAGTCCCACTGGGCCTTTTTTGCCTCTGGGATATACTCCCGATGAAAATTGATCAGCCCCGGGAGGGATCTTGAGCACCTTCCCTGGTGTATCTGCAAATATTCGGGAGCTTCGCGAGCCATCTTGAAGCATCGGGAGGCCTCGAGATAATCGTGAAAAATTTCAGTGTTTGCACTGAAATTTTTCCCGATGTATTCCCGACACTTTGTCAGGAAAACAGAACACAGAGGCTTCCCGAGAGCTTCCCAGACACACAGGGATGGTTCAAGGATGCATTCCCATATATTCCGCAAACTATTCATATTCCCGATGCATCCCGGAAGCATCGGTTAAGTTTCACCAAGGTATGTAAGAACCTTTGGTGAAGGTAGATTACTCGGCGAAAGTTCAGCGACACTTCAGTTAGCATTCGGAGATACCTTTCCGAAGCTTTTGTCAGCCGATAGCTTGTTCGCCGATAATTGTGAAAGGGTGGAGAGGTGCTTTGTTCTTACCTCGATGACTGGCTGAATTCTACACGTGCGCACACAATAAAGACATGTTATACAGGGATCACTTGCATTAATGCTGCCGACATGCCACCACGCAAAAAAATGACATCTCCGAAGTCTGAAAAGAAGATGCAACTGGTATGGTTCGCAAGTTATTACAGATGCATTACCCGACCTTCGCAGATACACCCTCGAGTACATTACAATATCGCCGATGTTCCCGGGCACATTCGCCGATTATCGGAGAATGTCTCTCGTATCTTTCCAGAACGTCTTGAGTTATCGCCGATTATTCACAGACATCATTCAGGGGGCATAACCCGGAGATTTCTTGAAAACCTGAAGTATCTGTGTATGTTTGCAGGAACATCGCCGGTGCATATTAAGTAAAATTTAACATATGACCATTCACAAATTTTGTAACAAAACTTGGCGACATCACGAGCCATCGAGAGAAAATTTGTCTATTTCAAAATCGCCAATGAATTTTCTCAAGTGGGAACTAGGCATGAACTTGTTAAAAACGTTTATTGGACAAATGATTGAAAAATTCAAAATCCAGAGATAAGCTCAGTATCTCTGGATCTCAATGGGGAGTTAGTGGGCCAGGATGCTGGGCTGCTGCATGATGATTGGAGGAACTGTCAAGGTGCCTCTTTTTGTTTGACAATAGCATAGAAGGTTTTTAAGTTTAGTTTGACATTTTAACAAGTAGCTGCTGCTTGTAGTCTGTCTTTGCTAGCGATATAGCTTATTATTTTAATTTGTACATATCCTACTGTAAATGAAAACATAAATATAGCTTTACTAAGTTGCACCAGACTTTCGTAAAGAGTAGGCTGCTTTGCAGTCAGTGTGATTCTGAACTGCAATGGCCTGGCGAGCTGTCCAGGGTGTACTCTGAGTCAGCTGAGATGGGCACCAGCCTGCCCATGGGCCTAATTAGGATTAAGTGGTTCAGAAAATGAATTAATGAATGAATAAGTTTGCTCCTTTTGGTGGGATGACCCATGTAATAAGCAGATCACTTAGTGGTACACTTGGCGGCCTGACTCCTTGCCGTTTGTATCTCTGTCTGCTCGTCACAATGTAAAAAATTATGACTGTGCTTTTTTTTAGCGCCCTATGACATCCCGCCCTGGAACTTTAAGCTCTACTTCTAGTTTTGTTTTAGTAAAGTTTGTTTGTTGAGTAAAGTTTGATAGCTAACTGTGCACAGTGGCAGACAATGTGAAAGAGTGTTGAATGAAACAGCAGGGCAGATCAACACCCAAGATTGATTTGGTGTAAAAGTTAGGAAAAAATAACCAGTCTTTTCAACTTTCTATGGTAGAAGAAGGTGAGCTGGCTTACTGAAAGTGCTGTGATAGAGAGAATGTACTGCTGGACTTTTAATGAAACTATCTCGGGGTGTTTGATCAAAACTGGGTTTTGGGGATCTGGCTAACTTTGACAGGGCGTACAGAAGAATTTACATATAAATAACATGATGCAATACTGGGCAAATTTTATGATGTAGGCCTTAAAATATGCTTCCCCTCTTTGACAGACCACCAGCCACCACTGAATTAGAGCTCTTCAACTCTCATAGATCCCACAAAGCATGTCAATGTACCAACAAGTTTTTTCTTACTATAACATCAGCTGATTTTCCCCCCTGTAATCATTAAAACAATCAATTCAACCAATTGAGCGTATGACAGTTATGGAAAAGGGGGGTGGGGGTGGGGGGGAATGGGGTGGTTCAGAAGAAGAGATCCTGAATATTCCCTGTTTCAAAAGGACAACAAGGCAAGTGCAATGGCTATATTAGATTCTGTCTGGGCATCATTTCACTCATCACCTACTTACATCAGTGACCCTACAACTATATTATACTTTAACAAGAACAACCAATTATACAAAGCTGTACCCTTAGAACCATAGCACATAGTCATGGACATACCATCTGTAGGTAGACCTTCATTAAAACATTCACTCTCACACTCACACACACACACACACACACACACACACACACACACACACAATACAAAATAATGATCTGCTCCATTGTATTTTAAATATTATTATTGCTGTTATTATATTCGACATTATTAACATTGCTGTTACTTTCTTTCTGCCATCTGGAGAGTGGTATAGTAGAATAGCATGAGAACTGTCATCATGGTGCATTGCATTGTTGCATATGTAGACTGTATTACCCTCCAACATTTTCATTGCACAGACAATGCAAATGGTATCTTTCGAACTGGTTAAGACAAATTAAACTATCATGGTTGAACAAGTTTATCCATAAAGTCCTAGTGTGGGTGCAGGATTTCATTCCAACCAAACAGCAGTGACACCTCATTCCTCAGATTTTGTACGTGTCTTTATTTAGTTGGGAAGAAAACCTATAGCCTGGATAACATAGAATGAACATGCTTCCAGAAAGCCTAAAAGTGAAAGGCTTTTTTTTTTTTTTAAAGAACACATTCATACAGAAGGGCATTGTTTAGGAAATCATCTCAATTAACACTGTTAATGCCTGCAAAGTACAAAACAATAGGTGTACTATTGATCGTGATGTGCTGTCTTCTCTCTCCTAATTTTTCTTTTGTTTTGTGTATGGCTCGAGTGCCTATTCTTTCAAGCCATTCAAAAAATCACTAGAAAAGTCACTCAATTCTCTTGTACAATTAACAGCATACTAGCAGCGGTGGGCATTCCATCTGTAAGCCATCATTTCACTCAATTCATGAATAATTTGTTTCCTATACAGCTCAGTGCAATTTTATTTTTCCCAAAGTCATACAAACTTCATGATATTTTGATGAGAGATTGTTTTTCTTTCCCTGAATATGACTGAAATTGGTTAATAAAAACTTCCAGCTCGTAATGAACAAAATAATGCATTATACTGTATAAAATCTCTTTAAATATGGTGGCGTAGAGGTTAGCACGTCCGCCTCACAGCAAGAATGTCCTGGGTTCGATTCCCTAACAATGTCTTTCTGTGTACGATTTGCATGTTCTCCCTGTGTTTGTGTGGGTTTTCTCTGGGTACTCCAGTTTCCTCCCACAGTCCAAAGGCATGCACATTAGGCTAATTGGCTGTACCAAATTGCCACTATGTGTGAGTGTAAGTATGAATGGTTGTGTGTGTGTGTGTGTGTGTGTGTGTGTGTGTGTGTGTGTGTGTGTGTATTGGTCCTGTGATGGTCAGGTGAGATGTTCAAGGTGTACCCTGCTTTTGCCCAGTTTTGGCCTCCCTGCGGCCATAATAGGATTAAATGGTGTGGCAAATAATTGAGTGAGTGAATGTTTAAATATATGCAGCTTGCACAGTGGTGTAGTGGTTAGCATATCCAGCGTACAGCAAGAAAGTCCTGCAGTTTGCATGATCTCCTTGTGAATACGTGGGTTTCCTCCAGGTACTTCGGCTTCCTCCTACAGTATAAAGATATGCACATTAGGCTAATTGGCTGTTCCAAATTGCCCCTGAATGTTAAGATATGTGTGAAATGAATATTTAGATATATGTGAAATCAGCAACCCACAACAAACATAAATGATCAAATTCATTAAACATCCCTGTATTATTGTCATTGTGCCTGTTGTGTCTATGCTTCAGTAAAGTAAAAATGCTTGACTAGTTGAAGGTTTCTGAACGGTTAATGGTTCCAGCATATTTACCAGGAGCTAGTTCAAATCCTTTATGAAGGATCAAATTCATTCTATTTGCACTACCTCAACCGCTGCTACTCTGTACGTCATTTCATTTTTTTATTCCATCTCAGCTTTTTCTTTCTTTCGGCCCTAAGTGTCTCATTATTGTGTTGTCTTTTCTTTTTATACTGTTTTTGCACTGCTTGCACATAGTTGCACACGTTGCACTTTATGTGACAAGGACAAAAACCTTGGTCCTGCTCTGTGTTGTTGTTGTTGTTGTTGTTCTGTTGTATGTTTACGTAGCACCTGTTCCTGGAGAAATGTTGTTTCGTTTCACTATGTACTGCGTCAGCTTTATGTGGTTGAAATGACAATAGAGCTTCTTGAACTTGAACTTGAACCAACTGATATAGGTTTATACATAACACCTTTGAGTGTACTCTCAGAAAGAAAGGTTGAAAGGTTGGGATGTCTGCTGGGTCACCTTTCTTTTTCTGTAGCATCATTTCAGCAACAACACAAAGTTGTTGTTGTTTTTTTTTCATTGCTCATCTGCTTTTTACGCTCCAGCAATTCAACACTTCAGGCACAGCCAAAATGTAATGGAGTGGTCAAATAGTGATAGTATCTCTCCATGCTGAGCTACAAACAGGTAAAAGCAGACATTTGCTAAATGCTTAAGTCAGGGGAAATGGGAACCAAAATCAAAAGAGAACTTGTTTCCTTAAAAACTGAAACACACTCCACAATTTTGCCTAGAGGTCTTCCTGTGACAAACAAGCATGGTTCCCAAACGCTCAACAAACCAGGTATTGAACAAAAATACTTAGTACCAATTTGGCATAAAACATTTTAATGTTGAAATGGAATGCCTGCCATAGAAATGTACAGACCTCTAAGAGGTGTTTGAGTCGATAAAATCTGCAGATGCTTTGTGCTGTACCAGGTAAAGGAACCAAGCAAAACAGACTGAAACATTAGAAAAAGGAAAGTCTGCTGCAGAGCATGCCAAGGGTGAGAGTTAACTGGCCATGAGTGCATGTTCAGCAAGCATCAGTGCAGTGAATATTTAACAAAGCTGAGAGTAAACACCTCATTTAAAAAAAAAAAGATAGAATGTCTCATTAATAGCTGTTCTGTTTTATCCCCCAGAGCTTTAGTCAATCCAATTCATAGTGACACAACTATCAAAATTAATATTAAAACATATTTATCTAAAGCAGCAAAGCTTTGTTGGCAGCGTAGTCAGACGTGACTGATTCATCTGAAATATCAATGCAAATAATGATATGACAATATACACATAATCGCTAAACATGACCTTAGATTATCTCTTAAATTTTCTATTCTCTTCTCAGGCAATGTAAAGATTAATGATTACACACTTAATTCAACAGATGGTCGAACAGGACAGAAAAAGAGAGATGGGTGCAAAAGTATAACAAGCTTGCACTGTAAAAGAGCAGCGTTTCCCATCATGCCACAATATTTTCATAGTTGAAAAATAGTTGCTAATTTATGTATTTGCTTCTTTGTTGTTTGTGTGTGCGTGCGTGTGTTTGTGTGTGTGTGTGTGTGTGTGTGTGTGGGTGTGTGGGTGTGTGTGTGTGTGTGTGTGTGTGTGGCTTACTCTTTAAAGCCAAGTACTCCGGCACCTCTGTGTCAGACATCATACATTAATAAATAATTTTCATGCGAGAAAACTGGCCATTTGTTTATTTGTGTACACAATTAATTATTATTCATTTACAGGTGTGCTTGAAAATCAGTAAAAACCCCTAAGAATTTTGTATATTTCTGCATAAATGAACCTGAAACATCATTATATTTTCACACAAGTCCTAAAAGTAGATAAAGAGAACACAATTAAATAAATGAGATACAGATATTTTACTAGGTTATTTATTTATTGAGGAAAATTATCCAATATTACACTCTGGGTGAAGGCGGGGTACACCCTGGACAGCTCACCAGTCCATCGCAGAGCAAACACACATACAACCATTCTCACTCAGACCTAGGGGCAATTTGGAACAGTCAATTAGCCTACTGCTCATGTTTTTGGACTGTGGGAGGAAACTGGAGTACTGGGAGGAAACCCATGCAAGCACAGGGAGAACATGCAAACTCCACACAGAAACAGTCAAGCCTGGGAATCGAACCCAGGCCTTCTTGCCGTGACGTGGACGTGCTAACCACAATAAGTGACCAAGTAAAATATTTTTGTCCCATTTAGTTAACTGGGTTCTCTTTATCTGTGAAAATCTGATGATGTTTTAGGTCATATTTATGCAGAATAAGGGTTTACAAACTTTTAAGCACCACTGCTTTTCCTGGTCAGGGCTGTGGTGGATTTGTAGCTTGGGAATACCAAAGCAGAAGTATATCCTCAGTGGGATTTCAGTTGATATCAGGGCACCACACACATGCAAGCACTGGGTCACACTTAAAGGCAATCCACATTTTTGAGAGGTTAAAGGAAACTGTAGTTTCCTGAGGAAACCTGTGTAGACCCAAAGGATATGTGAAACTCCACACATTAAACAAGAACTCGGGATCTAACTGATGACCTTGGGAAGGCAACATTACCCTTTGTTTCACCACTGGCTTTTATATACAACCTCAAATCAGTAGGTACAGTATAGAAAATGCAAATGAAAAAAGAATGCAATAATTTCTAAATTTCCATTGACTTTTACTTCATTGCATTCAGTATGAACACAAGATAATTCAGTTTTTGGAAAACTTTAGCCCATTTGTTCATACACATCTATTTGTATGCTGTAGACCTGCAATACATTACAAGTGAACAATTCTATGTGCTATTTAGGGTTTATAATGAGATAAAATGATTAAATATTGATGCGACTTAAACAGGTGATGGCAGCAGGTGATGATAATCATGATTTGGTATAAAGGTGGTACCCAGGAAAGAATCGTTTTTAAGGAGAACAGATAGGATGAGGATATTTTTATTGTTTGTTTTGTTTTGAGGATCTTGTGAAATATGTGTGAAAAATCTATTGAATTTTTAAAAAATATTTAAAGAAATAAAAAAACCTATTTGGAAATTAACTTTTCCCATGCATAATGTAAGTAAACAATTTAAGATACCTTGAAGAATCTTTTGGTGTGTAAAGCGTAAGGACACAAGCCTAAGCTGACAAGTGATCTCCGATCCCTCAGACGGCACTACATCAAGAACCATCATTCATCTATAGCCGATATAAACACAAGGGCTCAGGATTACCTTGTCAGACTTTTGTCAAGCACTACAATACACAGTTACAGCCACAAATGCCAGTTACCAAAAAGAAGTCCAAATGCCAGCCTCTGTTATGGTATGGATTTGTGTCAGTTTCCTTGGCACTTACACTTCTGTACAACAGCGTTAATGCAGAAAAGTACATTAAGGTTTTGAAGCATCCTCTTTTCTAGGGATTCCCATGCATATTTCAACAAGTCAATGCAAAACTGCATTCTGCACACATTACAAAGGCATGGCTGCAGAAGAAGAGGGTGCAGGTGCTGGGCTACCCTGTCTGCAACCCTGACCCGTTTCCCAAAAGAGAATGTGTGTTGAATTTTGAAATAAAAAATGAGACAGTAGCACACCTTAAGACCTGTTTGTAGGATGAATGTTTCATCACTTGTTGTCTTCACTCCCATCTTTTATGTGTTGTGAGAAGGAATAGCAAAATTAAAAAAGTAGTAAATGTGTGTTGTAAAAATTGCTTGTCCCAAAGCTTGTGCATAAATTAACAATTATATGAAATTATGCAATAAAAAAATTAATTAATTAAAAGGGTAACGGACAGTGTGTTCTAACTATCGTGGAATCACACTCCTCAGCCTACCCGGGAAAGTCAGGAGGACTTGAGAGGAGGATCCAACCGATCGTCCAACCTAGGATCCAGGAGGAACAATGTGGTTTTTGTCCCGACCGCAACACTCTTGACCAGCTCTAGATACTCTACAGGATCCTGGAGGGGGCAAAGAAGTTTGCCCAACCTGTCCACATGGGCTTTATGGACTCAGAGAAGACTTTCGACCGTGTCCCTCGGGCTATCTTGTGGGGTGTGCTCCGGGAATATGGTGTTGCTACGGGCCGTTCCGGTGGCGCAGCGGTTAGGATGCCGGGCTCACGATCGAGAGATCTTGGGTTCGAATCCCCGTTGGACCCCCACCGTACTAAGGCCCCTGGGCAAGGTCTTAACCACAAGTGTGCCTCTGTCCACCCAGCAGTATAAATGGGTACCAGTAAAAAT
>JBCNYH010000004.1:25668838-25681147 GCA_039654325.1 Tandanus tandanus
TACAAGCAGCTGAAATGAGCTTCCTTCGCAGGGTGGCAGGTCTCTCCCTTAGAGATAGGGTGAGAAGTTCTGTCATCCGAAAGGAACTCCGAGTAGAACCGCTGCTCCTTCGCGTTAAGAGGAGCCAGTTGAGGTGGCTCGGGCATCTGATTAGAATGCCTCCCGGATGCCTCCCTGGTGTGGTGCTTCGGGCATGTCCGACCAGGAAGAGACCCCGGGGCCGACCCAGAACACGCTGGAGGGACTACATCTCTCGGTTGGTCTGGGAACGCCTTGGCGTCCCCCCGGAAGAGCTGGAGGAAGTGGCTGGGGAAAGGGACGTCTGGACCTCACTGCTTAGGCTGCTGCCCCCGCGACCCAACCCCGGAAGAAGCGGAAGAAGATGAATGAATGAATGAAAGGTCAGGAATACTTGCTCATCCTTTGTGCTTCATGAGTACTGCTCCATTTCTGCCACTCTGTCACTAACATAAGCTGTCATGTTTACTTCTTTGTCATACTCAAACTTCACTTTTCATGATTCCTCTCTGCCTACAAACATGACCAGCAGGACTACAACACCCATACATATACTCCCTGTCACCTTATGCTAATCACCCAGAGGTGTTTGCAACTGACTAATCTGCCACTCTATTTAAGGTTTCATCCGGCTCATTTTGAAATAATTCAGCAAGTCATTTCTGTTTATGCTAAGCCTTATTTCTGTGTTAAACCCCTGCCTGCATTTTGTTTGCTCATCTTTTGTCCCTGTGTCTGTCTAATACTTTGAATGCCATTTTGGATTTGTCTGTATGGATTTATATTAAAGCTTTCTAACTGAAAATGCATCCATGTGTGCCTGATTCCCTCATCGTGTCACATGCAAATGCAGACTTGGCATTTTGCGTTAAGATTAAGGCTTTATCAAAGCAAAATAAGTTTGGTCTTATTTTTATTCCTCTTGACTGAAATTTCCTTGCTCACAACATTTGTAAAATCTTTGTTTTTGTGTTTAATAAAATGTAATATAAGATTATGCAAGAAATGTTATTTTTAGATGAAAATAAATAATATAAATGACCAGTTTTTGTATTTTAAACTTGTACATGTATAATAAGCTTAAATGTAGGTGAACAACCAATTTTAAACACAATGTGGTGCTTATTTTACTATAGCATTTAGTCACACTGTGATCCCTGATGCCCTAACCCAGGGTGTCAAACTCAGTTTCACTGAGGGCCACATCACTAAATTTAAAGGTAATCGGGGGCGGATAATCACTGAACATTTATCCTAAAAGGGCAACCATGAAGTCTACATGGCAAAATGATTCGTTTAAGCATTTGTCCTTTTCTTCCTTCCTCATCCTTTTCTTTATTCACCTGCATTATCTGACAACACTTAACAGCCACAAGCTGGCTTGCAATCCGTCTTGAGTCATGAATGACTAGCTATTTACTTGAAATAGGCTGCCGCCACCTAGAGGAAGGACGATGAATTAGGTTTCATGGTAATGGTCGATGCAAAGAATGTACAATAATCATATTCTTTGAATGCTCTTGCGAGTAAGCGGAAGAAAATGAATGAATGAATGAATGCTCTTGCGAGCCACATTTGGTCCGCGGGTTTGACACCTGTGCCCTAACCCAAACCTTTTTAAAAGATGAAAAAATATTTAATCTTTCCTCAGCACTGTTTAGTAAAAAAAATATGAAGACAGGACTTATATGGTGCAATGGGGAAAAAAATCTCTGCATTTTGTAACTTACATGGTCAATAACTGTGGTAGTAAAATGAGAACAGATCAGATTTCAATGTCCATTTTTAGTGAGCAGTCAAGTATAAAATAATTAGGTGGGGTTTTTGTTGTTGTTGTTGTTGGGGTTTTTTTAAGGGTTTGGCTTAAGTATTTATTTTCCAGTGATAATTATGATCAGTCACTGGATTGCATCAATAAATAGCAGATCTTATTTGAGCCTGTGAAGCTCAAGCTTGCTTTTACCAAGTGACCTAGGAACATACAAAATGTCTTATTTACTAGAGCATTAAACTGTTTCTTGGATCCACTAAGAGAAATTTGAAGTAGAGAAAGAACAGAGATTCAGTAAAGGAACATTAGGGTACTGCTTTAATCTCCACATCGCCAAAGAAAGAGACAAGTGTGCAATGAGTGCTGTGGAAGCAAGATGTACTAATGCAGGTATCAAAGTGATAAGCTGCCTCTGCTAAGAAAGAGACAGAGAGAGAGAGAGAGAGAGAGAGAGAGAGAGAGAGAGAGAACAAAGATTTATCTTTGGTGAAATCTATGACATTTCAAGATCTGGGTATTTACCTAATCGATAGAACGCTCTAGTTCAACAGTCATTATAGAACATCTATAACTGCTCCAAAGCATCAGGAGGGGACACAGAAGGGGTTTTTGTCTCTGATTTACCCTTCCTTCCCAGTAGGCTTATCTGATCCAAGATGTTAGGAACCTAATATAGTCTCTAATTGGAATGGACAGAGGGGGCTGAGAATGCTATCAGCAACTCAAATTAGCTTTAATTAAATCTGTTAAGCAGAAATAGCTGATCTGTCAATCTCAACACTTTCCTCTGATAGATGATAGGGTGGGACAATAGAGAAGAAGAGGAGTGGGGTCACAGGCTTGATGTAAATAGTGATCCATTAATTACAACTGCCTATGAGAACACTCCTGAGAAAAAGGGGTGAAGATGTAAAGGGGAAGATGGGGCAAATGAACTGTAAATATTTACCCCCAAGGCTCTAGCTTAATGTTTGTAGTGTACTGCTGCCCTCTGTAGGTCACTTGTCATTTTCCTCAACTCCTGGCTTTGTGTGGCCAAGCACTGTTAAGTCTTTTGAAGGAAACACGGGGACTGGGTGCTGGAGGGAAACGCGTGAGCCATGAGAGACCAACACACCAAAGAGGAGAGGATTAACAGAAAGCAATAAATCTCCCTTGTCCACTCCTTCTGACTGGCCCATCTCTCTCTCTCTCTCTCTCTCTCTCTCTCTCTCTCTCTTTCTCTCTCCTTCCAGGCAGCTAAGACATTTCAATGTGCTGCCGTGACTGTATCGTTGCACTTCAGAACACACAGACACACCCAGTGAAGCTGAAGCTCACCCCAGGATGTGTAATATATGTAGTGGGCTTAAATAATGACATTCTACACTTTTAGGGAATATCTACAATTTAAGCTCTCTAATGAGAATGTTCTACAGATAAACAGTCTTTTAACATGTCAAGCATAGCTCTTATAATTCAGGGTAACAGCTGGATGATGGCAAAGTAGGATAATTATTTAACGCAATACAACTGAAATAATGAGCAGCGGGAGTCTGCATGAAGATAACATGTTCTATTAAAAGTCTTCACAGTTTTTATTACTTATGCAACACGCTGTAACTGAAGATACTGTATAGCATATTATTCCAAATATGGTATATAGGATTTACTATACATATCAAAATAGATGAAAATTACTGTATATTAGCATGTGCAGTGTTTTATTTCCACATTCATTGTGTGTTAAATTCAGGGTTTCTTGTTCTACCCTGTTTTTTTGTGGAGTTTCTGTGCATGTTCTCCCCATTTCCCTGAAGGTTCACTTTTTCCTTCTACCCCATTAGGTTAAGATAAATTGCCCCAGCTCTGAATGAGTGTGTGAATCTGTGTGCTTGGTGCCCTAAAATGGATTGACATCTTATTAAGTGTGTGTTACCACTTCAGAGCCACCATTCCTGGGATTTTTCTCTGGATCCACCATGATACTGTCCAAGATAAAGTGGTTACTGAAAGTGAATGTATGAGGTGTATACCATGTTTTTGTTGAGCATAGGACATTAAAAAAATGGAATTTTAAAAAAGCAAAAATAAATATGAATAATCTCAAAGGGCAGAGTATTCCCACTTACACATTTTTAGTCATTTGAAGAACCGCTTAATCCTACTAGGGGCGAGGGGAAGCTGGAGCCTCTCAGCAGACAATGGGTGAAAGCAGGGTACTCCCTGAACAGCTCACCAGACCATCACAGGGCGCACACACACACAACTATCTACTCATAGCTAGGGATAATTTGGAACAACCACTTAGCCTAATGTGCATGTCTTTGGACTGTGGGAGGAAACCAGGGTACCCAAAGAAATCCCACGCAAGCACGGGGCAAACTCCACACAGAATCCTTCGAGCCCTTGACTCCAACCAAGGACCCTCTCGCTGTGAAGCGGATGTGCTAACCACTCCACCACCATGCCAACGCTCTGGAACACCATTAATGAGAAAATCTAACAATAATATATTAAACTGTCGTTTGTGTTACTTAGTTGCAAATATCCTTAGTCAGTGACTGCATAGAGCCTGGAAACTAGACGCATCACCAGATGCTTCTGTGATGATTCTTTGCCAGGTTTTTACTGTAGCTGTCTTTGGTTTCTGCTTTTCCTTTAAGGTGTTTAGCCATCAGCAAGTGAAATGCATGCTCCATTGGATTTCAGTCAGGTGACTGATTTGGCCACTATAGAGCAGTTCACTTGTTTGCCTCAAAAAAGTGTTGATTTTAAAATATGCTTTAGGTCATCATCCATCTGCAGTTTTGAAACACCATCTAATTGTTCTGAATCTGAGTAAATAACTTGTCCTTAACATTTCAGAGCTCATCCTGCTGCTTTTGTCAGCAGTCACGGATGAAGTGATATGTTCTGGGTCATGAGCAGATCCTTCACTTCCATCATTCTGGTACAAGTTGATCGTTGTCTCAGCATAGAGTCATCTTCATAAGATGATGTTCCAGAACTATATTTTCTCTCTACTTTTTAGCAAATTTTTTATTTGGTTACAAATAGTTACCAAATGGTTTAGCAAATAGTTAATTTGGTTACACATTATGTTGTTGTTATATTTCTGATGGGTTTCATTAGATTCATCCTAATGATAGCTTGCTTCTCTACCAATGATACCTTCGTAGACGTAATATTTAGAATTAACAACAACAGGCTCTACTGAACCAGCAACAGATTAAACTGAATTGGCTCTCAACCCCATAACACACCTGGGCATGCAACAGCTGAGCAGTCAATTGTCCAACTATAATTTTGCTAACTAACAAAAGTGCTGTAATTCCTACATTGTTCATCCCATTTTTATGTACATACATTCAAATTAAAGCTGAATATCTGCCAATTTAGATCATGTTCATTTAAAAATTTTAATTCCAATATCCTATGGTTGCTAGCTAAAATTGTCCATTTTCTGCCTGACTATATGTCATACTGTTATAAAGAATCAATGAATCAAATTGGTGATATATACTCAACAAAAATATAAACGCAACTCTTTTGTTTTTGCTCCCATTTTTCATGAGCTGAACTCAAAAATCTAAAACTTTTTCTATGTACACAAAAGGCGTATTGCTCTCAAATATTGTTCACAAATCTGTCTAACCATGTGTAACCACACCAGCCCAGGACCTCCACATCCAGCATCTTCACCTCCAAGATCGTCTGAGACCAGCCACCCGGACACAAACTGTGAGAAACCGTCTCAGGGAAGCTCATCTGCATGCTCGTCATCCTCATTAGGGTCTCAACCTGACTGCAGTTCGTCGTCGTAACCGACTTGATTGGGCAAATGTTCACATTTGATGGTGTCTGCCATGTTGGAGAGGTGTTCTCTTCACAGAAGGAGGTGTGTTGCACTGCGTGATACAAATGGAGGTCACACCAGATACTGACTGGTTTTCTGACCCCCCCACCCAATACTGTACAACTGCACATTTTAGAGTGGCCTTTTATTGCGGCCAGCCTAAGGCACACCTGTGCAATATTCATGCTGTCTAATAAGCATCTTGATATGCCACACCTGTGAGGTGGATGGATTATCGCGGCAAAGGAGAAGTGCTCACTAACACAGATTTAGACAGATGTGTGAACAGTATTTGAGAGAAATAGGCCTTTTGTGTCCATAGAAAAAAATTTAGATC
The DNA here is from genome assembly GCA_039654325.1 of Tandanus tandanus. Lineage (NCBI taxonomy): Eukaryota > Metazoa > Chordata > Actinopteri > Siluriformes > Plotosidae > Tandanus > Tandanus tandanus. The sequence continues at coordinate 25,674,803 of JBCNYH010000004.1, forward strand.
TTTGAGTTCAGCTCATGAAAAATGGGAGCAAAAACAAAAAAGTATTAAAAGTAAAAAAGTTAAAAAATATTTTTGTTGAGTATATGTGGTCAGCTTTAATAAATTTAAAAGAAAAATGAGTGAAAATATATAACTTCATGGCTCTACCAACTGGGTAAAACGTGGTATCGATGCGAGAGTGGCAGGGTAAAAATAAGTAAATAAATACTAAGCAGGGTGAACAAAGTCTTTCTAATATTGGCCAAAAAACACCTTTATTACCCACTTTTGGGGTTAATGTTCTATGGAGTGTTGAGTTAATGCAGCTTTGCACAATCATGGCCACAATTGTGAAAAACTATTGATTGTAGTTGTTGCTGTTGTAGGTGGCACACCCAAGTATTCAGATTAGGGGCGATAACTTTTTCACACGGGTGATATAGGTGTAGGTGAGCTTTTGTCCTTCAATAAATCAGAAGATCATTTCAAACCTGTGTGTTCTGTTTACTCAGGTTGTCTTTTGCATTACACTTTATTTGTTTGGAGATCAAATAGAGAAAATTAAAAAGCAGGCAAAGACATTTTAATGGCACTGTACCTGAAGAAAACAATGGGAACCTTTTCACTGTGCATGTTAAAGGCCATTTCTAAGTTCTTGCCACTAATATCTTAGGTGATGGCATCAAGAAGCAAAGCTAGCAATCCGTCCTGACAGGTGTCAGAGTTTTTTTTGTCTGAGTATGTTTTCAAAGAAACAGAGTAGCAATTAGACATCAATTGCATGTCAAAATGTCTTCTTCAACCTGCTTTAAGAAAGAAAATGATAGGTTACAGCTGATGTACTCTTCCTGAATTTTCTATTTGCATTCAAGACTAAGAAGCAGGTGTGTCAGGATCTCTAATTGTCTACATATTCAGAATGTAGCTCATATGCCAAAAATTAAGTATTCAATAATTTATTTCATACACAATGATTGCCTTTTATTTGTACTAAAAGTGTACTGTTTATACCTATGACCCTACCTACCTACCTGATTAATATATGACCATGGCCATATATGAGATGGGGCATAGCCATCTAGTTATTTATCAAACATTTCATTGGAAAGAGAAGCAGATAAGTAGGGATGTTTTTTAAATTATTTAAATACAAAAAATGTTTTCACTGCTCAATTTGATGTTTCAAAAACGTTCTGTTTTTGGACTGAACCTTATTTCAGCTGCATTATCAATCAAACCCCTCGGGTAACATTAGCCTTTAGTGGCCAAATAAACTTTCAAAATCTAATTATTCTTAATCATTTAACTCACTGATGAATTAAAGTACCGAAATTGATATTATTGTAATACATTATGATGAAGCATTGATATTTTTTATGTAATAGCTGAAGTGGTGTAGCTATTTAGACTGACATTTTAGCTTTTAGTGGCTGAATTCTAACTCCACTTCATGGTGAGAGTGCACTACATACAAACCATATTTTTGATACTGCACTTATCTAGGGATCACAGTGCAATTTAAAACTTAGCCAGTAAGTGAGATGTAAACACAAGGGAGAGTTAGAGAAAGTCAAATAAAATTTATTTTACACAGTGTTCTCTAAAAAAGAGGAAAAGACAGAGCTTTTTATAAATAATTCACTTTTAACTTTACTTTCTTACATAATCTTAAGATTATTATTATTGTTTTTCATAAAATTGATTGAGACTGATAAAGCTCTGATGCCATATATTAATTCATTCATTCATTCTCTGAACTGCTTAATCCTAATTAGGGTCGCGGGGAGGCTGGCGCCCATCTCAGCTGACTATGGGCAAGGGCAGAGTACACCCTGGACAGCTCGCCAGGCCATCGCAGGGCAGAAACATGCTGGCGGCAATGCAGGCTACTCTTGACGAAAATCAGCAATGGTTCTTTTACATACCTCTAACCACAGATGGTAAGAGACATGGCCAGCATTTGATAATCCAGTTAGCTGCACTGGGGGGACAGCAGTGACAACCTGGTAATAGTGGGGCTAGAACCCCCGACCTTGGGATCAGTAATCCAGCACCCTTCCACTGGGCCAACACTGCCCCTGATGCCATACATTTTTCAATAATTTTATTTTATTTAGAGATGCTTTTTGTAAAGTCTGTTTTTAAAATAATAAAGTTTTTACTGTAAAATATACCTTGGTTATTTTTTGTTCTTGCCAGGATTTCCATAGGAAATAGGAAACAGTTCTCTTCAGGTGTCAGTCTGGGAGATGATTTCTTGTGCTTCCTTGAGAAGAGGCAGCATTTAAGTGTTAAAGGTTCTAGGTCCTGTGCCCAGTGAGGACATTTCTGTATGAAGTTTGCATGTTCTCCCCATGCTTGTGTGGGTTTCATCCTGCAGCAAAGACATACACATTAGGTTAAGTGGATATTCTCGACTGCCCCCAGGTGTGAGTGTGAATATGAATGGTTGTGTATTTGTGTTGACCCTGTGATGATCTGGTGAGCTCTTCAGGGAGTACCTCACCTCACCCAGAGTAGACTGGGATGGGCTCCAGCCTCCCCGTAACCCTAATAAAGAATAAAGGTAAATCCTGGTCCAGAAAATTGAAATAAAATGATTAATATGGTCATTAATAGGGTTTGTGCATGGAATGCATTTAAATTTTTATGATACTTCTCCAACATTCAAAGGTTCACCCTCAAAATCAGCTTGTTTTTTCATAAGGGATTTAATGCTATTCAAAATCACTTAATAAGGACCAAGGTGTTTTTTAAATTTGTTTTTTTAACAACCTTTATAAAAGCATCTGACTGAAAAATAATTACAAAGTCCATGGCATGTGAGCTTTAAACCAATTACTAGACACTGTCACACATTAGCACCTTCTTATAATCTGGTTAAAATCCCATTATAAATCCCTATGATAAAGCGTTTTAAATTTCCTGATGGCATTCTATAGAGAATCATTAACCATGGTCATTCAGCCATGGGAAAAAAATCCTCATTTGTCAAACAATTTCCTAAACAAAAGAATGATAAAAACTTCTTCTGATTAAAGAATAAAAAGTAATTGTGAATTATTCTTGGGTGAGGGATGGGTTCTTCTGAAAATGAATCTAATCGATTGTAATTAATTCTTCTGGTTACAAGCAGTAAAGCCTGACAAGTCCGAGATGGCGCTGGGGTTATTGAACTGTGATGAAAACCCATTAATAGCTAATAAGGTCATGATAAAAATGGATACAAATGTCTAAAGCTGAATGTACCCTCCTGGATGATTACGCCTTGGGAAAGATCTAAAGACTGGCAGATCTACCTTTGCCTCTATTGGGATCTTGTCAGACAGTTTTGTCGACATTGTAATCAAAATGATCTGTTTGTTCTTATTCTATGTTTCTGTCTAAATTTGAAAAAGAAAACATCTGTTTGGTTTAGATGGTGTGTCTGAAATAACCAACTGGAAAGAAATTAGGCTAAATGCAGAAGTGGGTGTTAAATTAATTGTAGGAGGTGATGCTTAAGAAAGGACTTCAAATTCCTCGACCACCTTGCACTTTTCTTATCACCCCTTTTCTGCATGGTACTTCACCAGAACTGTAATATCATCTCGAAAAAAATTCCCCCCAAAAATACTGTTTTATTATGCAGACTACGGAATGAAACACTGAATTTGCATGGAATTTAGAATAATAGTCATACAAATCACAGAATAAACAGTTTAAATCTTGAAATGACAATCACCACCCAGCACAATATACTAAGAACATTTACAAATAAATACAATACATTGAAATACATGATGATGATGATGAGCAAGACAATATTTCTCAAAAATTCCTTTTCTATGAGCGCCATCTGATGGTGACTTGATATTAACACCAAACAGGCTCCGCAGCAATATAGAATAGAAGTGATGTATTTTATGAAGGGTAGGTATCTCCACACCAAAAATAAAGGTTGTTGAAATGCTTCTAAAGTTGTAAAGACAGTCCAATGCTTGTTCTGAGACTTATTTACAATATGCTCATATTTAGGATTAAAAAAAAACTTTTCACTCATAAAACAAGAACAATTGATTGGATAAAATATACATTACACACAATCAGTAACGTTTTCAAATAAGCCAAACGCTTCTGAAATGACAGATGTTTTTTTTTTTATCACAGTTTTAATCACTGCTTGCAATTAAAAGAGAAAAATGACATGGGGTACATTTTTCAGTTTATTCTTTATTATGGCATATACCCTAAGCTTATTTTGCAGACTTGGGTCAGTAAACTCATTTTCCTTGTGTTTGGCTGCCTGCACATACCTGGCTTGCCAAAGTGTAAATCACTGGAGAGAGAGAGAGAGAGAGAGAGAGAGAGAGAGAGAGAGAGAGAGAGAGAGAGAGAGAGAGAGAGAGAGAGAGAGAGACTAAACCATACTTCAGCTGGTGCTTTGCTATGTTGCAATACACCGATCAGCCATAACGTTAAATCTAGTAAAAGGTGACGTAAATAATACCGATTATCTTGTGACCTTCAAAGATCTCAAAATTGCCGGAAGCAGGAAAGATGAGGGATTGTAAGGATTTGAGCTCCTTTGACAAGAGCCAAACTGTCATGACTAAATGACTGGGCCCAAGCCTTTCCAGAATAGCAGGTCTTGTGCGGTACTCCTGGTATGAAGTGGTTTGGGACTAGCAAAAGTGGTCCGAGGAAGAACAATCAGTGAACCAGCAATGCCCAATTCTCACTGATTCACAGGGTTAAAGATGGCTATCCCACCTGGTCAAATCCAACAGAAAATCTACTGCAGCACAAGTTGCTGAAACACTTAATGGTGGTCATGAAAGAAAGACATCTAAACACTTAGTGGATCGCAGCTTGCTGTATATGGGGCTGCATAGGCACAGATCAGTCAGAGCATTAAAACCGGACCATGGAGCAATGCAAGAAGATGGTCTGGTTTGAGGAACATAACAACGAGTTCAGCATGTTGACTTGGCCTCAAAATTCCCCAATTTGAGCATCTGTCTGATATGCTGAACAAACAAGTCTGGTCCAAGGGCCAATCCCTACCTCACAACCTACAGGACTTAAAGGATCTGTTCTTAATATCTTGGTGCAAGAGACCACAGCGTACCTTCAGATCTCTTGTGAAGTTAATACCGCCATTATTCCAGTTGTACTTTCAATGATTCTTGATGATGTTCAGATGGTGTATTTTGTGAGTTACTTTCAGGAATAATTTTTAAGCAATCCCCTTTAAATATATTGCCGTCTTCTAGATTTGAAAAGAGGGAGACGCTACTTGCATGATTCACAACTAGTGGTGTTTTGACATATCAAAAGTAAGTAGACACCATAATTTTCAAAGACACCTGTCAGAGGGCACAGGTTGACCTGAGTGAAATGCTGCTGAATTCTTGCTTTTGCTGTTGAATTGCACAGTCACTATGTTGCATGTGGCAAGAAAAATCTCAAGGATTTGTGCAATCTGATGCTGGCTATGTCCACCCTCAAAGTAACCCACAATATGCTCTTTTTGAATATTAAACTCTTTTTGCTCCTGGTGTTTGTGGCACAGCTAGTTGCTATAAAAAATGTATATACAGTAAAATAAAATAAAAATAATAATATATTATAATATATAAGTTTGATCAGATAAGTTTCACAACTATTCAATTTTATCAGTTTACTTATAGTGGGGGAAAATGTTATTCTGGCACTTGTAAATATATAATATTTTACATTTTTTATTTTTTTTGGAACATATTAATATTTTTGTAACATCCCTATTTATAATTTTTTTATTACTATTATTTGTCCCCCAGTGAATTAAATACTATTTTTCAGATTTCTCAGTAAGGCTAAGGCGACCTTTATTATGAAAAGAAAAACTTCCGTGTTTGTTTGTCGCTATCGATGATTCACTTCCGGTCCATTGACAAAATTATTATAATTATGTACCATGGCTTGTCCTGCCGATGACATTAATCACAGACCTCTTCAAAATGCTATGCGACTCGTTAAAGTGGCTATTCAGTTGGATTCAGGTAACAGATACAAGGTAACTGAACGCTTTTGTAAATACGGGCTGTGTCTCAATAGTACATCCTGAATACACACTGTACACTACATAGTAACGTTACATCAAACAATATATAATAATGCTATCATAATAAATACAAAGTAATACCCAAGTCTGAGGGAACTCTAGAGTGACATTGCATTTTTTTTTGTACTGTTTGAGTGTTTAGTTTCAGTGTGTGTTTGCTCTGACACTGAACATGCCTTAGATAAACATCTGTGGGGATGTGGTTGGTATTATTAGTAAAGGAATCAAGGTCATGTTAGGGAGGAAGGGGGGGGGGGAGGAGAGGAGGAGGGGGGGGGGGG
>JBCNYH010000004.1:25700857-25716693 GCA_039654325.1 Tandanus tandanus
ATCACACTATTAAATAAACAGGACAAACAGGAAGCCTTGATAAAGAGGACAAAATAGACTTTAATTTCAAATAGTTTGGGCGAGTGTCACCAGGTCACATGGATCCCCGTGTAATCTTGAGAGTGAAAAATGAAGATGAATAGTGTTATGTTTTGGGAAGAGAATTTATAACCATAGATTATGGGGTGTTTTCTCGGCGAAGAGGTGGCGCAGGTGGATAAACACCTGGATGATGCGTTAGTGGTCATTTTTAACGCGGGGGCCCGGGTTCCAATCCCGCTGCGCTCATTGTAATTATTTAGAATCCTCCGGGTACTACGGTTTCCTCCCACAGTCCAAAGACATGGCCATTAGGCTAACTCGTTCCAAATTGACCCTAGGGGTGTGTGTGGGTGCTGCAATGGTCTGGCGAGTTGTTTGTGGTGTACCCCACCTTCGCCCCCTGTTGGCTGAGATATTTGGATTATGCTCCTACAGTGACCCTAGTAGGATTAAACGGTTCGGTGAGTGACAGCTGTAATCAAGGTAGTAAAACTAACCTCACTCAGGCATCCTCTTAAGTGAGAAAATAATTATACATCATCATGCTACACACAGCGACTCTGTTCGTGTAGGACTGTGTATATGTATGTGTCTGTTTAGGTCGACAGTATTGTATTTTGCAGATTTCCAGAATCTAGTGGTTAATTATGATCCACTTAATAAGAAATGTGGGTGTGTTTTGGGTGTCCCCCCCCCTCCCAAGTGTTTCATTTAGTTCTCAAAGTGTCATTTTCCAAGAGTTGTGTGTGGCTTTGGCTCTCATTGAAAATATTCAAGAGAAATTTTTTATTTTATTTATTTTTTTAATGCTTGGTAACAAAAATGTAACAATAAATACAATTGCGAAGTGGCAGTACAGACTTGAATATGTTGGGCTTTTCCAGGCCTTTTTCTAATTTGTGTTTAGTTTGTGCTTGACTGTTAGGGCTTATGAATTTGCTCATGCATGTCTGCGCAGGAGCAATTAAAGTATTCCTACCCTTTCTCATACTTTTGCATTGTATCTCATTTCTTTTTGTCTTCATTACACAGATTAACATGCCTTTACACAGTTTTATTTTTCCTCATGAACATTTGTTTTTTTACTCTTTGCTGCTTTAAAGAAGAGGGGATCTCATGGCGAACTGTGTGCATTGAATTGGGTCCAGCCCCCAAACCCAGTGTTTTCACTCTTACCTGAGGACCTTTTCACCTCGCTGTGAACTTTCTTTCTTTCTTTCCTCATCTTGCGTGTCTGTAGGATTATTGACACATGAATGCATAATTAAGTATTTTGGCAAAACCACAGTGCTCTGCAATGTTCAATTATTCCTCCATGATTCAAGATAAACTCCAGTCGAAATTCTGATCACGTTTAGTCATTCAGGCAAGACCTGAAACTGGACATAACTAGATATCAAGTGTTAATTCTATACACCTGGAATTGCAGCTATTTTGGCATGGCTCTGTTATGTGAAACTTGTTGCTATGTCCACTGATCGCCTGCTTAGCTGAAACATATCCAGTGTCCTTCTGGGCCAGCAAGAAAGGGGACACCCAGGTAATTTCTCACGCAACCATCCTCGGCTCGTAGAGCATGTGAATGCTTGGTGGGGGCGGGTTTGCCCAGTGGAGACTTTGGGGGATTTGCCCTTTGCATGAATGCGGCATCTGAAATGACCAAAAAAAACATTATCACACCTAGACATGAGAACATATAAAACATTACTGTTCATTAGGAAGAATGATTAGATTTTTTTTCTTTTTTTTTGTTCTGTCTTCTACAGCGGAGCAGATGATTTGCTGCCCATTTTGTCATATGTGGCCTTGCGTGCTGAACTGCCTCAGCTAGTTTCTGAATGTGCTGCACTGGAAGAGTTCATCCATGAGGGGTGAGTTTCTGAAATTCAGCACCCACTCATCAAGCTTAAGTGTGCAATACCTAGATAACATGAAAGCACATTTTACAATAGCAAATTGTTGGAGAAAGGCCATTAAATTATATGATGTGACACAAATTCAAGGCTGCTGAGTGCAAATTGCAAAAGGATTAATTCCTGCATTATCTCTCATGTCATTATTCTGCTGGAGTTCATCTCGCCTTGCTCTTGGGTGCTACGGTGCTATTGCGTGCCTACTTAGACCGCAGTCAAGCTCTGTTTATCTGCGTAAAAGCCACCCCATTTTACAGCCTCATTAGATTGGCAGCGATGAGGGAATTTCCGTCACACTCTGGTTTGCCTTTTTCCCTTACTATAAAATACAAATAAAATTCCTCTCAGTGTTTGTGTAACTTGGTGGTTTGGAAATATCTGAGGATGGAGCAGTTGGAGCTCAGTGTGCTGCAATGCTAGAGATGACCACATGTGACTTCTCGTAATTATTCAGACTTTAATTATTATCTAAGTTTACAACCGTTTTTCCTCCGTTTAATTAGAAGCTTGACATTTTGTTCCTGGATTTAGCATTTTGCCAGGAGGTAACGGGAGTTCAGCTGCTACTAGTCTCTTTTATTTAAAATGCCTCCATTCATTTTTATTACCCAGAGTCTTCACTTCACCAGATGTACATGCATATAAACTGTTAAGAACGTAATACTATGGGAAATGTTTTGCATTAGTTATACTGAAGTATTTAGGCTAATATTGTGCTGGTATGGTGGGTTTTTTTCCCCATGAGATGTTGGATCGGTTTTGTGAATGCTTTCCTTAGGTATCTGATCGGAGAAGAGGGCTACTGCTTAACCTCACTGCAGAGTGCCCTGACGTATGTGGAGTCATTGCACTTGGGTGGAGCTTTGCAGCTGGCTGTTAAACCCACCTGAGTCAGGTAAGAGACTGTGCAACTCCTTTATTAAATACACTGTACAATGAGTCACAGTAGGTGTGGATATCAAGCACACACAAGTTGTTGAACCCAAAATTATGATTTTTAGTGCTACAATTCAAATTCTCCTTTTTTATAAGTGCTAAGTCATCCGCACAGTAAATAAAAGAAGCAATTAAACAATTGTGCACCAATGGCTAAGAGGATATAACAGAGTACTCCTTTATATTGATTTTTGCGACATCCCCCTGAGCCTGAGGTGCATAATTTTTATTTGTGTATATACTATACTATGCAAAAAAAAAAAAAAAAAAAAAGACACTACACAAAAAAATTTTTTTTTATTTATTTAAATGATGATGGACGCAACTGAGCTCCCAGGGTAGAGAGCCTAATAGCTGTGAAATGGCAGTTCTGTAAAGAGTTGTGGTGGTACTGTAAAGAAAAATAATGAAAAGCAAATTAAAATGCGATTTTTATACTTTATATTTACATGTTTTAACCACGAGGCAGATTAGGTAATCCATGCTTTGAAACAGCTAATAGCTCTGAGACACAAAAGTAAACATCTCTTCGTAAAGGAGTTCACAGAAAACACAAAACTAACTAACAGGATTTTTATAATTTTTATATTTTTTAATCATAATCCTGAGGCAGGTGAGGTTAACTCCATGCTTTTTGCCACTTCCCATGACTATATAAGTATATATACTTATAGCTTCGTGAGGAAGCAAAGGTAGGGTTCACCTTGTATGGCAGGGAAGAAATCCCTTCAATTTGAGCCAGCTAAAGCCTGTTTGTGATGGTGGCTCTTTTGTTCTATAGTATGGGAAACATAAGAAGGTAAAGAGATTCTTATGGTTTATTTTTCCATTTTAAAGCATGGTAATGATGGCACTGCCTGCTCAGGTGCCCATGGCAAACTTTGAGGGTCTGTAATTTTAATGCAAGCATTATCCACTAGTGTTTTATAATTCCAAGATAGCGGCCCAATCAGATTGAATCCCTTGTAGTATGTTTTAATTGTTTTTATTTAATTGGTTGAAGTTATTTTTTCAAAGCATGTAACATTGATTTACACGGTGTGACGGTTAAATAACGAGATTGATGCTTGATCGTATGCTCCCCTTCTGCATCTACACACTGTTGATCGAAGCAGTGCAGCAGGTCTTCCATTAGTTGTCTCAGAAGCTTTGTCATTTTCTTCACTTTTGGAACAGACTCCAAATGAATTCTCTGGAGTGCAGATTTGATTCATCTTTGGCAGTCCAGATGTTTTCCAGTACATTGACTGCTGTTTGTTTCAGGATCGTACTGGAAAATTGAAGTATCATCGCATGTGAGCATGTTTTTTTTTTTTTTAAGTAAAATTGGGTTTGCTTCAGTTTGGCCAAAAACGTTAGTACAAATTCACTTGGGATTTTAATTTTGATTTTGATTTTTGTCATGTTCAGATTTTTATTCAAAATTTGCCAACAGTCTCTTCGTTGGGGACCATTTCTGCAATCACTCTGATGCAGAGTATCGACTGTTTTTAAATTATAACATATATAAAATTCATGCTGGCCCTTGATGAGCATGAATTTTTGTGATGTGTGTTATTCTGTGAAATCTTCATTTAGCATTTAAAAAGTTTTAGTACCTTATGTTCACTACACAAAAATTCTAAATAGATGCATTGCTTGGAAGTTTAGTAAACCACCTTATATACCAACTTCTGTAAGCCCAGTCTCGTTTTTTTAATAGTCGTACTTTGTAGTTATGTGTGCGTTGGAGTACAAAAAGAGGGGCAGGTAAGAGGTGTTTTCTGGCTTCACCAAAACTCAAAAATGTTAGAGCAGTCAAACTCAATTGTACATCCTAAGGGGGGCAGTTGCTTGAGACCTCCTTAAGCAACAAGTAAGGCCACGCAGAGCGTAGAGAGACTCTTATGCTGTGTGCAAATTAAGTTTATAAGCTTAATGTTTTGCAGGTTTAATGAAGTGTTGTGACCACTAATTATTTCCTTATAAGGGCATGTCCACAAATGGTTTAATCTTCTTACACCACAACAATTTTCCAGTAATAATTTTTTTTATTTGGTAATTATGTGTTTATGTATATATATTTAATTTTGTGACATGGGTTACAAAGGTGAACAGAGAGAAATAACAGAACATGTCACAATGGACACGATATAGCTTAAACATTTCTGTGAACTGTATTTGACAGTTCAACCAATACTTTGTTTTTCTTATTGGAAATTTCTGTAGACCGTGTTTAAAAGTCATCTGTCATCTGAGCAGCTTGTGTGACTAACTTGTTTTTCTCTTTTTAAACAGTGGTAAGAAGATGAATAATTTGCAGACGGCATGCTTTCCCCTTAATTCATCAGTTCAGGGCAGGAATTTCTCGTCCTTCCCTCTTTATCAGGGCTACAAGATTAAACACCCATATTCCACTCATTACTGACTGTAGTTGTTAGAGTGAGTCTGGAGCTTTCCCGCCTCAAAAGCGTGCGAGCTCTGAACCCTGCTCTGTTGCAGAGCGGCATCCCAAATGGTCTCGGATTAGAGGAATGGAATCAGTTGATGTTATGAGGGAATTGTTTTGGATGTTTGCGTTTCATTTAATGAAAAAAAAATTAAAAATAGCATTCCTAATTTTATCTGTTGAATCCATTGTTTTCCTCATAATGTAGTTGTTTGAAGTGCTTTGCTGTGAGTGACCAGAAAGCTAAAGCACTGAGATTTTTTTTTTTTAACTAGTATAGATAACTTTTCAAAAAGTATAATGGCTCAATTGTTCAGTAAAATGACTCATGGACAGTGTGTAAAGAGATTTCTATTACTGCCTTTTTTTTGTGCCAACAAGTTTGTCATTGTATAAGCATTGAAGGAAAAGTCTGACCTGCTATTTTACTGAGAAAAAACGAGAGTCTGGTACGCATATTTCAGACATATGTGATCTAAATAAATTTATATTTGGGGGGAGGGGGGTATGCTTTGGTGGATGTTTCGTCAAGTCATTGCAGGTTGGATAATAAATGGGATTTCTTGAGCCATCCATGTCCAAGTCTTAAAAATAGAATTGTATGCCAGATGTTGTTGGTTTTTTTTGTTTTGTTTTGTTTTTCCTCCTTTTGACTGTACTAAGATCTAGATCTGCACTTTGAGAAGCTTAACACATGGCATTAGCCTGCATAGTTAAACATTTCAATTAATATTAACTTTAGGGGTCATATAGTACATCATGCATAATATAACATTGCACTTTTCCCTCTATATGTTATGTTCGTACATGCAATTATATATAAATATGTACTGTATTGCTGCTTTAAAATGTTTTACTGAACTAAAGTTTCTGATATTTACTGTTTTACAAAAAAAAAAGTGGTATTTCAACTTTCAGAAAAGGTGAACTGTATCAAAAGAAAGCTTTTGGAACGATAACTTTGGTAGTTTTGCCAACATCCACTTTCCACTGCAAGGTTTAGATTTTAGACTTATTTTTAATGTGATGACTTTTTGATGCTTCAGTGTATTTTACATTCCATTTAAATCACACAATCTGAAGAGTAGGGCAGAAAAGATGTCTTAATTGGCATTATTGTACCATCTGTCATGTAAATATGTATCTAACCTAATAACATCTGTAATATAAATGTGTAATTTTTGTTCTTGTGGCTCACTGGTTGCAGTGATGCCCATCAGTTATGTTTGCTAAAAATCCTTAATGTGAAATAGATGAAAAGAATGCATGTGAGTGTATGTCTTGGATTTTCTAATAATAAAAATAATAAGTAATCTTTATCCTGGTTTTGTTCTTCAAAAATAATAATGGGTACAGGAGAAGCCAGTGCACAAAACTTTGTGATTTATTGAAAATGTCTTGATTTTCAGGTTTGTGTGCCAAGAATGTCTAAGAAGCAGGTAATGTTGCAAGATATTTCATGCCATATAAAACTGGATTAAACATGCCAGGCTTAATCAGATGGAGGTGTAGCCAGTAACCTCTGATATACTCTCTCTCACACCTGTCTCATGCTGTTTGGTGGCACAGTTTAGCACAGCGCCCAAATATAACCTTGCACCATGCAGCCTCTAAAGTGTTGCGTATATCTCTCCATATTTCTGGTATTGATTGTGAAGGCAATCAACTCTGACTTGCATGTTAATAGCACTGAATAGTATTTTCTAAAAAAAATACTAATAAATTATAGGCAAGTTGGTCTGTTTTTATTTTGGGTAACAGTTCAATGCAGTGCAGCTCACTGCCAAGATTGGTGCCAGTGGGATTTGATATCTTGTCAGAAATATCTAAATTACTAGGTGCATGCACCTGAACACCACAATGGTGTGATTTCAAATCCAGGATTTTGTTTTTGGGAGGGACACTTGTTTGTCAATAATTGAAGGGCTGAGAGTGGTCTTGGCAACAGAAAGCTGGTTTAATTTTTATTTATTTTTAAGAAAAATGACAAGGTTTTTGCACTGTAAAAAACAAACAAAATAAAACAAAAAATCGGATAATCCTCAAGATACAATTCAAGGTCATAAGGAAGACGACGGGACCATTCTGGCACACCAGATAGACCTTATCTTATTTTTCAGGTTTTGTGGGTTAGACCACTGTGGCTCTCAGCCCTTCAATTAAAAGTCATGGGAACTAAAATGAAAGTGTTCCCTTCAGCAGACGGTAAGATTTTAATAGTATTTCTGTAGTTTGTTCAGATGAGGAATCCACACCACACACACGTCTACTACATCACAACTTCTGATCTCCAAAGGAGAACTTCAAGGAAGAGGCATCATTAGCCCTTGCTTCATCTCTACTGCCTTAGTCTTCCAGTCTGTGCAGCTTCCTTGTGTCTCCATCAATACACTCAGTCCAAACAGATCAATTACCTAAATTTTCATTGGCTCCTCGAATCTCAGCTGTAACTCGGCACAGCTGTATTTCATTTCTGAGACTTGATGTTGAATTTGTCATGTTAAAAATTGTTGAAAATGGTGAGCAAAAAAGGAAAAGGAAAGGTTTTGCTCTTCTCTTTTTACAGCTTAGCAACAAAACCTGACCATCATCTTTTATGAAGAGTAGGCAGTATGTCCCCTATAAAAGTTTCATTTCACCAAAGTTCACCCCTGAGCCTCATTCAACTCCCACAGAGGTTTAAAAAAAAAAAAAAAAAAAAAAGTCTTAACGTGTCCAAGGAGCTGAATTGTAGTAATTGATCTTTTTTTCATGATATCTTGGTATTGAGAAGTACCAAACAGCTGACTATATGAGCATCAGCCATGATGTTGCATTGCATTCTCCAATAGCCAGCTGTACATTTTGCATTTGTTTGCAAGAGGGAAAGTCTACCAGAAGTCAAATAACTGCCATCAATCAGCTGTCAAGGTAATATTAAAGGAGTTTACACTTAAATGATGGCATAGTTTTATTTGTGACATTTGGAATTGAATGCTGATACAATTGCTGGGAGAGGATAATATTGGTGCAAATAAAAGATAAGTCAGCATGTTTCGCTCCAGCTGTACATCGGAGCATTAGTGTACAACAGCAACTTGAGGGTGAAACTAGGCTGGCAAGATAAAATCGCAGGTTTCTGTAACAGTCTTTGTAGAACGTAATGCATGCGATGGTGACAAACAAAACTCAAAGGCATCATCAAAGTGTTATCTTAAAAACTTGTCTGAAATTAACCATGCATGCTCAGACCATTTGTTTTTTGTCTTTTGGCAGTCAGTGTTCGCACAAGTACAAACTCGGGAAGGTCACGTTAAGCTGACGCAAACTGAATCACACACAACAAGCTACTAACACCGACGTGTCACTCACTCATTTGACAAATCCAATTAGGGTCACGGGGAGGCTGGAGCCTATCTCTGCCGACACTGGGCAAAGGCAGACCATCGCAGGGCCAACTCACACACAAGACCATTCACACTCTCAACTAGGGGCAGTTTGGAACAGCCAATTAGCCTAATGTGCACATCTTTGGAAGGAAGCATGAGGAGAACATGCAAACTCCACACAGAAACGGCCGAGCCTGAGACTTGAACCTAGGACCTTTTTGCGTGGCGGACATGCTAACCACTACGCCACCGTGTGCTGCCCACTGACATATTTAATACACTTATTACTAGTTATGCAGCAAGTTTAACATCACCTGGAAATGGTGCTAGGTGCTAATTAGCCTCTGGGTCTATTTGGCTTATGAGCAAGAGCTAACGACATCTTTACTTACCTAGCCAATACCAACAACACAAGACAGCTAACAATATTTTTACTAATCCAACTAAATGTATACTAAATGTATAATAATTAATTTTACTATGTAAAGCTGCTTTGTGACAATGTCAATTGTAAAAAGTGCTATACAAATAAAACTGAATATTAGAATATTATATGAAAGCCAGCTCAGTATCTGTCTTCCAGCCTGTTGTCTTGCTTCGCTCTCACCGATGAGTAGAAGCCAGTTCAAGATTTGTTCATGTCCGGGTCTCTCTGCCATCTGCTAGCTTCTTATGGTTTACAAGGCCATAAAACGTTAAAAAAAATCTTACAGAATATATCAGGGACACACACACCATGTTAGATCGCACTATAACTGGTGCTCCAAGGGCAGCGCTAAGGCTATTACCCTACTGCACATCAGTGTACCATCTATCCATCCATTTTTTTCCGCTTATCCGAGGTTGTGTCGCATGGGCAACAGTTCTAGTAGGGAAACCTAGGCATCCCTCTCCCCAGTGACACTCTCCAGCTCCTCCTGAGAGATCCCGAGGCCAAATATACAATCCCTCCAGTGAGCTCTGGGTCTACCCCAGGTTCTCCCCCCAGTTAGACATGCCCAGAAAACCTCTAAAGGAACTTGACCAGGAGGCATTCTAGTCAGAAGCCCGAACCACCTCAATTGACTCCTTCTGATGCGGAGGAGCAGCGGCTCTACCCAGAGCTCTCCCAAAGTAGCTGAGCTCCAAATGTTTGAGTGTACCACCAAAAGGATTTTAAAGCTGATATTTTTAGGTATAATACTAATTTAATGTTGCATTAATGTGCAGTTCCTCTATAAACAGCATTGTAACTGCATAAGTAATCAGTGTGGAAGACAACTACTGCTAACTAAAAAAAATAGTGAACCAGAATTACTAAGAGCATAAACACTTCAATATACTTGTTTTAATGTTTTATGGTGGACTTCTCCTTTAGCCTGAAACTTTGTAAGCTTTAATGACTATCACTCCCACGTGTCTCTTGGTGCTTTGTGTCTTTTTCAAACAGAATTAATTGGTTATCTTGCTTGTAAATAAAACATCTGCGAATCTGAATTACCTCCGCTTCCTGGAAATCATGTCTTGAATCCTAAGTGCGGCACATAGCGTGACTTGACTCATTGGACCTCTGTGACCTCTAATGAAATGTTACAGACCACTCAAATATGTTTGATGTCACGTAATACCACAAACTATAATACCAAATAATCCTCTATAATAAATCACCTGTAGTATGGTTTTAATATAGCACAAGAAGATGCCTGTGATGTATTTCTGTCTGAAGAGCAGCCATGCCTTTTTCTGGCTTGAATACAACACTGTCCCATGGAAGGCTGAGTGTTGTGTTTCTTGGGATGATGTTTAGTTTTTTTTTTTATTATTATTATTTTTTTTAATTTGTTCCAATATTTGAGTTCTTATTCCTTTTGAGGAAAACAACAAATTCCATTTTTAATGGTATCCAGATGAGAGAAGTGGAGGTCACACCCTCGTACCCTCGTCAGACGCAGGTGACTCACCCCCTTCAAGACTAAACACGTGGAAGTTTGCAAAATTCAGGCACTTTTGCATATCTCTCTGTTTTGTTGCTCGGTTCTCAGCACTGATGATAAACAAAAGGGTTGATATGGAGATGAATTACTGTATACAAACAGATATTACAGTGACGCAGAAGTTCTGCAGACGTCCTTATATGGTTTTCAGCTAATGTGTTTCTCTGTCAACCTGAAATCTACCAAGGAATGCCATGTGCATCATTTGGATTTGGATACAGAATGGAATAAAGGTGAACAGAAGTTGTCTTACCAATCATTAGCCACTTGGATATTTAATTAATTATTGGAATGACAAATACATAATCATGCATATATGTTAATTACACCATGGCAGTAAACAAACAAACAAAAATGATCTATCAACCTTCTATGAGGTTTCCCTTGTTGGGACACTTGGCTGTTCTACCCTCACATCTCCATTTATTTTTGGGTAATGTGGTGCAGGATAACTGGAACCACATAAGTAGAACAGATGTAGACTGAAGAATATTTGTGAGCAGGGCAGGGAGTCACGCTAGGGAGATCAGATCCCTCCTCCAGTCCTAACAATCTCCCCGTCAACAGTCAACCTGAAGCCTGGATTAAACTATAAAGCTGGAACACAGTCCAAATGTTTCTTCTTTCATTCTCACATTACCAAGTAGTACGTTTCTGTGCCTCTTGAGTCACGCTACTATTTTCAAACCAAGTATATTTACACAGCTACACCCTGCAGAAGCTGTGCAGTTCTACTGTCTATTGTGTTAGTCTGACCTAAATATAATGGAAAAGTATTGACTATTATTAAGCTTTGTGTATTAATTAGCATGCAAAGTAAGTATCACAGATAAAAATAATTAACTGGATGCTAATACCAACCAATGTGCTGTGTTTCTGATAGACTGAAGGGTGCTTATAGTATTGCTTAGGGCTGAATGGAGCCTACAGATCACTCTCATCATTACAGGATGACACTTTTTAGGTCAGCAGGGCAGTTAATATTGAAGACGGTGTGAGATTTATTCTTCTTTTCCACCAGGGCAGCCACAGCCTCACCTAATTCTAAATGATTTAGGTACCCAGGTCCCATGCGCTCTGCCGTACCAACACCTGCGTTAATCTTCACCTACAAGAAGAAAAAAATGCACCGCAGAATTTCAGTTGAAAATGTTTTTCAGCAGCACAGAATTCAAACACGGCCAGTTTTAAGGATTAGGTTCAACAAACCTGGTTAAGTTTGCAGGGAGCTTCTGGGTACTCATCTCGTAGAATCTGACAAAATGCCAGCGTGCTGGCTGCACCCACCGTCAAGAAGCCTGTGCCTGGCATCAGCAGCTTTTCCCCAGCACCTCCTGCAGGAGTGAAACATTTCCCCAATATGATTGGATGTGAACAGAAGATTTAAAAAGAACTAGTAAGTAAACAGGCACGTCACGTTAAACACGTCTTTTTACAACGCACAGTTATTTACATTAACTATACAATAATATCAAAACCATATTGTCAGTGGATTCTCGCTCCATAATGGAACCCACCTGTAATAAATGTGTAGGTGCAATTCGGATCATCTCTCACCAGGGGGAAGAAAGTTTTCCATGATACAAACGTGCTGAACAGAAGTGTCTCGATAACCTGATGACCAGAGAGCAGATGCAGTGTCAGTCATGGATGGATGTATTTTAAGGTGGGACTGCTGTAGAGAAAAACCCGTTGTGTATGAAGTACAAATAATAATAATAATAATAATAATAATAATAATAATAAGTTCAGTACTTACTTATACTGTATAAAGGAATGGATGATTAGTACCCATACAGAAATGAAAAATAACTGGGATTCAATTCCTGACTACATGATATTCATTTGAATAAATGTTTTGTTTTTTAAAGGACAGCGCAGTGGCATGGTGGTTAGGATGTCCGTCTCACAGCAAGAAGGTCCTGGGCTCGGTGAGGGCGTTTCTGTGTGGAGTTTGCATGTTCTCCCAATGGTTGCGTGGGTTTCTTCCCGGTACTCCAGTTTGCTCCCACAGTCCAAAGACATGCACATTAGGCTAACTGGCTGTTCCAAATTGCCGCTAGGTGTGTGTGTGTGTGTGTGTGTGTGTGTGTTGGGTATGTGATAGACTGGTGATCTGTTTAGGGTGTCCCCGCGTTTGCAGAGTCGGCTGAAATAGGCGCTAACCTCCCCGCGACCCTGTTAGGATAAAGCAGTTTTGCAAATGAATGAATGAATAAATGTTCTGAAGTAGAGCTCATGAGTATATTCACCCAGTGGAGTTCTTTGAGAGGCTGGCTGTGCGGTGGTCCTCCTTGCCACCAGCTGAAGCCCAGAGAAGAAACCACATCGGTGATCTTCCCCACAGTTTTCAAGAGGGTTTGCTTCACCTCTTCAGCCTCCTCCTCTGAACCTGGGAACAGACCAAATTTTCTTTTGAACAAATCCACCCATGCTGACAACAGAAGCCCCCATGTGTGCACACAGAACAGCATGTAACATGTAAAATAAAAGACTTACCAACATTTCCTACCAGAGTCGTCAGGTTGCCTTTGGTGGAGGGCGAAACAAAGCTTCTGAGCTTCTCGAGTTTATTCTTGTCTCTGGAAATTACAGCCACCTTAAAACCTTGGTAATAATAAAAGGGAATTTTATTTGCATTAATTAACAGAGTGATGTTTGTTTGCACACAGAGTTTTCCGTAAAGTCAAATAAATTCATCTCTTATAAATAATACGTTTGCTCATGTGCCAGGGATCAAAAAAGGATTTTACATTATTCATTAGTGGGCATCCACTCTCCTTCTTCTTCTTCTTATTATTATTACTCTCACTCTCTCACTCATTTGCCAAACCGCTTATCCTACAAGGGTCGCGGTGCAGCTGGTGCCTATCACAGCCGACACTAGGCAAAGGCAGGGTACACCCTGATCAGCTCGTCAGACCATCACAAGGAAATACACACACACACACCTAGGGGCAATTTAGAACAGTCAGTTAGCCTAATGTGCATGTCTTTGGACTGTGGGAGGAAACTGGAGTACCCGGAGGATGGGACGGAAGCAAGGGGAGAACATGCAAACTCCACACAGAAACACTCGAGCCCGGGACTCGAACCCAGGACCTTCTTGCTGTGACATGCTAACCACTACACCACCGTGCTGCCCATATTATTATTATTATTATTAGAAGAAGAAGAAGGAGGAGGAGGAGGAGAATGTTTACTGTGTAGTGGGAATTCAGCTTTAGATCCTTACCTCTATCCAAAAAAGCTTTGACCAGCCCGGAGCCCACAGTGCCCGCTCCACCGAGCGCCAGAACCACGCGCTCCCCGTTCGACATCACCAACACGCGCACGCGCACACACGCAAACACACCTGCTCTGGACTTTAGCTCTCAGCTCTCACGAGGACTGATGGGGTGTATTAATGATCATAGAGCGACCATGCAGAGGTTTTAAGAGATCGCGGGCAATCTGTCCCGCCCATCTGACACTGAAACAACGCCCCCATGTGGGCGGTACTAGCACGTCAATCATCATATTCATGATCTTTTCATCAGACTCAAACACAACGGAATAACTTCCTTCATGCAAAACATTTTGGGTTTTATGCAGTAAAGAACATAAGTAAAGTGATTAAATAATTTTGGACAGCGAGGTTTTTAATTATTGGATTAATACATTATTTTAGAGGATAAGAAACTTATTATTATTATTATTGTTATTGTTATTATTATTATTATTATTATTATTATTATTATTATTATTATTATGCGTTTTTGGCGCCATCTAGTGAAACTTTATTGCACTGTATTTTATTTGGACCCTTGCATTTTAACAACGACAGTGATTGGTCAGGTGAGCTGAGCCAAGCTAATAGTGCTGAGAGCTAATGGTGTTTTGAGCAGACAGTGTAAGTAGATTTCATCCTACATGCTATACGGACACATAAGAAAACCGGCTCCATTTGCACACTGATTTAAAATTGTATTATTTACTACAAGGAAATACAAGAAAAACCAAATAGAATTACATTTTTTATGTCATTATCCATTTTAAAGCATGATAATTATGACACTACCTGCATGCTCATGACAAAATATGAGTGTCTGTCATTTTAATTCAACATTATCCACTCTGAATAATGATTTTTAATCCCAAGATAGTGGACCAATCAGTTCACACCCCTTGGCTGCGCACTATATCAATAATCAATGTTATTCACTTCACCTGTCTGTGTTCATACTGTCTTTAATGTTATGGTTCATCTTGTGGTGTATATAATAAGCATCTTTTGCCAATAAAAATTTACTCAATGTATAATGTTGAGAATAAAGTCCAAGTTATTTACCTCAAGATGAAAAATTTGCTCATAAGGTAAACTGCATTTAACTTTTTTACCAAAGTTCACCACTTTTTTTGTGTGTCTTTTCCTTATTTTTTTCTCACCCACTCATTGGCTGAACCGCTTTATCCTATTAGGGATGGAGGGAGGCTGGAGCATATCTCAGCCAACAGTGGGCAAAGGCGGGGTGCACCATGAACAGTTCACCAGACCATCACAGGACCAACACACACACACAACCATTTACATTCACATTCACACTCACACTTAGGGGCAGTTTGGAACAGCCAGTTAGCCTAATGTGCATGTCTTTGGACTGTGGGAGGAAACCAGAGTACCCGGAGGGAACCCATGCAAGCATGGG
The DNA here is from genome assembly GCA_039654325.1 of Tandanus tandanus. Classification (NCBI taxonomy): domain Eukaryota; kingdom Metazoa; phylum Chordata; class Actinopteri; order Siluriformes; family Plotosidae; genus Tandanus; species Tandanus tandanus. The sequence continues at coordinate 25,716,206 of JBCNYH010000004.1, forward strand.
GAGAACATGCAAACTCCACACAGAAACGCCCGAGCCTGGCACTCGAACCCAGGACCTTCTGGCTGTCAGGCAGACATGCTTATCATCTCCCTATATTTTTTCTTACTGGGTTCCTGTAACATCCTTTTGAAAGAATGTTTCTAATGTCTCAGTTGGTACATTTATGATCACAAAACTCAGTTCCTTCAAACAATTAATTTTAAAGAGTTCTGTCTCTCTGAATGACTCATATTTCCTAGCAGTACATTGAGTTCACATTAAGAAGATAATAATTTTTAGATCATCCCTGTATCTCAAATCCTGTATGTATACATGTGTAGTACTGTGTAATGTGTATCAGTCCGCATTGGGGTGAAATTATGTCACGTTAGAGATGGAGTTGTTGAAAAGAACCCGAGTGAAAGTTATATCTGCGTCTTCAGACTGCAGAGTCTGTGAGAACAGTTCCGAGTTGGGAAATTCCGAGTTGTAATTTATGTAATATATAT
>JBCNYH010000004.1:25740476-25758628 GCA_039654325.1 Tandanus tandanus
ATCTTCTCCGTCAGAGAGCTAACTAGTGTACACCTATCACAGATAAAGTTATCACTAATGGCGGAGGGAGAATTACTAAACATCCTGCACTCAACACAGTGAACAAGCTGGATGGTAGCCATGATGCCAAAAACAAACCTTAGCTGGAGACTTGTGGATAGCAGCAGGACGCTGTTGATTCCCTCTGCGTGCTGCTTGTGAAGTATAGAAGAGTTGGTGTTCGAAGAAATAAATAAATAAAATAACTAAAACTGCTTCAAGAGGGAAAAAAGAGAAGTTAAACAACGAAATTAAATATAATTATAGTACGTCGTCGAGGTCATGTGAATTAAAGAGGGTTCAAGTTCATGACTAGTGTAGTATATTGTGAGGTAGAAGTAAAGTGTAAAGGGAGTTCTCAGTCTAGCTGGTGTGGTGTGAGGTGAATACACAGAATGAAGGGAGTAAGTCTGATAGGAACTGTGTGCATTGAGAAGTTTCAGTGTTACAGAGAAGTTTAGTTATGTAAATTTTGGAAAACACTTCTCAGCATAAAAGTAATAAGTCTAGTGATTCTCAACTCCAGAGCTGTGGATCCTTTGCAATACTCAGTTTTCCCGTCATACAGCCCCCCTCTGATTATGGTAATGAATAATCAGCTGATGTTTCATCATAAATATTTTGAGTAGAAACCCAAACTGCAGTGGGATATCAGTGAGTTTAACCCAGTTAATATTATTTACTTGCAAGTTTGGATTATTCAGATGTTTACTTAAAATCGCATGATATATGGATTAGAATTTTGTCTAAATGTCAAATATTAAAAAGTAAGTGGATTATTAAAAATGTGCGAACTTTAAGACTCTTTCATGACACAGATGAGGTTTATTTATTTATTTTTTTTAATCTTCAAATTACTTTTTAAAATCCTGAGGCATTCAGTGGAGTCTGGTACAGTTTATGTAGAAGTTTAGTAAAGATTGGGAGAGACAAATAGTCTAGAGGGCTACTGACAGGTTAGGTTATTGTACTGCAAAAAGCGAGACGTGACTCACATGGAAGAAGCTGTAAACACTGTAGTGTTGTACATTTAAATGCACTGTGCTACATACCAAAGGTTCAAATAAACAAGCAGACTTTTGTCTGATGTATGTTAATGTAATGATGTATTATGTGCAAATGTGCCTAGTTTTATTTTATTCAGAAGTTCACTAGTTTATATCTAAGTTATTTTAATATCTGTATACTATTATTTTTGCTGTTACCTTGCCTATTTGACACACCCTATTCTCATGAATTATCGAATGGATTTTTAGCAAATTGCAACTTAAAAATGTAAGTAAAAACCACCTGATGATGAAACTATACATATTTTTATTGTACCAGGAGAGTTGTTGAGGCTTTTCTTTCATTTTCTTTTAAGGTAATGATGCCTAAGCATTTTCCCTGATTTCTCTTGATTGGCTACATCAAGTTTGAGAAATTACCTAATTGTTTTTTTTTTCTTCCGCAAAATTGTTTCTTAAAGTCCACAGTTGACTCATTTTGTGGTGACCTGCATCATATATTAATCTCTCCTGTCTTGGCATAATCTATGGAACGTTTGTGGAGTGTAGTCTATGCAGTAGTATAAGTGTAATGTGTATTTGATAGGCAAACATCGTGTGGCCCACAAGCCTAACTCCAAGCCTAAGCAGGAGTATGTGATGCAACTAGAGGAGGATGAAGAGGAAAAGAGTGTAGATGAGGGAAGCCCTAAAGGGGTGCTGACAGAGGAGGAGCTATGGGCACGACTGGATGAGCTGGAGCGTCTGGAGGAAGAGCAAGATGAGAGAGAAAGGTAAGGTCAATTCTATCCCCTGAATATGTTTGTGTTGTGTACAAGAGATCACTAAAACACTGGTTGGCTTTAAGAACATTGAAGGTCAGTGTATCTCTTAGCATGTCTTACTGAAAAGTAAAATCCTTGTCAGTAAAATGGAAGAGAATGATGTAGATGAATGATGAAGATATGGACAGAGTTGTTTTCTAAAATTCCTTTTCTAATAATAGCATTAGAAGGCAGCTGCTATGTATGTTGTGCCTACACTGAAGCCGATGACCAACTATCAACAACAAAAAGTTTCCTTGGAAGTACTAACAATGCCCTAGGAAACATTTAAAACAATCGTTAATCGTGTGTTCATGTCAGTAGCTGACTGTTTTTAATTGCTTTGGCTCACAATTAGGAAACTAGAAACGCTAGAGAAGCGTAAAACTCTGAAGGCGGGATGTCCCAGGGTGGTCTCTGTGTGACATCTTCCCAGTGTGTAAGTCATGTGACGGGTCGTGAGAGAGGTACACAGAGTCCAGCCAATGGTAGAGCATTGCACTGTGGTCTATACTATTACATGGGACATCCCACAGTTACTTATCCTTATTTTTGAACAGCAGAAGAGACAGCACAGATACCAATGGTGACGATACTACGTCCTCGTCATCAGAGGAAGAGAAGGAGGCAGATGCGAGCACCATGGTCCAGGTAAATGGCCATGACCAATGTGAGGACAGCGCGCCTGCCTCTCACACAAGCCAGGTCAATGGCATCAAACCAGAACCTGAAGAGGAGCAAGAAGAAGGTGAGGAGGAAGGCAGTGCTCTCCCAACAATCTACTTCAGTCATACTGTAGAGCCCAAAAAGGTAAGAATTGACTGCAACCGTGATTGCTTGTTTTTAATTGATAATGCTACACTTAATTAATAATTAGTGCTCACATAATTAATGTCATTATTATTGAATTACTAAATTTTTCATAAGGGTGGCATTGTGGTTAGCATGTCCAACTCACAGCAAGAAGGCGTTCCTTTGTGGAGTTTGCATGTTCTCCCCGTGCTTGCGTGGGTTTCCTCCGGGTACTCTGGTTTCCTCTCACAGTCCAAAAACATGTACAGTAGGCTAAGTGGCTGTTCTAAATTGCCCCTAAGTGTAAGTGTGAATGGTTGTGTGTGTGTGTGTTGGCCTTGCAGTGGTCTTGCAAGCTGTCCAGGGTGTACCACATCCTTGCCCAGAGTCGGCTATGATGGGCGCCAGCCTCCCCCGCAACCCTAATTAGGCTTCAGTGGCTTAGAAAATGAATGAATTAATGAATTTACTGTGTAGCTGTAGCAATTTTAAGTAATTCTCTGTCTTCTGTGGTTTAGGTGCGAATTAACACAGGAAAGAACACTACTCTAAAGTTCAGTGAGAGGAAAGAGCAGAAAGAGCAGGCCAAACGGAAAAAGAAGAATGGCAAGTGTAACGGCCATGCTGTTCACGAGCATCATAAAATCACAACTCCTGCTGATATCTACAGGTAACATTCAAACAGTCTCATATTACAGACTGAATTATTTTAGGGTGGCCCTATTAAATATGCAGTCTTGTCTGATGGCATGCTAACTTGAGACTGGAAATCTGACTCTTGGAGCCCTGACACACCAAATGGACTTCTAAGTATTATTGCCAACCTAAGATCACATGGTTGCTTCACGAAATGTGGAGCATAACATGCTGAATGTACTACAGCTGAAAACTGGCGTGTTGTCTATTCTGCCACTTGTGTGAATGTAGACAACTTTCCATACCAATAGATGGCAGTAGTGTGTAGATGGAGAAAAAACAAATTAGAAAGCCCACAGGATCACATAAACATGATGCTAATCACATACTACTGCGCTACATATGTGCAAATGCTGCACCATGTATTAACATTAGTACCTATAGTGATGCTTAAGTATAAATGTATAACTGACATTTTATTAAATGTTATCCAAACTCACAATTTTGTGCCCCTGTGAATCTGTTTAAACAATCCCTGCAACATATGGGTCATTCTCAAAAACTGTTACCATAAAGTGTGATGTTCACAGTCCCCAAATTTCAATATAGTCCCATGTATTTTCCTCTTTATTGACCATAAATTCATGAACCATTGTTACAAAGCCAGTGAGAGAGCAACGTCATGCATATAACTGCACTTTGGACACCGCTGGTTATGCGCGGAACCGTAAATTGATGTGCGGATCTCAGCTCACAAAGTAAGAAAAACATAGGAATCTAAATTTTAATGCAAGATCTTTATTGCAAGTCCTACTATTTACACTTTGAGTTGATACTTCAGCGATAACATGGCATGAAACATAAGGAACAAAAAAAAGTCACAATTTTCTTTCACACATTGCAACCAATTTTGCAGAAAAAATTCTATATTTTTGTTTTCCACAGAATGTATCCGAATTATTTCTGTCGGACATGTTGTATGTGTCCGTGAGGTATGTTTTGGGCAGGGATTGCTTTTTAATTCTTTATAGTTTTTGGAAAATATTAGGTCCAAAATGTGAATCATTAAATTTGACCCAGTTTCAGAAAAAACACTCCACGTCCCTCTATCTGAGACGTACCTCCAATATGTCACATGACCTACATATTCTGTAAATCACCTAGTGATTTTATTTTATGTTTCACCCTGGAATGTCCCACTCATTGAGCTTTACTCACTGCTTCTAGTTTGTTAAGAGCTTGATGCTTCTGAGCAGTCTGTCTCTTGCTTGTCTTCCAAAGCTTATTCGCCATGCGACACAGTCTAAGTGACAAGAGCAAACCATGACCAAAATATCAGAAACAAAATCTACAGGCTTCTTGTGTCTGCGCGTTTAGGCAGCAGTGCTACACTCAGTTCGTCATGTTGTAGCAGATCATTCTGACGTTGCAGGTGTCTGTGTGCAGGGTATTTGTCGATGTAGTGAATGGTGAGCCTGTCCCAAGGAAATCCATCCTGAAATCGCGCAGTCGTGAGAACAGCGTGTGCAGTGACACCAGCGAGAGCAGCACAGCAGATTTCGAGGAGCGTCGAGCTTTTGTTAACCGCACCCACAGCCACGATGAAGCCGCCCACAGTGACGCCAGCGATGGTATTACTGAAGAGGACAGTCCAACGGGAATAAGTCTCTATCCTAATGGACGATTCGAGGTACCGGAGACCTGTATAGCAGTTAAATAAACTTGTGTCACACGCTGATAAATAAAATGCAAATAGTGCACACATCATTTTGCTTGATTTTCATGAGCATCCTGATTCGTGTCTTTCAGGCTTTTTCAGGGACAGTAATCGAGAAAGATCCACTGCCCTCAATGATCCCTCACCTGACGATCACCCCTCCTGCGTTACCCACAATCCTTGAAAGAAAGCTAGAAGAGGTGCTCTCAGAAGTGTCCCAGGAGCCACCCAAGAGGGTGTCAAAGTTCAAAGCTGCCCGGCTGCAGCAGAAATGAGACCCTCAGAGATTGAATTGTTGTCTCTTTCTTTTTCTTTCTTTCTTTTTTTTTCTTCTTTTTTTTTTTTAAAAAAGCTCCCTTTTGTATGACAGTAATCACAAGTGGTTTTACACAATACGTACCTGCACTCCACCCCTCTGTATCAAACTTTGCTGCTTTGCTGTCTTGCTCAAGCCGGTCTTTGTTCACTCAATATACATTGTATTGCTATGCATTTTTTTAAATATCTACTTGATTTTTTTCCTGTTCTAACAGTAGGAGATGCAATTCTGCACAGATATGTTCAACCTCTTTACTCTGCTGAATTGGCCAGGCACTTTTTACTCATTGAGACAAGGCTCCATAACTGGACATTTCAATATACAGTATATACCTTCTGCTTTTGCTTTGTGTGTTCGTCTAGGCCTCATTGAGATGAATATAACACAGTTGCATTATAAATATTATGTGCCACACACACAAACGGCAGGTCTTTGTGATTTTATTAGCTGCTCTGGTGACCTGTCTGATCGAGTTGTTTTCTATGTTTAAAGTATGTCACGTGGCAAACAGTTTGCTTTAACTTCCAAACCTTTCCACATCTATACCCTAATTATTTTTGCTGTCTCCAGTCTTTTGATGTAGATCAGCATTTTGTGATTGAATACAAGTATTAACCAGAAAATAAATGATTTTGCATATACTGACTTTAATCCTGTTTGTTAATCAAGCTTCATGGAACACCAACTTAATGGACCTTTACAACAGGCTGCGGATTTAATGCCACTTTGATGCTGTCACTGGACATGACCGACATTTTTACTTATCAAATTGCAAAGAAGGTGTTTAAGATGGAATTAAATTACATGACAATGCAGTCTGTGTTCTATTTTTAGGTGTAATTCCCCAATTAGTGTGCTTTGCAGCTGTGTTGTAAAGTAACAGCCACTAGAGGGAGATATAATTCAATTCACTCTACAGTACTTCTCTGAGTGGTCCATAGCATGGCTCCATCTTGTAAAGCTGATCTGTCCACTGCCATTTAAGAAAGTTGGAAGCAGGATCACTTGAATATTTTTTTTTTGTTTGGGAAGTCAACGCCTCAAAGAATTTAGGCCTGAGGAGGAGCAACAAAGTACCAACTATGATTTGTTATTTATTTATTTGTGTTAATTTCGTATTTTTTTTCCTCAACAGTCTCTCCACAATCATACTCCTACTAGGGTTGTGGGGATGTTAGAGGCTGTCTCAGCCAACTCTGGCCAAAGATGAGCTCACCAGTCCATCGCAGGGCAATACAATAGTCCACACTCTCACCTAGGGGCAATTTGAAACAGCCATTTAGCCTATTGTGCATATTTTTGGACTGTGGGAGGAAGCCAGAGTACCCAAAGGAAACCCATGTAAGCACATGGACGCAATCTGCACACGGAAACGTCCTTGCCGAGCCCGGGGCTCAAACTCAGACCTTGTTACTGTGAGGCGGATGTGCAATGCACATAATATGGCATGTGCATGTTGGCCCTGAGATGGATTGGTGAACTGTTCAGGGTGTACCCCGCCTTCACTCCATAACTATGAGTCATTTTTGACAGGTGGTCTAATAAATGTGTTAAGCATGGTGTATATATGATTCTATTAATTATTCATTTTCTAAGCCACTTTATCCTAATTAAGGTCACGTGGAGGCTGGCGCCCATCTCAGTCAACTCTGGGCTAAGGCGGGGTACACCCTGGACAGCTCGCCAGGCCATTGCAGGGCCATCACACAACCATTCACACTTACTCCTAGGGGCAATTTGGAACAACCAATCAGCCTACTGTGCATGTTTTTGGACTGTAGGAGGAAACTCGAGTACTTGGAGGAAACCCACGCAAGCACGGGGAGAACATGCAAACTCCTCACAGAAACGCCCGAGCTCGGGAATCGAACCCGGGACCTTCTTGCTGTGAGGTGGACGTGCTAACCACTACGCCACCATGCTGCCATGCTATTAATTAAAATAATGTAATTTGAGGTATGAAACAATAATTGCTCTGTTTCATTCATGCGATTTTTATTTTTTTTTTATTTTTTTTTTTTTTGATACAAAATAATAAAAGCCAGAGTGAAGGCCCTTTAAGTGTGGTGATTCCATAGTTTTTGCCAAGGGTTGTAACCACTGAGTTGGTGGTTTAACCCAGAGCCAGCTAGACTCTGAATTGCTCACTGGACTTTATAAGATACTGAAACTTGCCTTTTGCTTCTCGTTCTCTGTTCAGATTATTGCATCATATGTACTCGTGTGTATGGTGGTAGTGTAGCTATTGTGAAGCAAGGCAATTTCCAGAAATGGTCAATAAAGAATTGTATCAAGATTTTGAGTTATAATATAAAGCTGGAGTAATATCTTGGCAAGACAACTGTTTAAAACAAAACTAGCTTTGGATTAAACCTTAAATGTCTTGAATTACCTGCCTCTCAATGTAAAAGATGTCGGTTAACCCCGCCAAGCCCCTTTCCCCTGTTTTCATATGTGAAATATACCTCCATATTCAGACATAAAACATCTTTGGAATGCAATGCAAATGACCTTCCAAATACATGAACTCCAGAAGGGGGAAGGGGAATCTCCGAACATTGAAACGATGGATGCTTGACTCTATGAGTGATGCAAAATGATGTCACAGGAGTATTTAGGACATCAGTTTCTGTGTTTTGTTCTTGTATTGGTGGCTTTTGCTTGTCGGATTGCAGTTATCCATCAGTATATGAGCTCATTGGCATTTAGACTTGACGGGACCTGAGTCAGCAGCAGGACACGGTGTCACATAGATCACACAGAATTTCTGTCCAACATACTTTAACTTGATACAGCACTTTTATAATTGTGGTCTTGCAAATAGAGCAAAGTTAAAATTCATAATAACGGTTGGAAGATTTTAGTTAGCTTTGTTTGTCCTCTGCATCATCTAAAGCGGAGTATCTAGGGCAGTCAAAGCCATGAAGATTTTACCAATAAATCTTTCAATGCAGTTGAGCTTGTTGACTGCACTCTCTTTCAATTCTATTAAAATTTTATTTATAAAGCATTTCTAACAATGGACATCTTTACAAAAATGTGGATGTACACTGCCAGTCCAAAAGAAAATTGTACACTCTAAACTTTTGTTGTATCGCCTTTAGCCTTGATTACAGCCTGTAATTCCCATGGCATTGTTTTGACATACTTAAGCAACATCACAACATTTATTACCATCCAGAGTTGGGTTTATTTTTTACAGATATCTTGAATTGATGAGGGGGGGAATCAAACCAGTCCATAAAGTCTTTTCCAGCACATCCCAAAGATTTTCAATAGGGTTAAGGTCAGGACTCTGTCGTACCAGTTCATATGTGAAAATCTTTTATTATTTGAACCCCAATTTTGTATCGGTGCCATAGCAGTTACGCGCTGTAGGCCAGGGTTAAGGCAGCCCAGCAAAATATTGGTGTCTTCCCTGCATGCACTGCTTAGTACCTAAAAAAAGTGGTTCAAGGAAGGACTCAGTAACAGGCTCAGTGGTACCCAAGCCTCACTGATGCGTATGTGCGTATGGGAAGAAAGACAAGCCTGTCTGGTCCCATCCAACAAAAGAGCTACTTCAGCACAAATTGCTGAAAAAGTTCATGTTGACTATTAGGAAGGAGTCAGAGCACACACTGCATTGCAGCTGGCTGTGTATAAGGCTTCATAACCATAGACCTGCCTGAGTGCCAGTACTGACCCCTGACCACTGCCAAAAGTGTCTAAAAGAGGTATATGAGCATCAGCACTGGACAATGGAGCAATAGTCAATGATGACCTGCTCTACTTATATCATTTAGATTGCTGGGTATGTGAGTATCACTTACCTAGGAAAGTAATAGCACTAGGATGCATTATGGGGAAAAGGCAAGCTGGCAGAGGTGGTGTGCTGGTCTGGACAAGGTTCTGCTGGGAAACATCAGGCCCTGACATTCACATGCATGTTACTTGGATATTTATCACCCACCTTAACACCATTGCAGACCAAACACACCCCTTTATGGTAACATGTAATCCTTAATGGGGGGTGGCTTCATTTAGAAAGATAATGTGTCTTTTCACACTACAAAATTAGTTTAGTAATGGTTTAAGGAAAACGACAGAGCTCATGGTGTTTAATTCCCAAGATCTCAAGCTAATCTAGGGGGCAGCCGTAGCCTAACGGTTAGAGAAGCAGGTTTGGGACTGAAAAGTTGCTCTTTCAATTCCCTAACCAGCAGGGAAAATGTGTGGCAGTGGGGGAGTGAGCTCCACCTTCCCTTCCTCCACCTTCATGGCTGAAGTGCCCTTGAGCAAGGCACCTAACCCCCAACTGCTCTTCGGGCGCCCCAATGTGTGTGGCAGCCCACTACCCCAAGTGTGTGTGTGTGTGCTCACTGTTTACGTGTGTGCTCACTTTGGATGGGTTAAATGCAGAGATAATAATTTCCCTTGTGGGATTAATACAGTATAGCAAAAAAATACAATTATAATAATCATCTTTGTCCAGTACATCTCTGTGGGATGTACTGGACAAAGAATCCATGAATGACCTACTACACAATTCACAGGACTTAAAGGATCTGCTATGAATGTCAGGGTGCTACATACCACAGAACACCTGCAGAGGTTTTGAGAAGTTCAAGCCTCAACTTGTCGGGGCTGTTTTAGAGGCACAAGGGGGCCTACACAATATTAGGCAGGTGGTTTTCATGTTATTGATGATCGTTGTATTTGAGATGAGAATCCGAGACCACTTCTTAATACAGAATTCCTCCAAAGCCCCAGATCATGTTTATTTATGAACTCCGTTATTATTATTTTTTTTCCAAGGTTTAGGTTTCTCATTCTCTCTCTCTGTGTGTGTGATGAAGCAAATTAATCACAAATGCATATAATTTAATTAATTAATAATATACACTGTATGTACTGTATATATACACCGTATATATTCCCCTCTTTGAGTTCTCTGGTTCTCTAATTCTGAGAAAAGAAATATGGATTTTTTTTTTTCCAGACGTAGTGAAAACATGCACACCTGTTCTGTCTCTTATCCCCATCCCAGCTTTTTATTATCACAGTGCATATGTATGCCTACTTCTCCCTTGAAAAACAACAGATCACCTTGGACAGCTGTGCTGCCTCCACGTTTCCTTGGCAGAGCTGATGATTGACAGTTGGTCTGACAATTCCATTCAGCCACCACCTGCTTGCTGTCAATCAAGCACGCCATCCTGGGGCTATTGACAAAGCTGTCAGCCTGTGTGAGATGTGTCTGTCAAAGCCCCTCTGCACGGTTGTGGATTGGGTATCTTCTTTTATTTCTCCATTCTGTTCTTCCAGTTCCCTGGTTCCTTTCCCCTTATTCCCGTCTGAAATAGGAGATGATTGAAAATTTCTAACTTGATATTTTACCTCTGTTCTTTGCTTTGCGAGTTAATCTGGAAAGTAGCTTGGCATTTATTTTGTCTCTGCATAAGATATATTTCAGGTCATGTATTTTTGCCATATGCCTAATCACCACTTGCCATCAGAAAATTCCAAATAGAAAGAATAAATCACTTCGTGTACGATGTGCGTAAGATTGATTAAAAGTACTAAATTATATTCATGTGAACGAAACAATTCACAGAGGTTTGAAAAGTGAAGGAACAATAACTCATGTCCCCACTTGGCATGCTCTGCCTGAATTATTACATTTGCAGTGTATGCTGTCTTGGAAATCTACCGCCACTATGTTAAAAATATTTACAGTTACTGTGACAAGGTACTGAAATTGTCTTCATGTGCATTTGTTTCTGCCAGATTCATCCACTCCATGGTGTAATAATCTCATATTTTATCCCCAATGTATCCCACTACACAACATTTCTCACAACATCAGAAGCTTTATGCTATAATTTGGGAATATTCAGGTGAACATACTCCCCTATCTTACACATAACATCTGCAAAAGATATCAGTGTATCAGTTCCATCTATATCTGCAGGAGTCTGTCCTTCTGTTAAATGATTGCAGAAACTCTGAGACTTTTCAAGCAGTTTATAGCCTAAATGATAGAATGTCTCTTCTTCGGTTTTTGTAAAATAAATACTTTGTTTGCAAAGTAAAAATATATGATATACAAATATGATAAAACGGATTTAGCTTACCTTGTCATGAAATTAAAAAAGGGTGGGGTTGTCTCAAAATAAACACAGCAAGTTGTGCACTTAATAGAAATGACGATCACAACATTTCACCATGATTGTCACAGTCTGCTAAAAAAATATAATAAAATAAATCGGCTGACTATAATTTTGCTCATCTCTTAAAAATGAACATGTTTTTAATTTTCATCTCTTGTGTGCATGGATACATTGTGTATAGACACGTTTGGACCAACCATGATTTTACATCTATTAAATGCTTCGGAAGGTTGAGGTACCGGCAACCTGAACAGGCAGTTAATTGAACTTGTGTCACACGCTCATATTGTTAAGTTTTAAGTTTTGACTTTGGATTTTGTGTACACTGAATAACATATAGATCTATGTATTTCCTAAAAGCAGAGCTTCCATATGATTTCCCTAACTTTACAAGTTTTTCATGTGAACTATGAAACCCCATACATGAATCCTACATATATCAAGATTAATTCATTTTATAATAACTTTTTATTAAAGGGAATAAAAATGAGGGAACCAAACACGCAATCTTGGTCTCAACATGTAAAGTACACCATTTAGAACCTGTGGGTTTAGCGAACATTTCAATAACACAAGAATATAATTAGGTGTTTATTTGTGAATTGCTTACTCTGCTTACAAAATATCTAAGAAATCACTTATCCTAGTAAGAGTGCGAGCAAGAACCCACAGGATGAAAGAACCCCAATGCAAACTCCGCTATCATTACAGGGTGGCGGTATGCCACTCTGCTGAATATGAGCAATCGCGATGACTTCACAAGCGGGGTCAACCAGTGCGGCGGCCATATTGGTAGGCAAAAAGATGAATGTAATCTCAACAGCATGCCTACCAGTTGTTGTGCTGTGAACTGCACCAATCATTTAAAAGCTGTGCGCATAAATTATTTTGTTTACCTGAAGATTTACAAAGGGAGACAGCCTGGTTAAATTCTTTGAAGTGTGCAAGATATGGAAAGACATAAGAACCTTGGAAACCTAGTGGACATTAACGTGCGTGCAGTGATCACTCTATATCAGGTGAGAGATAAACGTGGTTTAGTTCCAAACACAGTCATTCAGTCGCACATCCCTTTCTCCTATGAAAAACATGATTGCACTGCAATACAAACAAAGAAATTCCCACGTGCTCGGTTTTAGACACCCCCACCCCCGCTCAGACATTACCTTAGCCCATCAGACCTGAGAACACAGGGACACAGCCCATAGGCTCGTGGTCAACAATGTTCTCCCTTTATTATTTGATTCTTCAGACTTTTAACACATGTATTTTGATACATATATGTTGAGGCTCAGCAACATTATGTGGCAATAAAATGAAGTCAGCTGATGACCTGAATGTATAGAATGAGCAGGTTATCACATCAATGGGGTTTTTATTGCATAATGGCCCAGGCTTATTCCAGGATTACAATGCTAGGATTCATAAGGCCTATGAAAGAGTATAGACCATAGCCCCATTAAAACTGTTTGAGATGTACTGGAGAAGATTTTAAAGAGTGGTTTTACTCATCTTTAATCAGTACAAGGTCTTGGGGAAAAGTTCATGCAAGCCTCAATAAAAATAAATCTTGTGACATTGCATAAGGTTGTTGAAACAGTGCAACAGGGAATGCAGACTGCAATCAGTGCTGAAGGTGATCCAACAAAACATATTCGAGTAAGTGACTTTATTCATTTTTATTGATTTTTTTTGGCCACACTCCCTAAAGAGGGTAAGAAATGTCCAGTGTTTTGTCCAACAACATTTTGACCATTTTAAGTATCTCATCCAGGTACTCACAGTGCATTACATGTTACCATACATGTCAGTGTGACCACACTTAAATTATGCACTCTGAATAGTTCTTAACCCTGATCTATTTACCTAGCCTAAAATTCTGGGCATAAACTCTGTGGTTTATGGTAATAATTCTAGCTTTCTAAAGTGGAAATCCTCTGTGATAGATTTCTGTTTTGAACCTTTAACCTCTTGAGACCCCACTGTTCTCATATGAGGACATCATATATTCTCTCAACTACACTGTATGTGTTTCCTTGTAAGATCCTCATATAAATGCAATTGGGTATTACTCTTTTGCCAAACTTCTTGTTTAAGATGTTGATCAATTTGAATATTTATCAGGTGGTAAAGAACAGAAGCGGAGTGGAGAAATGGCAAGACTCACAACATAAGATCTTATGAGGCTACGGGTTACACACTAGATGGTCCACATACTGAACTCTTGAAGATTCCTAGTATTCATTTCATTTATTCTGTTTTTTTTTTCTTTTGTTCGTCTATTAATTTTATTCACTACTTTGTTATTCTGGTCAGGGTTGTAGCAGATCCAGAGCATATCGTAGGAACATAATATACCCTGAATGGGATGCCAATCCATCACAGGGCACCATGCACACGCATGCACACACACACATGCACTCCTTTACTCTTAGCAGCAATTTTATCTCTCTTTTATTTTGTAGCCAGTTTTTGGGAGATGGAAGGAAATTGGAGAACCCAGAGGAAACACTTTGGGAGAAAAGGGAGACTGTATAATCCCTCAACACAGACTATAAGTCGAGCTCCGAATCAAACAATAGACTTTTGTGAGCTGTGAAGCACCGGTGCTACCTGCTGTGCCACTGTGCCATCCTGGATGAAACTATTCCAAAAGTTTACTTTACAATTTAGAGGTGACATCTGGGTTCAGTCAGTGGATAGGTTTTATTTGATGAATAAAAAGAAAGAAAGAGGACAGAATATGTCCTGATTTGCTTGACAGTTCAGACAGTCTTCACTAAATTCAATCAGATGACTTGAAAATTGAATGAAAACCATTTGACTGTTCCTTTGATTGCTCATTCTGGTTTTGAAGCTGCCACTAGTTTGACTTGTGTACAGTGGAATGCAGAGTGAAGTATAATGATTTAATGATTCCTCTCCTTCCCTTCACCCTATCTCTCCTCAATGTTTGCGCTTGCCATCAGCCCAGCAGAGCTTAGCTCCGACTTGACAGATGACGAGCCGCAGCCCCAGGGCTGACGCTGTAATCAAAGTCCTGTCACACTTGTCAATAGTCTGCTATCACAGCAACACTGGTTGTGACTGATGTAAGGGAGGGTGGTGGAGGGGGTTCTCCAACACTAAAAGAATAAAAAAGTCAGGTAGTTTAAACCTTAAATATACTCTATAATACTAAGTAAATATACAATATCTGTAAGGATTTTTAGCACATCATCAAGATGCCATTGTTCCTGACTAAAGTTGTGCTTCATTTTAACCCCTTACTAGTTTCCATTTACCAACCAATTAAAAAAAAACCCCCTATATTTCAACATTTCCCACTGGCCTAAGTTTGTTCACAAAAAAAAAAAAAAGCATAGAATTACATTTGGGTCTATTTTCACCTTTACAACAATTGTCAATAATTCTTAATTACAGAATTTCCTGTAATGGTTCGACGTTGAACCTGACAACAAAGGTTTTGACTTTGAATGGTGTGTCAAATTATTCAGTAAACCTGGGTTTACACTGGGGCCACGATGTCCATGATCTCCACGATTTATAAGCACTCTTGGAGCATGATAGGTGAATTAAAATGAGGCAGGGTTTGACGGAATTGTGTTTCCAGGTTCATTAAGATCCCCTACTCATCAAGGTCTGTTACACTCTTTTAAGGTCTGTTAAGCTATACTGTGCTCGACTACGATTTCCACTTTTATCATGACTGGCGTCAAATTGTAAAAAAAAAATCATAATTTTTCAAAAATTTTGCCGTGATCATCACGATTCCACCAAGTTTCCTCAAGATCATCAGGATTTAATCCCACGACCCTCCACGCGCATCATTTACATTTACAGCATTTGGCAGATCTCTTATCCAGAGCAACTTACATTTATAATTTTTATACAACTGAGCAATTAAGGGTTAAGAGCCATGCTCAAGGGCCCAAAAGTGATGATAGTGGGGACTGAACCACTGACCTTCAGATCAGTAACCCATCACCTTAACCACTAAGCCACAACTGCCCTATCATGAGGCGCTGAAATCATGGAGATCATGGACATCATAAACCCAGGGTACAAGAAAAACAGAGGACTGTGCCTTTCATGCAATCACTAAATAGCACAAGTTGACCATTTTTACAGGTTTGTATACAACCTGGTGCTTTTTTAATTCTAAGTATAAAACAGGGCGGTGGTGTAGTGGTTAGCACTTCCACCTAAGAGCAAGAAGGTAATGAGTTCGAGCCCCGTGCCTGGTGAATTCTCCCCATGTTTGCGTGGGTTTCCTAAGGGTTCTCCGGTTTCCTCCCACAGTCCAAAGACATGTACATTTGACTTGGATATTCTTGCCCCTAGGTGTGAATGTGATTTAAGAATGGTTGTGTGTGTGTGTGTTTGAGTTGGCCCGGCAATGGACTGGCGAGCCGTTCAGGGTGTACCCTGCCTTTGCCTGGACTTGGCTGAGATGGGTCTAAGAAAGGGTAATAAGGTTGGGAAAATTAATTGAATGAAGTATAAAACATAGGGTGGTGTGTATACAAAGAGATTATTTTGGTTCACACATTACTATTTACTAAGTTTGGAAATCTTCCCAGAAGCTGCACCTGAATGAGTAATTATGTACAGGCAAAATGCAGGTATTATAGTTGCAATTTCAAGTCAATTAAAAATTAGGTATTAAGTAAAGATTGTGCTCTGACATATTACATTCATTTTCTGAACCGCTTATTCCTAATTAGGGTCGTGGGGAGGCTGGTGCCCATCTCAACCGACTCTGGGCGATGGCAGAGTACACCCTGGACAGCTCGCCAGGCCATCGCAGGGCAGAAACATGCTGATGGCTATGCAGCCTACTCTTTACGAAAATCAGCAATGGTTCTTTTACATGCCGCTCACCAGAGACAGTGAGAGACATGGCCGGCCTTCGATAACCCAGTTAGCTGCACTGGGGGGACAGCAGTGACATCCCTTTGATAGTGGGGCTTGAACCCCCGACCTTGGGATCGGTAA
The DNA here is from genome assembly GCA_039654325.1 of Tandanus tandanus. Taxonomy (NCBI): domain Eukaryota; kingdom Metazoa; phylum Chordata; class Actinopteri; order Siluriformes; family Plotosidae; genus Tandanus; species Tandanus tandanus. The sequence goes on from JBCNYH010000004.1 coordinate 25,756,940, forward strand.
TCCAGCACCCTACCACCGGGCCCTGACATATTACAGTAACAAGAAAATGTCTGTTACGTATTAATGTTAGATATTTGCCGTAACTAATTTTCCGTTGCTATAACAGTTTCTGCTGCTTTTTAATTTCTTTATTAGACATTATACTAGATGCACAATTATGTTTTAGTTTCACTTTACTCGTCCCTTAGAGAACTGAACAGACTGTAGTACGTACAAAGATCCTATTTTCATCCCTGTCTTTTTTCATGTGAGGTAATTGATCACATTGCACACAGGGTTGTTAATAAGACGTGTTTCCTGTCAGACAGCATTCCAGTAGAAACCCTTAAGTACCTTTGAATAAGGGATCTTTTCTCCAGGAGGTATATCACTTCTTGGAGGTGTCATTTTGTAAATATGATTATAATCTAAAGGCATTGTAAGAGCTTGATGTTTGCCTGTGTCTAAGACAACCCTATTTGAAAGAATAAAGTTCGCTCTTGTGGGGTGACAGGTTCACTCTTTCCCCCCAATAAAAGCTATTTATGATGGCGCATCTTTATCAGGAGTCATATTTGTCATCTATTTCTCAAACCAACATGGAAAAGACAAAAGTTAAAGGTTTCAAAGTGAAAATCCTATTTCATCTCACATAAGAAAGATCATTAAATTCTATGTTTCTATCTTTGAGTACAGAGATTCGGAAGCTGTCAGAATGTGTGGGAGGTTTGACGAGGAGTTGACAATATCCTATAACTAGATGACAGTTTATTCATAGATCATTCTAGGAACAAATTAAGTGCTCAGGGAACTTTATCAAACTGGAAAATAAGCTTACTGAGTTTTGAGGATACAGCGCAAGAAAAATTAAACATATGTTTGCCGAGAAAGAACATACGCTTTCTAAATATGATCAAAAATCCTACACATCACTCCCAGTTTTACAGATCCTGAAAAACAACAAATACAGCTTTAACATAACGTGAGGCTTAAGAGGTACAGTTTATAAAGGCTAAGTGTCAATTAAGTCTTTCAAAGACCATATGGAATATGCTATATATATATATATATATATATATATATATGTACCTACATACTTTAAATTTATTAATTTTTCAAAAAAATCCATAGTTATACCCTCAAAAATGCATCATGCATAGACTGTGTCCTTCATTATACTCTGCTAAATACAAAAAAAAAAAAAAACATTGACAGAAATTATATTTAGCAGATCAGTGTTTCTTCTTTACACTTCATTTCATCTCACACTCACTGTAATTATGCATGCTCTAACACACCTGATTCTCATAAACCAATTGTCAGCCCTTTCATATTTTAAATGTTTTTTTTCTTCAAACATAAGTGAGAGCATAATTGGCTCATTCTGTACAGATTTCCAATTGGTCATTGTTAATCCCAGTGACAGTTTCCTCAAATCAAATAAAAGTTTTTTATTTATATAAGTAAATAAGATTTTATCAAAATGAACCTATATTTAGATTTACTTTTACATGTGGCACATGCTTGTCCCCAAAGTAATTTGCAAGTGATGTAGAATACAGTCCAAATGTCTAACCAATAAAGGAGCTGACAGTCATAGAAAAGCTCCAAGCTTGCAGGATAGATCTGTGAAGAATAGAGAGAGAGAGAGAGAGAGAGAGAGAGAGAGAGAGAGAGAGAGAGAGAGAGAGAGAGAGAGAGAGAGAGAGA
>JBCNYH010000004.1:25759899-25775010 GCA_039654325.1 Tandanus tandanus
TTTACTATGTAAAGCTGCTTTGTGACAATGTCAATTGTAAAAAGCGCTATACAAATAAAACTGAATCGAATTGAATTTGATAAAGCCACAGAAAAGTGCACGTTCAAGGTGAAGGTGAATAAACAGAAAAAAAAATTGACTTATCCTGCTTATTCATGTGTCTGCACTTAGTACCAGTAAAAATACATATATGCTAACATAAGCCCCATACTGCCATTTCACACCATCCAAACAACTAAATTTCTATATTATGGATGTATCCCATTCATAATAGTCACATCAAATAATAACAAAATAAGAAAACTTTCATATATCTGAATATTTAAATAAAAGGGATAAAAGTCATGAGTCAAAATAACAGCATGCTAAAAAAACACACACAGCTGACTGCTTTGATGATTCATAGTATATTTAGCTTTGCTTTTGAACCACTTTAGGTTGGACAAATGCAGATGACAATTCTGTCTCACAGCTGCTGACGTTACTGGGCCATTTTTATCTAAGAGAACAAGTCACCCTGCCAAGACCCTGATGTTCACAGCTTTGACAAGATTCCACACCTCTTTGACGTGTCTGTATTCTGAGGGCTCTTGCCAACATGTTATCATGTCTCATAGTCATTCCTCAGCCCTGACCTGACACACTGAAGGTGTGTATAGGACATTCTGAGATGAGCAGAATGACAAACTGTTTATACTACATACAGTATGGTGCAAAAATCACAGACAACCTACATTTTATACACATTTTGTTTTATAGGTCTTACTTTATGTCTTGAATAAATTTTTGATGATTAAGCATCGATCCCCTTCCTTTACCAAGAAAAATATATCAGGCGAACATGGTTTCACCTGATTTTTAAAACTTTATAAAATTGCATAACAGATTTAATAATCAAATACAGGCTCATGCATGCTGCTATGAAAGGTAATTTATTGTTATTATTATTATTGTTATTATTATTATTCATACATTCATTCATTTATTCATTTTCTAACCTGTTTAATCCTAATTAGGGTCGTGGGGAGGCTGGCACCCATCCCAGCCGACCCCCGGACGAGGGTGGGGCACACCCTGGACAGCTTTCCAGGCCATCGCAGGGCCAACACTCACACCACCATTTACACTCACACTCACACCTAGGGGCGATTTGGAACAGCCAATTAGCCTACTGTGCATGTTTTTGCACAGAAACGTCCGAGCACGGGAATCAAATGTGCTAACCACTGCGCCACCCCAATTATTATTATTATTATTATTATTATTATTATTAATCACTGTGTCGTCTTATATTGTCATCCGTCAAAATCATCACACTTACTTCTAGTTCTCAATTGCTTCTCAGCAAGTCAACTTATTTCAACCAAACTTTCACAGAATCTTATTTTCATTACACTATTGTGCACCTCCTACTATATTTTTGTACTAATAATTTTTGGGGATTTCCAAGAGCAAAACATGGACTGCTGCACAAGGGGGTTTCCATCGTTAATCTGCAGCTCCTCCTCCATCCATGAATGGATTTTTAAGAAACTTTCACAGAATCTTCAGAACATAATGCTATTGTGCACCTCCTATTTTTCCTATTTTCTATTTTATTATTATTACTATTCTATTATTATTATTAATATTATTATTATTCTAGGGTCACAGGGAGGCTGGGGTCTGTTTTAGCCGACACTAGGCAAAGGCAGAGTACACCCTGACACACACACACACGCACACGCACACACATCCACACCTGGGGCAATTTGGAACAGCCCATTAGCCTAATGTGCATGTCTTTTAACTGTGGAGTACCCAGAGGAAATCCTCAGAAGCATGGGAAGTACATGCAACCTCCACACAGAAACTCCTGAGGACTCAAAACCCAGAACCTTCTTATTGTGAAACGTCCTAACCACTACACCACCAGAAAGTCAAAATAAATTTCAAATAAACTTATTTAAATAGTTTCTTTCCATTCATCTACTATCTATACTGCTTACCAGTACGGGTCATGGGGGAGCTGGAGACAATCCCAGCTGACTTTGGGTGAAAGGTGGGGTACACCCTGAAGAGGTCACCATAAATGGTTTTTAATCATCTCTAAAAATAAAAAACAACCAAACAAATCATCCACTTTAAGAAAAGCATCACCTGGTCTTTTTCTGATTTATAACCGTCCAGGTTTGGTGAGTCAGCGCCCACTGTGGCCTCACATTCCTGTTCTTGGATCCTTCCGCTATTGAAACTCATCCACCTTGAGTATAAAATTGCTGTATGTCATGAGGTGCTTTTCTGATTACCATGGTGGAAAAGAGTTGTTATTTGTATAGATATAGCTATATATAGCCATATAGTTGTAATATCTGCTCAAACCAGTCTAGCCGTTATCCTCAGAACTTCTTTATCAACAAGGTATAAACTGTGTTTATTCCTTCATTCATCCATTCATCTTCTTCCGCTTGTTCCTGGGTCGAATTGAGGGGGCAGCAGCCTAAACAGTGAGGTCCAGACGTCCCTCTCGCCAGCCACTTCCTCCAGCTCTTCCGGGGGTAACTGTGTTTATAATATTTATAATTATATTAATATATAATTCTATTAAAAATTATAATACCAGAGTCAGCAATATTTGAAACGTTCAAACCAATACTGAAGTATTGGCACTTACAACTATTCCAAGAGTTTAACCACTGAGGTCACATTTTCTCCATTTTGATGTTAAATGTGAACAGTAACTAAATATTCATTATTACTGTATATGCTGCTAGCGTGAATAATTGCATGGATAAGCAGGAATGTGGGTGTTCCTTATAAATCGTCAAGGAGAGTGTACTATATTGCATAAATAAATCATTCATTCAATTTCTAACCCGCTTAATCCTAATTAGGGTCACGGGGAGGCTGGCACCCATCTCAGCCGACTCTGGGCGAAGGCAGGGTACACCCTGAACAGCTCATCGGACCATCGCAGGGCAACACACACACATCCACTCACACTCACACCTAGGGGCAAATTGGAACCGCCAATCAGCCTACTGTGCAAGCACGGGGAGAACATGCAAACTATACACAGAAACGGCTCGAGCCTGGGAATCGAACCCAGGACCTTTTTGATGTGATGCGAACGTGCTAACCACTGCACCACCGTGACACCCATAAATAAATCAATATGTTTTTATTTATTTAATGTAGCAGTATGTTTTATTCATTAATTAAAATAAATAATTAATTACATTAATTTATTTATTTGTATTACAGACCTACTTTGCTATAGTTGTCGCCAGGAAAAGTTTGTGATTTGAAAGTTTTCCCATTGCTTGTTTTCCACATGAGTTGAGAATAAAACTAAAAATAAATATTTGAATAAGAAATGTTGTGTTGAAAAAAATGGTGTAAACATATTTTGAAATACAGTTTTAGGGACATCTTGTCAGAAAAGCAAATAGATATCAGTGTCCAGCAGTGTGCTTATCTTTCATTTTACCCACATCCATTGAACATGAAATGGCCATGTCTGTGTGCTTGTAGGATACCTACTGAGTCTGCTTGTGTTCACCATCTGTGTCCGCATCTCTAATCCAGCTAAGTGCTGCCACTGCTGTTGAGTGAGCAGCTTTCCACACAAAGAAATGACAAGTCAAACAGCTCATCCAGACAGGCAGACACACGTCTTCTCCCTGATCTTCAAAACGCTGGATTTCATCTCCTACAATGTGTGAATAAATGGGACAGGACTGTGGCGCTTTGGCAGCTCCAACCGGGAGTGTCATGCCAAATCGTGTCCCTTGCCATCTTTGGATGGACGGAACAGCGCAGGAGGTCACAAGCAAGCGCTCAGCTCATTTCTGGCATGTCGCATTTGAAAGGCTCCTGTGTGGAGAGACAGCGAGGCAGAGACGAGAGAAGGACAGTGACGAGACTGATGCCACATTGGCTGAGCTCTGATAGTACATGAGTAGGTGTCTTGTCACATCAGCCTCCTGCACTGCAATGTCAAAAAGCCCCTGCCATGTCGACCAGTTTAATGTTCAGTTCAGTTAGGCTTCCTGCATCGTGAAAGTGAAATGTTGCCCTTCCTCTTCTAATACAGGTTGACATTATACTGGGGTTATGTGATGTGTTTAGTGCCATTTGCAGCCCAATATGGCAGATATTATGTACAGTATGGTAAAATGTGAATGCTATTCATTCCTTATACCTCTATTTTCAGTAAGCAATTAATCTTGATCAAGGTTGTTGTTGCTGATTTTGCTATACTGTATTTTGTTATACTGCATGAGAAACAATTGCCTCTGCATTTAACCCATCCAAACTGAGCACACACGTAAACGGTGAGTGCACACACTCAGAGCAGTGGGTTGCCACACACATTGGGAGCGCTCAGAGAGCAGTTAGGGGATAGTTGCCTTGCATTGCCTTCCTCCACATTCATGGCACCTCAGCAATGAATGTGGAGGAAGGGAAGGTGAGGCTCACTCCCCCCATCGCCACACATTTTCCCTGCTGGTTCGGGAATCAAACCAGCAACCTTTCGGTCGCAAAGCTGCTTCTCTAGCCATTAGGCCACGGCTGCCCCCTTATTGCAGGACATATGCAGGAAATCTGGGTGTAAGATAGGAATATATCCTGGAAGGGACGCCAGCTTTTTACGCCAACACTCACAGCTTTTTAAATCCACCTATAAGGATAGTATGTTTTTGGTTAGTGTTGTGAAACCAGTGGACCCAGAGAAAAGTCAAGTGGACATGGTAAGCTGCTTCATCCTAAAATCTCATCTCATCTCATCTGCTGAACCGCTTAATCCTACTAGGGTTGCAGGGAGGCTGGAGACCCTCTCAGCCAACATTGAGTGAAGGTGGGGTGACCCTGAACCCTGAACAGCTCACCAGACCATTGCAGGGCAAACTCACACACAACCATTTACACTCACATTCACACCTAGGGGCAATTTTGAACAGCCTGTTAGCCTGATGTGCATGTCTTCGGACTGTGGGAGGAAACCGGAGTACCTGGAGGAAACCCACACAAGCACAGGGAGAACATGCAAACTCCACACCGAAACGCCCTCCTCAAGCCCAGGACTGGAATCCAGGTCATGCTAATGCTGTTGCTGTAAGGCGGACATGCCAACCACTACGCCACCATGCCATCCTCATTCTAGAATGTAAGAGAATAGAAACAAACAGAAAAAATTATAAACAAGCTTTTTATACAGTCAGCATTTTTCCAAGTTGGAATATTGCTTAAGGTAATGGATCAGCAGGCAGGAACTAATGGATTGTTACACAGCTTTTGACATGTTATTTCAGCATGTGGCTCACCATAATTGGTGTTGTCAGCAAGCGTTAATTTAGTGATACATAGATTCATACACTGAAAGGAGCATCTCTAGCAAATGTCAGATCTCGTGCTAGAATGTTCCAGGCAGTTATTTCAAGGAAACGACCCAGTGAATGATATTTGATTATATTTGAAATCCACTTTGTTGTTTTGCATTTTCCTTAGCTGTCAAAATATTGTATTCACAGAACAATTTGCAACACATAAAGCAGTCATGATTAAGAATATCTGCAAATCCTCTTGCTTGTAATAAGTGGTTCTCAGAGTGGGGTCTGTGAGGTATCACCAGGGGGTCTGGGATTTTTTTTTAATTTTACTTTGTTACAGTGACACAAATCTACAAACCACAGTTATTAAAGCAGTTATATGGTGTATATATTTGTTCTTATACATATTCTTTTAGTACAGGATTGTTCTTTATTCTTAATAGCCCTATTTTTTATTAGCATATACAACAGCTTGGTCTGACATCTCAGGATTAAACATCATCAGTGAATAATGCTCGAATCCAAATGATGGACACTTACAGTTTGTCACAGTCACATGGAGCAGGCGGAGTCATCATTATTACACATTAAAATGGAAAAATAAACCCTACAAACTCACATAGTATATATTAGAACACCTTTAGGGCATGTAGTTCACTTATGTTACTGTGTAGTGTATCAACCAAAAGAAGGCCAGCTCTCATTCTTGTGAGTTGGAATGTTGGAACGATGCTGACCGGCTTAACCAAGGATATACGCGATATCGATGGACCACGTAAGACAGCTATCATCAGCAGAGAACTTGAAAGGCTGAATGTCAATATCACTGCTCTACAAGAAACCCATCTGGCTGAATCTGGAAGCCTCAAGGAGAAGGAGTACACATTCTTCTGGCATGGCAAACGTGAGGATGAACCAAGAGAGCATGGAGTCGGCTTTGCTGTAAGCAACAAGCTGATTCAGATGGTTGAGCCTGGCTCAATCAAGTCGGAACGCCTCATAAGACTCAACACTGACTTGGGCACCACCAACCTGCTCGTTGTTTACGCCCCAACCCTGACTTCCAGCCCTGATTCCAAGTACGTCTTCTACAGTCAACTTTATAGAGCTATCAATGACATGCCAAAGAACGCAGCTCTCATTCTTCGTGGCGATTTCAATGCCAGAGTGGGTAAAGACCATGACTCTTGGCCCACTTGCCTAGGTCATTTTAGAGTTGGCAAATGCAACGAAAATGGCCAACGTTTTTTGGAGATCTGTACCGTCCACCATCTTTGTATTACAAACACATTCTTTGCCACAAATATGTGACATAGAGTCTCATGGATGCACCCAAGATCAACAACGGTCGCATTACGATAGCATACCACAGTGCTGATTGCAACACCGATCATTCTCTCATCTGCTCGAAAGTCCAAATACGTCCGAATAAATTCCATCGTACTAAACACCCTGCCAAACCTCGCATTAATACTGCTGCCACTGCCATTGAGGACAGGTTCTCACTTTTCAAGGCTATTCTGAGTGCCAAACTAGAACCTTGTCAGGAACTTGATACCCATGATCACTGGCAACATATCAGGGACACGACTCATGCAGTGGCACTTCAGGCTTTCGGCAAGAAGGAAACCAAAAGTCAAGATTGGTTCAATGCAAATATTGCCACCCTTCAACCTCTAATTGAGGAAAAGAGGAATGCCCTGAAGAACTACCAGTTCAACCCCCCACCAAGCTTCTTAGATGCACTCCTTCAGGCCAGAAAACGTACGAAAGTTGAGTGCAAGAACTGTGCCAACACCTTCTGGATGGGTATCTGCTCTGAGATCCAATCAGATGCTGATAATGGTAATATCAGAGGCACGTTCTAGGGCATCAAGAAAGCAATCGGATCCAGTCTAAGTGCGCCCCACTGAAGACATCAAGCAGGGAGATTGTCTGTGATCAGTACAAAGTGATGGAGTGCTGGGTGGAGCACTAGCGTGAGCTCTATGGTGGTATAAGCTTCATCTCTCCCTCTGCTCTCGACAAGATTGAAAGACTTCCCACAATGCTTGAGCAAGACGATGTTCCAACTAAAGATGAACTCTCAAAGGCAATCATGGAGTCCTCATCTGGCAAGGCTCCTGGACAGGACGGCATCCCAGCTGAAATTTTCAAATGTGGTGGAAGACACTTCCTACCAGCTGCTATGCAAGTGCTGGGAACAAGGTTCAGTTCCGCAGGAGATGAGAGACACAACCATCTCTACCCTGTATAAGAATAAGGGTGACCGTAGTGACCGTAATAACTATCGGGGTATCTCTCTACTATGCATTGCTGGAAATTTGTTTGTCCGGGTAGCACTCCATCACCTACAACCGCTCGCCGAACAGGTGTATCTTGAATCCCAATGTGGTTTTCGCTCCAAACGTTCTCAAAAGTTTCAAAAAGACCTCTTGTATGGTGAGCTGGAACTGGGCTCAAGACCTGTTGGCCAACCTAAGTTACGTTTCGAGGATGTATGTAAGAGAGACATGCTCGAAATTGATCTTCTTCAATTGATCTCTCGCTCGGAATCAAAATGAATGGAGGACTGCGTGTAAACAGGCACTTGAAACAGGCGAGCTTAATGCTGAAGAACATGCAAAGAGGGCAAGGAGGATGGCATTTATCTATGAGATCTGTGGCCTTACCTGCCTCTCATGAATCGGTTTGGTCAGTCACAGAAGAAAGTGTTCGCAAACGCACTAAGTTGTGGACTACGTCCGACGACTGCCTACTAACTAGTATATACTAAACTCTGGGTAAGTAAGCTCAAAGGTGCTATTAGCTACGCGGCACTTGGCACAGTGCAGAGCTCAACTGACCTGCCTCTGTAATGGTTAAAATATGCAAAAATAAACTATAAACATCTCATTTTAATTTGCTTTTCGTTGTTTCTGCCTAGTATATACTAAAACCTTTAAAGAGAGAGTTGAAGACACTCCATCACATAGCTCTTACACCTGCTCATCTGTATGCTCGGAGCTCACCTGTGCCCATCATCCTTTAAAAAAATGTAATTTAGTGTGCTTTTTGCTTATTATCACATTTAGTATATACTATAGCAATTATTCAGGCTCATAGAATTGAATAGTGTATTGTATATACTAGTTAACATCATCTGTTAAAGTTAAAGTGGCCCCACAGGCTGCAAACAGTTTGAGAACCTCTTCGAATGATATTCACTTAACCATCCTCAAGGATTGTCGAACAAATATTGATTTCTTATTGCTATAATCTACATGCTTTTTCCAAAATATGTGGTTGAATATTTTTAAGGATGAGTAACTCAGTCAGGGTGGACTCAGTGGGCAGTCTGTACAGCCAGCTTCTCTCTGTTCCACGACTCATCCAGAGCTGTCACACACGCTCATGTCATTTCAGTTCAGCCTGCAATAAGATTTGGCATCTAAGGAGAGATTGAACATGGTCTCAGAGGAGCAGAAATGAAACAGAAAGTCTACCAATGATCAATTTATCGAATTTAATCCATAAAAGGATTTAACTGAAACATATATCAAAAGATAATAAAGCTTTCACAGTGATGGCTCTTTGACTCTGTAACAGCTTACAAACGTGAGGTCAACTGACTCATGAACCACTTTTAAGTTGTAACTGAAAACATTTTTTTCCCCCTTGTTTTTTTATTTATTTTATTTTATACTTTTTTAGCTTTTGTAGATGCTCTTGGCTGTTAGTTTTGCCTCTTCGTCAATTTTTTAACTGTTTTATCTTCATTCATCTTACAGTTTTTCATCCTTTCATTAATTGTGTTTTTTACACAATTACGTGGTTGTATGATGATTTCTTTTGTTTTTCTTGTGCTCTTATGTCCTTATCCAAATGTTTTAATTGTATTTACTTACTTAACGTTTTACTTTATCTTTATCTTATCTTACACTTTATCTTATCTTTTATATTTATTTTCATTTGGAAAATTTTGGCATGCTTTTAATATATGGGACTTTGTGGAACCTTACTTGAAAAGCTTTTTACACATAAAGGTATTATTATTATTATCATTATTCATTCATTCATTTTCTAAGCTGCTTAATCCTAATTAGGATCACGGGGAGGCTGATGCCATATCTCAGCCGACTCTGGGCGAATGCGGGGCACATCCTGAACAGCCCGCCAGGCCATTGCAGGGCCAACACACACACAACCATTCACATTCACACTCATTAAATGTGCCGCCTTATTATAATAATTATTATAATTACAATTATTATTATTCATTAATTACTTAATTAATGAATGAATGAATTATTTTTATTATTTAATTATAAGTTAAACTTTAGGAATCTAAACCTGTACATATCAGTGCATTCAGGACAAGTTTATTATTTGCTATACTATCACTCTGTGTTTTGCATAAAACCAACAGAAATACTGGTACAAATTGTCCAGTTGCAGTTTGATCACTGTTTTTCATCTCCAACTTTTTGATAGGCATTTCTGTAAGGGTTCATGTTCAAACTTGTCTGATTAGTTTGAAGCTCATCATGCTGTCAAAGCTGGCTTTCTTCTCATTAACTGGAGCCACTGTCATCAACATGCACTCTTAAATTAGATTGACATCCAAACCCTCAAATATACAAAGCAATTTAGATGATATTCATCAAAGTGGTGACAGAAATACATAGACAGAGGTCACTTCTCTCTCGTTTTATCTATCTATTTTTATCACAGGGATTAAAGCAAAGCAACAAAAAAGGAAAAGGGAACATAGTTTAAGTGACACCATTGGTCTAGTCACATTATTCAGAAAGATCTCAGACTGGGATATTTAAGTACAGTCACAAATTCTGTTTATGGCCAATAATTTGCAGCTCATTTTGAAATCCTTTTATTTTTAACAGGATAGCATTATTACTGTGTTGTAGTTACAAGAATTGTAGCATCTTGACAACAGCAATATGTCAGATATTTTTGTAAATGTCTAGCTTTAAATACTGCTGTGATATTTAAAACTTACCTTAGGCCATGGCCAAATCTGCCTTTTAAACTAATACTGGGGTAACTGTTGTACAGTGTGTTTTAGTTTCAGTTAGGAACTGGGAGAATTGGGAGGAGAATGCACCCTAGTAAAATACCTATACAGGAAAAAATATTATTAAGGTGAAAACTAAGGTTTTTGTAATTATAAGAAATACATGAGTTATAGGAGAATTGGCCCCAAGAAAAGCAGAAGAAATATTTAGATTTTTTACATTATAAAAATAGATGCTGTTGAAAACAAAACAAAACAAACAAAAAAATAAAAAAAATGAACATTTTGCATTACCAAAATCACATTCTATAAATTAATTTATGACCAGTCAGCTTTTGTAATGTTTGCAATGTTTGTATATTGTGAGCAGTATAATATATTGTTTTTTTTTCATATAACATATCCTATGTTATTACTATAGTCCTATAGACATCAAACTGCAAAGTGCGTTGCATAAAATAGTAAACCGCCAAACAAACCTTATGAAAATATTGCAGATTTACACGCAGAAACAAACACAATTAGATTTGGACAACAGGAAAACATTTGCAAATAAATAATTAATAAATAATAAACTCATTAAAGTAACCCCATACAAATTGCCACCAACTTGCATTGTAAAGCCTTATCAGTATAAAGAAAAGCAATATGCAAAATAAGACTCCATATGAACCATAAGGAACTGTCTAATAATTACCATAAACAAATCTTGTGAGGTGTAATTCCTACCAGATATTTATTTTATTTAGGAGTTAATATACATATAATGATAATAAACTCCTTTGCATTTTTATCAACATACAATACATATTCTGTACAACAATTACACAGATATTAGTCCATGTTTAAATTTTTTTTCATAAACTCCTGTTCTCACATGAAATGCATTCTGAGCTACTAATTCATCTGATCTTAATACTAATAGCACAACGGGACAGTTGCTTTAGACGTGAGGCAGATCAGAGGAATGACAGGACGGTTTTATCCAATATGTTCTTTGAATGCCTTGCAATTGTCTTGTTGGGATTTTTACAAGAGAATTTGGGCAAATCCTGTAATCTAAAGCCAAGATGTGACTCCAGGTGACAGATGTACGTGGAACGTGTTTGGATTTGTGTGGCACATTCACTACAGAAGAAAACAGGATGATTAGAGTCCACGTTTTTCAGAAACTTGGTCCTGCCTGTACGCCTCAGCTGGTATTTCACATTGGCTAGCCAATGGCTGATAGTTGTCATGGAAAGACCTGTAACATGAGAGATGAGCATCCTTTCCTGAGGACTCAGGTCAGATATGACGTACTTCCCATCGGCTGTCTTCCTGAGGCCGGATGTGAACTGGGCCTGAAGAATTAGCAAGTGTTGAGGATTCCAGTGTGACTGCCTACCCTTGCGTTTGTGAACCAGGGAAGCGTCATCTCCTGTGTTTGCTATGTGAGACTCTTCAATCCCTGTTATCTCTGCCTCATGGGATGGTGTCTGTGACTTTAAGACATGAGTACCTGACAGATTGCGTAACATGTCTGATATATCGGAGAGTGCACCCTCGTGCACAGGGCTGACCGGAGTGCACTTTGGTGTATCAGTTAAATCAGTCTTGGTCATAGCAGGAAGAGAGTTTGACACTTTCCCTGGGAGAGAAGCACTACCTAAACCCTGGTTTCTTTTGCCTTTGGATAAATCTATTGGTTGGTCTTTGTCAATCTGATAGATATCTGGATGTAATGGTTCTGGTTTTGAAGTTGAGATCAGAGCTGAAGCCACCGCAGCCCTCTCTGCTATGCTGTTGCTCATCTTTAGAAGCATACTCATAGGATCCTCGAGTGGCTTCACAGGATTGGCTGCTTTACCTAAATGAAGATTCATGACTGACTGAAGGGCATTTAAAGGACTAACAAATGGTTGTTTTGGCTCTGCGTGAACAGTTATTACTGCACTGTCCTCACAGAAAGCTAAAGAGGTTGTGAAGCTTTCATTACACTTTTTTGTCCCCCCCACACTTGCATTATTCTCAGAGTCAGTAAGCTTGTTAGCTTTGTTTTTAAGTGTTTCATGTTCCTCTACTGTAGGAGAACTGGATGCTGATTCCCTGTCTACACTTGTACTCGAGGAGGTAATAGAGTGCCTTGCTAAGGGAACCTGCCCATCTTTGTCCTTTCTTGTTTCCTCAGCAATGTTCTGTGTTACTTTCTTCACCAATTCCTCCATCGCATGCAATTTTACTTTAGGGGAAGGAGCTCTGTGTTGAGAGTTGGGAGAAATGTTGCTTTTGTCAGAGCATGGAACTTCCACGCCTTGCACCAGCTGCTGTACAGAGGAGTTGTAGAGAGAAGGCTTCATGTTATTCTGCAACTGATAAGCAGCATGAATGCTCTGGTATCCTCCCCAGCTAGGAGTGCCCTTCTGCGCTTTGTTAATGGCAGACGTAACAGTGTTTTCTAAGGACTTGAGAATATCCAGGTTCATTTTTGGACTCTCCTGCAGGTCCTCCTCAGTAAGATAATCAAATTTTGAAGAAACACTGTATCTCTCCTCCGCAGTGTTATCATTTCCTGCTTCTTGACCATGCATTTCCTTTAGGAAGCTCTTTATTTCCATTTCGGGCTTCTTTTGAGGAGTTGTGGAATGTGCTGATTCAATGGTTCCATTTGGTGAAGATCTAGAGGAACCCTGGTTCTTTATTGGGGTCTTTTCCTTTTTTGTTTTAATTTTCTCAGGGGATGATATTTGTTCAGAAATGCATTTGTCCACTGTTTGGTGAGACTGACCGGCTTTACCAAAGTGGCCTGTCAGCATAATGTGAGCACTTAACTGCTGCAAAGACTCAAATGATTGTCCACACTCCATACACCTCACAATCTGTGACTTAATCTGTGTGGTGTTACTCACACTTTTATGGTCCGTAAGACTCTTATTGATCTCAGAAACCTTGGGAAGACAAACATTTATTGGACTCCCATTAGAAGACGCTTTCTGATCATTCACTTTAGTCATATTTAATTCCAACGGCACTCTCTTTTTGAAAGATGAGATAACTTTAGCAGCAGCAATCGCTGATCCCGGTTCCTTCAGAGGCACTTTTTGGTAATGTTTGGTCTTGATCATGTGTACACTAAGATCTTGCAAGGATTCAAAAGAGTGACCACAATACATACAGCGCAGTACCTTCTGGGCATCCTCCTTACCCTCCAGTTCCATTAAAGAGCGTTTGCGTGGCTTGGACCAGCTTTTGGCACCTTTGTCAGCCTTCTCATGGTTGTCATCTCGGTAGTGACCCGTATCATTCATGTGAACTGTAAGATCGACCAGCGTGTCATAAGACGCACTACAGCTTTTGCAATGAAACTTGCTTGCACCACTAAAGATGGAGCCATACATCCTAGCACTTTGGCGGTAAAGCTGAACAGTGCTAAAAAGATTCGTTTCCCTTTGTGGGTGAAGCTGTTTTTCAGAAACCTGCTGCAAGGTCTTTGCAATTGCAGACTGGTGCCAGTCATAGCAATTACCCCCAGGGCTACTGCTGTTGCTGCTGCTGCTGCTGCTGCTGCTGCTACTGATAGCTTCAGATCTTTTCCCTGTAAAGAGCTGAGAAGGCTTAAGACTTGGTGAAGACCAAAAGGAGTTGGAGAGAAAACCATTATAAATGGCTTTTATCTGTTCCAGACTGTCTGAGCCACACACCGATTTCTCAGATCCCCCATTAAGACAGTCTTTCATTGGTTTTTCTTTATCGTTAATTGAGCTGCATTCAACATCTGACATCGGTTCATTTGAGTCATTAATGTGTAACTCACTGTCAGTCTTAGAAAGTTCGGTTGTGGAGCAGTGATCATCTTCAGATTTTTGGAAGACATGGTCCTTCATGAAGTCACTGTTACCCAGTGGTTTATCTGTAGCTGTTGATTCTTCGTTTTTAAACTCCTCATTTTGCCTGGCAGGTTCTTCAGTATCCTCCGAATCATAAGCTAGAAGGGGGCAAAAACATCAGATATGTCAACAGAAGTAAAAATCTTTGTTATAAATTACATAGAATCCTTTTTGCAGTCTTTCTATAAGAAACTACTGTATTAAGCAATTAATGGCCGAAAGTCATCATTATGAGTGGACATATAGAATAATTAAATAATTTGATATGTGTGACAGCACTGTGGCGCAGTAGTTAATACGTTTGCCTCACAGCAAAAAGGTCCCGGGCTCGGCGAGGGCATTTCTGCGTGAAGTTTGCATGTTCTCCCTGTGCTTGCATAGGTTTCCTCCAAGTACTCCGGTTTCTTTCCACAGTCCAATGACACACATTAGGCTAATCAACTATTCCAAATTACCACTAGATGTAAATATAAGTGTGAATGGTTGTGCGTGTGTTGCCCTGCGATGGACTGGCGATTTGCATAGGGTATGGGTGTCTAAACTCAAAATTTTCACAGAGGGCCACATCACAAAATTCCTAGGTCACCAAGGGCTGAACTATCTCTGAACATCAATTTAAAAAAGGGCATGAAATGAAATCTGCATGGCAAAAATGATTAGTTTAGGTATTTGTTCTCTTTTCCTTTTTTCACTTTCCTTTTCTGACAACACTTGACAGCACTGAGCTAGCTTGCAATCTTTTTGACTCATCAATGACTAGCTGTTTATTTGAGGTTGCTGCCACCTAGTGGAAGGATGGCGAATTATGTTTCATGGTAATGGTTGATACAAAAAATTTACGATAATCATTCATTCATTCATTCATTTTCTGAACCGCTTATTCCTAATTAGGGTCGCGGGGAGGCTGGCGCCCATCTCA
>JBCNYH010000004.1:25775519-25786047 GCA_039654325.1 Tandanus tandanus
CTTTTACATGCCTCTCACCACAGACAGTGAGAGACATGGCCGGCATTTGATAACCCAGTTAGCTGCACTGGGGGTACGATAATCATGTTCTTTAAAAGCTCTCGTGGGCCACATAAAATGAGTTGGCGGGCCATATTTGGCCTGGGGGCCTTGAGTTTGACACCTGTGGATTAGGGTGTACCTCACCTTCGTCCAGAGTTGGCTGAGACAAGTTCCAGCCTCCTCACAACCCTAGAAGAAGTAAGCGGTTCAGGAAATGAATGCAAGAAAGAATTTAATATGTCTGACAAGGAGTGATTATGAGTTTATGAACTTGGTGTTGGGCTGAAGCACCCTATCACATACTCGTACCCATTATAAAACTACTAGAACTTATACAGTACACTGTATCATCGTTGCAATTTATAAGGTTCATCAGACTGTAAAGGTTTTGAGGAACTGCCCATGGTGCAAAATGTTCGTATCTGCTCGTTTAACTTGTGTATCTGCACCAACCATATGGCGTATAGCTATATCAATAGGTATACCTATAACAATAATTAAAAAAAAATTAATTTTGACCTACAACCTGCATTATAAGCTCACTTCATTCTACATGAAATATCTAAATACCTAATTCTACACACTCATAAGTCTTGAGAAAATTCAACCAGTCTTAATAAAAGACTTCTTGGCCGTTTCATTTCACATTTATCAACTATTTAGTCAGATATAAATGCTGCCAGGATATACAATTTCATTTTATTTTTGCTTGATGGAAGCCAAATGATTTTTCCAGTCATTTGTTAGCTGAACTATTTAGTGACCTCTGATGAGTTATTGGGTGTTTTTAGAAGACTGTCTACCAGTCAAAAAAAAAAAGTAAGCTCTGTTGTGATAAGTAATATCCTGGGAGTTCACAACCCACAAGGTCTCTAAAGTAAAATCTTACTTTTCTCCATCTTATAACCATGTGTCATCATTAGAGACTGATGCAGCATGAAAACATGCTGGATTCTTTTCTACAAACTGCACCAAAGTGCAAACCTAAACGAAAGGCCTGCTTACACATACACAAAAATGTTTTACTTGACAGTCCATTCCTGTAAATCAATTTAGGGAGTTAATATAAGTGGTGATATACAGTACATGATATATTTTGTGAAAGGTAGGCAGCTGTGATCATTTAATCTCCATCTCCTCATGTTCCCGTTGTAACACACCTGTGAGCTGGAGGGGAAAAAATAAGAAGAGAAAAAAAAGGAAAAGGTGGATAGATGTATTGAGAGGTTATAAGGAATGACAAAAGAGTGCAATGCATAAGCCACCTGTCACTTTCAATCCTTTCTGATGACTGTTTACCTTAGACAGGTGATATGTGGGGAGAAAGGTGTCTGGCTGACCACCTTCGTATGACAGATTCGATGGGACATGGTCGCCCCTCTTGCTGCCAGCTGCATCCATCTACCAACCCTAGGAGTGAATATTTCCTTTCATGACAGCCTGTCCCTTACAAGCTTAACATTGTCTTTCTGATGCTGTAAGCAGAACAATCATGCTTATGAAAGCCACAATAAATTCGCCCTTCTCTGTTCCCCTTTATTCCTTCTTGTTGTGGTGAAGTCGTTCATGTCAATTGTCTTGAATAGAGGGTGTTAGTCCTGTCTCGTATTTTGTTCCTAATTCCCAGCCAATTCGAATGCATGACAGCACACAGATAATCTCTCTCAACTAGTTTTTGTTTTATTTGATTGTACACACAAGATCTAACAGGACAGCCAGTGTGAAAGCACAAATAGCTCTCATTTCAACTGATAATACATAATCTTCCGAGACTGTGCTTCTCTCATTTAGCCTCTCACTAGATGTCAGCCAGGATGCTTGTAGGATTGGTGCTTTAAAGGATAATTGGCAGGTGCAGGCCAGTCTTATTCCCCTTTAGATTTGGATTGTCACTAGGTATCCATTACCTGCCAATCTCCTCTGATCATTCCTGGCAGCCTTGATCAAAAGATGTCATTTGAACTGCCTGGTTTGGCATGGATTCTGAAGCAGCTCGTAAAGAGAATGAACCAGGTGTAAATACAATGACATGATCATTTTCGTGCCCGCTCATATCACAGAGACAATTATGGTGACACGAAATGGGCTCAAAAATGCTAAACTATGTGCTCTTTTTTTCTCTGTAGGTTAGTGCCACTGTTGTTGAAACTCTTTCTATGTAAACTCTGCTAAAATACACAGTAAACCTCCAGGAGAATACATTACATTTTGTCTGCATGACTCAAGCCAAATAAAATGCTGTTGATAAAACTTCACAACTGCTAAACCATGCAAAGGACTTTCTAAGATTTTAACAAAACCTGATTGAATTGTAATTCATCTCGAGAGGCAACTATGGCAGTGGTGGCCTAGTGGTTAAGGCGATGGGTTACTGATCCAAAGGTCAGCGGTTCAGTATCACCACTGTTGGGCCCTTGAGCAAGGCCATTAACCCTCAATTGCTCAGCTGTATTAAAAAAAATGCTAATTGTAAGTCGCTCTGGATAAGAGCATCTGCCAAATGCTGTAAATGTACATCTTAACCAATTATTTCTTCAGATTTGATTGACAACCACAGTAATTTATTTACTTAATAAAATGTGATGTGTGCACTAACCTCTGCATATCCTGCATGTCGTGCTTCTTTTGCTTTATTAAACTATTATGTCTATTTGCTTGGTGGTGGCACATCTCACAACAAAAAGTCCCGGGTCCGAGTCCCGGCCTCAGACGTTTCTGTGTGGAGTTTGCACATTCTCCCCGTACTTGCCTGGGTTTCCTCTGGGTATACTGGTTTTCTCCTACAGTCCAAAGACCCTTAGGCTAATTGGTTGTTCCAAATTGCCCCTAGGTGTGAGTGTGGGTGTGAATGGTTGTGTGTATGTTTTTGCCCTGCAATGATCTGGCAAATTGTTCAGGGTGTACCCCGCCTTCGCCCTCCACTGGCTGAGACCCTAGTAGGATTAAGTGGTTCGGCAGAGTAGTGAGATGATGAGTCTATTTGCTTGGTGTCAGGTCACTATCCTTGAAATCAGCAAAACCGAACTTGAAAATCCAAATTTTTGCCTAAATAATATAGTAAACAGGCATGCCCTTGGCTTTGCTGTAATTCAGAGCATAACTTTAGAATAGTCCTTCTTCAGAATCAAAGCTACTATAAATCCATCATCTATATCACTTATTGGTCAGGGTTGCATGGGAAGCCAATCCCTGTTGACTTTGGTCGAAAGGTGGGGTACACCCTGAAAAGGCCACCAATCTATCGCAGGGCTAACACAGAGACAAAAAAGAAACACTCACACCAAAGGACACCAGAGCAATCCCACAAAAGCATGTGAAAAACTTGCAAACTCCACAGAGAAAGGCCACGGTCAGCCACAAGATTCAAACCCAGAACCTTCTTGCTGTTAGGCGACAGTACAGTTACCACTACACCACTTGCTACTCTATTCTATATGAGTGACTTCATAGTGCCCAAAAGATCTGACTTCACACAAGATGACTTAAAGGAACACAGTGATAAACTACTAGATATATTATTTATTTTAGTGGTGGACAAAATGAAATGGAGGTTTATTTGCTATAGACCACACAGTATTTTGAGCTGGAGCTCATGTGACAAGTTCAAAGGCTCAGTACAATATAGATTGGGAATTATGAATTGTTTACCCCTCAGGCAATGCTAATAGAGGCATTTATCCAAGCATCATACCAGTAACAACACTCTTTTGTGTTATCACATGAGTATTAAGTGAATGGCAGACATTAAAGACTTCCAGTTTGTATATCTTTTTTTTTTATCACGTATGAAACATGGAAAAACTCTGCACAATCACTCAACATTATGGTACCGTATATTTGAGCTAAGGTGGCCTGCTGTTCTCTAATTCTAAGGCATTAAAATGAGATCATATCAACATGTCAACGAATCGATCTATCTATCTATATGTCTATACATACATGCATACATATATACATACATGCATGCATAGTGTATATAAGGTAGTCTATTATGAATGCCTGTACATTTATGAAATTATTTATTCACTCAATTTTTAACTATCAATTTCTGCCCATTTCAAGCCTCAGATTCTTGTTCTTGCTAATATGACTGGAACATAATGTGGTCTTGTATTGTTGCAGCCCATCCATCGCAGGGCTTGAAGTGTGTTCTGAGACGCTTCTGTGATCACAGTGGTTGTAAAAAGTGCTTATTTGTTAGCTTAAGCCAGGAGTGTCCAATCTTATCCACAAAGGGCCGGTGTGGGTGCAGGTTTTCACTTCAACCAAGCAGTAGCCACACCTTCCACCTGTTTCAACCACAAAAAAAAAAGACTAGATTTCACATTAGTGTTTCAATTTTGGTTGGTGGCAGCCATCTCTGTGAGACCACTCTACTGTTGAAAGTTATACTCAAATAGCATAAAAAGATGGGTGACATTCCATGTCCCAAAGGCCAGAGTCAGTAGCCGAGGATCGGTCCCCCCGGGAAGAGCTGGAGGAAGTGGCTGGGGAGAGGGACATCTGGACCTCACTGCTTAGGCTGCTGCCCCCGCGACCCGACCCGGATCAAGCGGAAGATGATGATGATGATGATGATGATGATAAAAAGATGGGGAAAATGGAAATAATTACATCCAAGATGTCCATTTCATTTTAAAACCTTTTTTTTTGCAAAATTTCAGCAATGCAGAGTTTTTGTTTTTTTCAATTTATTACAAATATCAGTGAAATTATTGGTAAAGCTATATGAATTTAAGGTATTCTCGCCGTCAACAGTCAAATTTTCAGGGTTTTCGAGCTGTGCTGGCTTTCAACGGATCCATTTTGAGATCTTAATGCAAGGTGGTCTCACCAAGATGGCTGCCACCCAGCTTCAAAATTGAAACACTAATGTGCAATCTAGTCTTTTTGTTGTTGTTGAGATTAGTGATTGAAACAGGTGGTGGCTACTGCTTGGTTGAAGTGAAAACCTGCACCATCCCTGGCTTAAACCAATCTGGCATTTGTCCTCTGACCTCTCATCAACAAGGTGTTCCTGCCCACAGAACTGCTGCCACTGATTGGATGTTGTTGGGGTTTCTTTTTTTTTTTGCACTTTTATTCTGTGTAAACTTCAAGGGACTGTTGTGCATGAAAACCCCAGGAGATAAGCTGTTTCTGAAATACTCAAACAAGAAGCTCACCATCAGGAATACCATGCAGAGGCACTGAGATCATATTTTTTTCTGGTGTTTGGTATGAGTACTACCCGAAGCTTTGATGTGTATCTGCTAGATTTTATGCATTGCCCTGCTGCCACATGAATGACTGTCAAGATAATGAGTAGGGATGACTAATGAAGTGAATGTATGCATCTATATAGACGTGCAAGCTTCACAGCCATTCAGCTTAGTAGACGATACTATAATGTGATCATTAATAGTCAATGAACATTAAAAAAAGATGTGCCTACTGAAATTCTATCTGACCCAAAATGCATTTTCACGGGACATATCTTTCTCTCTAAATATCATTCTACATGCCTTTGATTCTCTGTTCCCCCTGACAGTGGTGTGTCTGATGTGCCTCAGCTGCCAAGAGTGACTGGCAGCGATTCTGTATGAGTCAAAGCCAGCAGCTGCTAGATGATGGTGTAGCAACAAAGGCTTCTACCAGATGGATTGCAATCATTATTCCTCTCTAGACGGAAAAAGGTGAAACATGTAGAGTAGAAATATTACCACTAAAAAGAGCACCCTCGTTCTCTTTGTCTCAAATGAAGCCCTGGCCCCAAAAAACATTCCCTGATGAGCTCATAGCAAGTTTGAATAAAACACGATCAGCGAGTTTATTGTTATATACACGGCTTCTGCAGTGACGGACCACTACCCAATTGGGGTTTGGTAACAAACAGATAAAAAGCACCACCATCCATCATAGAGCACACATCTAAGGCTGTCTCTGTCTCTTGAACTCTCAGGTTACAGGCTTACATGGCCCGTCTAAATAATATTCACGATGATGAATGACCCTGCAAACCTCCTACCTCTCATTAATCTCTTTCCTTAGAGGGGCATCCATCAGTGAGCTGTGGTAGAGCACGTAGGGTTCATACTGAGGCCAGCCAAGCTTGAGTGATGCATGTCACTCTGAGCTGAGGCTGGAATGCACAGGCACAAACAAATGCTTATTGCTTCATGCATGCAAGCACGCACGCACGCACGTGCACACACACACACACACACACACACACACACACACACACACACACACACACACACACACACACACACAATCTCAATAGAAAATGCACACACTGTTCACCCAATACTAAAGATAAATGTATTATATTTCGTAGTATAGGCTTAAAAACTCATCTGAATAACTGGAGTATATGTATGGGTGTGCATTACCTTAAATTTAGAACACAGTCGCACTCTCATTCTTTCAACATGTAATGCATCTCTATCTACAATTAATCAGGATCATTCTTCCTTCTGTAGGCCTCCTGAGTCTCTCAGCAGCAGGACTATTTCATTTTTCAGAACTGCTCTCAATTTCCTTAACACTCAACTCTCACCCTAGACTCCACTTGGCACCATTTCATATCCTGTTTAACAACCTCCATGCTGCCGACCCCCTTTCTCTTTGTCTGTATTCCAAAATGTCTTGGGTCCCATCGGCACAGTAATTTTCTTTCTATCCACCTTGTTTCTCTGGAAAGTCGGCGTGATAGATGACAAGCGTCAGACTCCGAGTGTCAAAAATAAAGAGTGGTGGCATGATTAACAACTCTGTTGAGAGGGTAATTGACGGTTTGGTGTGGTGCTGATCCTCTCCACCAGGGCCTGGGTTTCTGGACCCCTAAGGGATATGTTGAGTCACTTTCCTAAAATGGAGCCTCCCTGGGAAAAGGAGACACATTCCTCTTTACCAAAAAGAAGATTGATGTCTCCATTGTCATCCCAGGGAGGAGATGTCAATCTCACGGTGCCGCCACAGAAATGAAATTCACATGTTCAGACAATAACAAGTGTGTAGCTTTGCTGCAGATCTGATTTCCGAGTCAGATGTGGGAATTCTGAGCAAGATGTATTTCCATACAGTGCAAATGGATGTCTCAAATAATCACACTGTATAATATATTTTGAAACAGGGGAACATTGGGAATTTAAACAGGAAGGTGGAGGTAGATAATTCTTCTGTATGTTCCAAAAACTCATGACCTTCCCAGCAGGCCTGAAGCGCAAAAGGTGTATGTCAATCATTTTGGTAATCCACACCATTATGGAGGTTCATTATGAAGGCACTCTGAAGAACAGATGTAGTATATCACTCAACACGGCTGGACTGTGGTTGTGGAAAATATATTATTATGTCTAAGAGCACCTCCGTCTACACTTTTATTCTAAGACAACTGCAACTACAACAAACAAGTATTCTATATACAATGATAGAACTATACTCTTGAAAAAAACCTCTACCTTTCTTTGTTACCGGGGTAACAAATATCTTTTACATGGAACGGTGCATATAACTTTAAATATACCTTAACGCGCTTCATATATTTTTAAACTAAATATAAATTAAAGGTACAAAAGATGGGCACAGTGGCGAAGTGGTTAGCACGTCTGCCTTACAGCAAGAAGGTCCTGGGTTCGAGTCCCGAGCTCGGGGTGTTTCTGTGTGGAGTTTGCATGTTCTCCCAGTGCTTGCGTGGTTTTCCTCTGGGTACTCCGGTTTCCTCCCACAGTCCAAAGACATGCACATTAGGTCAACTGTCTGTTCCAAATTGCCCCTAGGTGTGTGTGTGTGTGTGTGTGTGTGTGTGTGTGTGTGTGTTGCCCT
The DNA here is from genome assembly GCA_039654325.1 of Tandanus tandanus. Taxonomy (NCBI): domain Eukaryota; kingdom Metazoa; phylum Chordata; class Actinopteri; order Siluriformes; family Plotosidae; genus Tandanus; species Tandanus tandanus. The sequence goes on from JBCNYH010000004.1 coordinate 25,783,371, forward strand.
GTGATAGTTTGGCGAGCTGTTCCAAGTGTACCCTGCCTTCACCCAGCGTCAGCTGAGTTAGGCTTCAGCCTCCCCGTGACCCTAATAGTAGAGTTAAACGGTTCGGCAAATGAGTGAGTAACTAAGGTACAAAAGATGTAGCCATGAAGGTACCACAACAGTGTGATGTGAAGGTAGTTAGATAGTGGACTGCAGTATGCTTGGGCCAGAATTACCTGATCTTTTACCTCTGATGTTTTAAGTTCCAGAAGTACGGTGTCTATAATGTACCTCCCTTTCCTCAGATGCAGGCTCACTCATCAGCCTGAATAATCTCCTCCACATTTTTCAAGTACTGGTCTTTCTCCTGTCAGAGGCAGTGAACAAGGCTTAGAATCCAACCCAAAGCTCTTGAAATGGAAGTACAATTTTGATTGAGACATGTTTTGGTGTGACTGCTCTGTAACATATCAGAACTTGTCAGTCATGAACTGCATCCATCCATCCATTATCTATACTGCTTGTCTGCCAATTCCAGCTGAATTTGGGCGAGGGGTGGGGTATACTCTGGGCAGGTCGCCAATTTAACACAGACACAAACAACCCCCCAACCCCCTCCCTCTCCCCCATACCTATGAAGAAAATATTTCATAAAAAGCATGGTGCCAGAAATTAATACCAAGCATGGAAAAAAACATTTGCATAAAAATGTTTTCCGGTATTAATTTCATCATAATAGTTTGAAGCAACTGCATTCAGGACATGTAACAAAGCTCATTATTCACCTTAAATTTTAAATTAGGTTAAAGCAATAGTTAAGGCTAGCAGTAGCAGCTAATATCTATTTGATTACATCAAAGCACTGAAACCTAATTTGACTTGGTGACAGGGCACACGGCTCGTCATCTCCGATCATTACAGCTGTCAGCAATCCATCAAGTTTACAGCTAATTGGGTGTACACTAATGAAGCTGGCAAAATGACTTTTCGCAAGAGAGAGAGTGAGAGGGAGAGAGAGAGAGAGAGAGAGAGAGAGAGAGAGAGAGAGAGAGAGAGAGTGAGAAAGAAAAGTAAAAGTCAAGAAGAGCAAACATAAAGTGACACACTGATGTGAATTGTTTTTGAAATTCAGCTCCACATTTCTGAAATCTTTTTATGCTGGCCCTTCAAAGCTAGTATCAAATAGAAAAAATGGAAAACGGTATCAGAAACTAATGTAATAGCCCAAAAAGGAAAACTTACAAACCATTTCCACAACTAGTTTAATACCATGAAATTAAGTAGATCCCGGCGAAACACAGTGTGATGAAATAAAAGGCCAGACGAGTGTATGGGAAAAGAATGAGTGAGCTCACATGGCCTCGCTCGCTCTGATTGACCATTAAAGCCTTTGATGGATGAGGCTGTCACGGGGATAACAATTAAATCCAACATGAGACAAAGCTGTTCTGACAGGCCAGAGTAACGGAGCAAGCCGTAGCCCTCCATTAAGCACCCAGTCCTCCACCCCCTCCCATCACCCCCCAGCCCAATGCACAGATACTCACTTCTTACACACACACACACACACACACACACACATACACACGCACATACACACGCACATACACACGCACATACACACGCACATACATACACACACGCACATACATACACACACGCACATACATACACACACGCACACACACTTGTCTTACTATGCGAGAACCTTCTACTGACATGATTATTAATGCCAACTACATTTAACCCAACCCTCAACCTCAGTAATAAACAGAGCACCTTTTGACTAGTTTAGTTTTTTAAGTAATAATCTTAATGGGAAATAAACACTAATTGTTCCCACAAGGTTAACACTGTCAAATAGTGCTATTCTGATGAGGACATTCGGTCTGTACTAAGATATAAAAGCATGCTTGCATCTGCTCACTGTTAAAAAAAAAAAAAACCTTATTGTAAAGTCCACTTCCTTACAACAGTACTCATTCATTTTTTAAAAGATATTCTAAAACAATTTGGGATATCAATAGTAACCTCTGTCCGCTTTCTAATCATACATATCACAATATCTTCACTTGTTTTTGGAAATTATTCCATCTGAATTATGGCACAAAAAAACAGAGGGTCCATCTTTGGAAAAGCCAGCTAATGGCACACTGACGAAAATATTTCCTCCATCTTTCACAGAGGTACAGAGTTCGAAATTTGCAGGGACACGTCCAGCACTGGTAAAGTCTGAGAAGAGAAGAAGCGATGAATAAACCTCACTCACTCATTTGCCGAACTGCATCATCCTATTAAGGTTGAGGGGAGGCTGGAGCCTATCTCAGCCAACACTGGGCGAAGACAGGGTGCACCCTGAACAGCTCTCCAGACCATCGCCGACACAAACGCACAACCATGCACACTCTCATGCACACCTAGGGGAAATTTGGAACAGCCAGTTAGCCCAGTGTGCATGCCTTTGGACTGTGGGAGGCAACAAGAGTACCCGGCAGGAAACCCATGCAAGCACGTTGAGAACATGCATACTCCTCAGAGAAACGCCCGAGCCTGGGACTCGAACCTGGGGCAGATTCTTCTTGCTGTGAGGTGGAGGTGCTAACCATTACTCCAGTGTGCCACCTTGAATGAACCTAGAAGCATTAAAATATGCTGCATCACCTGAAGTTTTGGGGTATTAGACTGAGGTATATATATA
>JBCNYH010000004.1:25804989-25821741 GCA_039654325.1 Tandanus tandanus
TAATAAGAATATTTCATTCATTCAGATCTAGGATGTGTTATTTTAGTGTTCCCTTTATTTTTTTGAGCAGTGTACTAATACTTTATAGCCTAACACACCATATTCAAGGTTCACACGTGCTCACACAGCATAAGTGGAGTCTCTTCAACAAATAAGGAAAAATATCATTCCTATATATAAAAAAATACAACTGAAATTTAAATTTATAACATGTGGTACACTTGGGGTGTTTATTTGGCAGTTTACAGTATATACAGTACTTTGTTCATGTGGTCCCTCTGAGTGTGAATAAGCTACGTTGCTGTTCAACACAACAGCTTTTTGATCAACAAGAAGACACTTTGGGGTTTTTTTTCTTTTTTTTACAAAGCCATTACCTAAGGAAAAAGGAAATTAAGTCAAACTCTCTTTTATGTAAGTTACAGTTGAATAACATATGATTAACATTGTAATTACAAATCAAAACTCTGAAAGGATACCAGACATAACTACAGTGTAAATATGTACTTTAAACATGGTCTCAGTTTTCAAGTTCATTATACTTTGTCTTTCCAATAGATGGCAGGATTCCTACCATCTCCAATAGTCCATACAGAAATTGCGTCCATTTACACGTCACACCACACTTGTTTGTAATTTAAATTGTACAATTCTTTTTTACCAAGTTAATACACACATAAGCATTCATCTTTGTGCAGAATCTTTAGTGAAATCTCAGACAAGCTATCGCAGGATCCTGGGTGCCGACCTGTCATTGCTTACAGTTTTCCTGAGACGCACTCCCCTACGGATGGACTTCAAAATGTCTTCGCCCTCTGAGACGGGTGCTGGGTCCTGCTGGCATCCCACACCGGCCTGGGCGTCTGAAGGAAATGGGAATTGACCATCGCCAAGAGCATGGGCACTAGCCACCAGCTCACCGATCTTCTCCACCAGGCTGTGGCGGTTGGCAGCTAAAAGCTGGTCCTCTTCAGTAGTGTGAGGCATAGTTCCAGGCTGCTGGACATGAATGCTCAGCCCAGTCCCCGAGCCCCAAGCACCTGGATTAGGCAAGCTCATCCGCTTTGGCGAAGCTTTGAACTCCAGATTTCCCAGAGATTCCTCACAGTACAAACCTTCCTCACTGCCATTGTGCTCTGGGGGCGGGCTAGGGAAGCCAGGAGAATCTGGCACTGTCGGTGTCTTCACTGGGACGATGGGAGGACGGATGGGAATCGGACCCACGTTAGATGGGGTGCGTCTCATGGCAGTTTTTGAGGACGGGGTTCGACGAATGGTGGCTGTTCCAGAAGATATGACAACTCCTCCTTTGCCATTTGATCCAGGGATACCATGGGCAACCACACCTCCAGGAAGCCCTGCAGTGCTTGCAGGTCTCTTGGTTTGGATCATGCGACGGTAATTCTGAGCCAGACTGCTGTTCCGAGGGACAGTAGAGGATTTGTCAAAGTCTGACTGAGCATCACAGTCAACATCTCCATTCATAGAGTAGCTGTCATAGTCAGAACCTGCACAAAGATATCAGGGGGTCATTATGCAAAATATATACAGCCAGTCCTTATTATTACTGATTCGCTCTTGTTTGGCTCAAATTATCAGATTTTCAACTGAATGAGAGATTCATTAATTCATTTTCTAAGCCGCTTAATCCTAATTAGGGTCGCGAGGAGGCTGGTGCCCATCTCAGCCGACTCTGGGCGAGGGCGGGGTACACCCTGGACAGCTTGCCAGGCCATCGCATTTAACTGAATGAGAGTATACATTTTTATTTTAGAGAAGTGTAATATTTAAGATAAACGTATTTATTTGCAGAAAAGCGTAACCCTACTACAGTCTCAAGGAGGTTGAAGCCTATCTCAGCCAACCCTGGGCAAAGGCAGGGAACACCCTGAACAGCTCAGCAATCCATCACAGGGCTAACACACACACACACACACACACACACACACACAACCATTCACATCCACACCTAGGGACAATCTGGAAGAGTCAATTAACCTAATGGGCATGTCTTTAGATGGTGGGAGGAAACCCGAATACCCAGAGAAAACCCACGCAAGTACAGGGAGAGCATGCAAACTCTACACAGAAACACCCTCAATGAGCCCAGGACTCAAACTCAGGACCTTCTTGCTATGCCACCGTGCCACCTGATAAATATATAGATACTTGATGTCTGTGTACAGATGGATCCCAATTTAGTAAAAATGAAAAGGAAAAAAGGAGGGCCGGCACGAAGGTTCTGGGTTCGAGTCCCGGACTCAGGTGTTTCTGTGTGGAGTTCGCCTGCTCTCCCCGTGCTTGCGTAGGGTTTCCTCCGGGTACTCCTGTTTTATCCCACAGTTCACATACATGGACGTTAGGCTAACTGGTTGTTCCACATTGCCCGTAGGTACGGATGTGAGTGTGAATGGTTGTGTGTGCTGCCCTGCATTGGTCTAGTGAGCTGTTCAGGATGTACCCCTCCTTCGCCCAATGTCGGCTGAGATAGGCTCCAGCCTCCCCACGACCTTTGTATGCAGGTGTATCATCACAAAAAGATCATTCTGAGATATGTCGATTTGAAACCTTTGTAAATACGTTCCTAAACCTATAATGTGTCTGTCACCAAAATATTATCATGTAAAAGAGAGTATGAAGGTCTTTACAGGCCAAATAATTATGCTAGCATTCAGTTCAATTTGTTTATCAAAGATACTTTTTTCTGATTTTCTCCAAATTATGATTCCTTCAGCATGTTTACTAATTCATCTGGATTGGCTCCACCAAATAAAACAAAGGGCCTCTTATTTTGAAGACAATATCCAGTACAACCTTTCATTTTTTCCCCACCAAGTTGACTCATTTTATGGCGACGCCCCATATAAGCCCTCACCTTGTACTCCGCCAACCCGAAGTACTGTTCTGTGAGCTTGTGTTCTTTTATATGCAAGGTCATTTGATCCCGTGTTTATTTTCAGGGTGATCGAATGACTTAATGCCTGTTCTTTGACACTGAAATTTGCCTCTCATTGTGACACTGTTTATCTGCCTGCTTCCTCGAATAAAGCAACTGTATCGGCTTCTGTTTCCATGATGTGAACAAAAAATAGGTACGGTGCTCTATTCCACCAAGAAAAAAACATGGAACTGTTGATATAATAAAGCTTTCTCTCCTAACACATTTATCGAACATTTCTGAAAGGGATGTCTAGTGACAGTACCACTGCATAGCCAATGTTTGTAATAATGTGCGTATGTTGGAAGTTGGAAGCAGGGTTACCATGTGACGGGATTGTATCTTCGGAGCAGGACGGCGTGGTGTTCTGTGTGCTGTATCCGCTTGAATACTGAAGCGAATCACAACTGCTCTTCTGCTGCTCCATACTCAGCCCACGCTGCAGAACTATGGCAAGCTCACTGGCTGCGGACATCGATTTCCCGTGCTTGGAGAGAGAGGAAGATGTGAAAAAACATATGGATGCATAGTCAGAGAGGGGAACGCGGCATGCGGGATGTCCCAAAAGTTACTGTGCAATTCTTCAGGGTTCACTGCTCTGCACATCCACAAACATAAACATAATTTATATTTAGCAAGTCAGCAGCCTTGATTGAGACTAGTACTTCATTCTCTTTTCTGCTTTTTGTCGTCAGACATCTGCTTACCTACATCTGCTCTAGGAAGAATCGCAGAGTACAGTAACTTTCGGGATACTCTGTATTTTCTTTGTGTTTTATGAAAATAATAAGCAAAACACAGCTAAGAATATTGATAGAGTGGTTATTTATTTTCTGTTCACCTTGACACTGACGTTTGCAGGATTTACTCTAGACCTGTATGGGTCCTCTGGGTGCAATGACCCTCTTGCTCCACTAGGGGGCTCCATAGCTTCAGGCCTGCGCTGTAGTGCCACCCCCTGGTGCTCATAGTGAGGTAGCTTGGACCAGTCCTGCTGCTAAAACAAACAAATAGCATAAACAATCCAATGCATTTACAGTGTAAGCAAGCTGGGTGTAGGTCTGTCTATAGAAGAGCATTTGTAGATGCCATTGCAAATATTTCAAGGAAAAGAGCAAGCGGGTGTTATAATGGTGGCAAAACATTGAAAACGAATTCAAAGGAAACAAAATGCACAAGAAAACAATTTAAATAATAATAATAATAATAATAATAAAAAAAGTCAAAACTGAATTCAGAATGCATAAATGAATATGAAACGTGACCAACTGGCCAAATTAAAAACAAACCTTCCAGTGATGAACTTTGGTTGTGGGTGAGGGGGAGTGTGATCCAGGGGAATGATTATAGGGTATAAAGGGGTGAGGTCTGATGGAGCCATTGTAAGTGTGAGCAAGGTGAAAAGTAGCGAAGGACGAGCCAAACTGTGGAGACGGAATGACAACTGGTCAGATTGTCAGAATGTTTATGGAGGACAGACTCCATAAAAGGTCAATAAAGCAGTGTAACAGAAGCAGAAATCATCAAGTAGATTATTATGGGTTCTTTCTAGGTTAACTTTAAATAAGTGATTGAACATATCATGAAAGTGGAAAACGCGAAATGTTAACTGTTAGTGCAGAAAATCAGGAAATGTCAAGAAGCAACTAATTCAGAATGTTGAAATGATCACAACTTTTAGATAATTTTTCCTCGATGTTTTCGGGATTTTTATATAATAATTCTAGGAAAGAAACACATGACTCAGTGCACGATGGCACGGTGGCGCAGTGGTTAGCATGTCTGCCTCACAGCAAGAAGGTCCCGGGTTCAATTCCCAGGCTCGGACGTTTCTGTGTGAAGTTTGCATGTTCTCCTGGTGCTTACGTGGGTCTCCTATGGGTACTACGGTTTCCTCCCACAGTCCAAAAACATGCACAATAGGGTGATTGGCGGTTCCAAATTGCCCCTAGGGTGAGAGTGAGTGTGAATGGTTGTATGTGTGTTGGCCCTACGATGGCCTGGTGAGCCGTTCTGGATGTACCCCACCTTCGCCCAGAGTCGGCTGAGATGGGCCTCCCCGCAACCCTAATTAGGATTAAGCAGCTTAGAAAATGAATTAATGAATCTCTCATTCAGTTAAAAATCTGATAATTTGAGCCAAACGAGAGCGAATCAGTAATAATAAGGACTGGCTGTATATATTTTGCATAATGACACTTCACATGCACACTGGATGAACTACTAAAAGCTGAGAGTCCCCCACAAGACCGCTGTTTAGCTTTTTCGACCAGCCACACTTTTGGTCAGAAATCTGTAAAGGGAAATATCCTTCAGCTGGTCTAGAACAGCCAATATTATCACTGATGATGTAGAAAGAACACAAATAGCACGTTCTACACACATTCACAATGGATCAGCTGCTAATAGTGGGCGTCACAGCCAGACTCATTCAGTCTTTTTTCCCCAGTATGTTTTAACTGGATGAAATTATAGTGATGCAGTTTAATGGTGGTCGTCGTAAAAATCAGTCCGAACCCCAGTTATTTTTATGTTCTTGGTGGCTTACCCTTTTGAGACCCCACTGTTCTCATATGAGGACATCATATTTTCTCCCAACAACATTGAGTGTGTGCCTTTGTAAGATTTTCGTATGAGGGCCACTGGGTATCACCTTTTTGCTAAACTTCTTCCTGTTTGAAGACATTGATCAAGTTTAATAGTTATCAGGTGGAAAGGGATGGAAGAGGTTTTAGAGAGATGAGAATACACAACATTAGGGTTTTGGTATTTGGGGATAATCAATCAAAATATTCGGTTTTCTGGGCTCCTGAGTGGTGCATCGACAAGGTGCGTGACTATCAACCTGGAGATCACAAGTACGAATCCAGGTTGTTGCTGCAGCTATCCACGACTGACAGTCCACCATATACTGATAACTGGCCAAGCTCTCAGGAGAGGGATTGATGGCATACGCTCCCATTACTCACAGCATATCAGGGGCGTCTGTGAGCTCATGTGTTAGGCCGCTTCCAAATACACATTTGGCAGCATCACATGTCACGGAGGGGAAATGTGCATGCTTACGCCCCTCCCTGATTGGTGGTCGTAGGTGATGGGGGGCAACACACAGGTGGGAATGGGATACGACTAAAATTAGGGGAGATAGGAAAACGGGAAAAAAAATATTTTGGGAAGCTGAAATAGTGATCTTTCCTCCAATGTGGACTAAGCCATGTGTTTTCCTTTCCTTTAAGTGAATTTAGACATTTAAATATAATAGACCTGAGTAAGTACCCCGTCCAGGCCAAAACAGTAAATCACACCCAACAAATTTTACATCTGAGGAAAAAAAAAAATCGAAACTGAAGAAGAAGCAAAAATGAGAAAAGTGTGAAAATCATTATTACACAAATCATCTGCTGATTATTATGGTATTGAGCGTGAGACCAGGGTTCAGATTATGGTGTATGACGTAATACTCACTGCTATGGGAGAGCCACACTCGCTTATAGACTGACAGGTCTCTGACGCTTCAGAGGATGCAGAACTGGATGACTTCTGTTAGGAACAAATATGTATGTGTTGTTATTTTCCTTATAATTAACAGAGGCCCACTCCAGATACAGTACAGATGTTAATATTAGATTAATACACAGGTGTCACACTGAGGTGGGGCCAGTGGAGTAGTGGTGTATGTATGTGTTGTTATTTTCACATACATATGTATGTGTTGTTATTTTCCTTATAATTAACAGAGGCCCACTCCAGATACAGTACAGATGTTAATATTAGATTAATACACAGGTGTCACACTGAGGTGGGGCCAGTGGTGTAGTGGTTAGGGTGCTGGGCTCTTGATTGAGAGGTCATGGGTTCGAGTCCCTATTAGACCCCTACAACGCTAAAACCCCTGGGCAAGGTCTTACCAACAAGTGTGCCTCTGTCCACCCAGCAGTAAAACTGGGTACCAGTAAAAAATACTGGGAAGGTAACCTGCAATGGACTTGTGTCCCATCCAGTTAAACTCCTAGTTGCTTCATGCTAAGGAGGCAACAGTCACTCTCAAGGCACACAGGCTAAAAGTGACCTATTGTCTCATTGCCATTCAGAAAAAAAGGCTGAAATATATATATATATCAATATATTCATTTAATGCTGAATATATTTTATCTTAATATTAATTTACCTCAATAGACCTTTTAGATTCCAGCTGTTAACTAATAGTAACCCCTGGATTAGTAACTCACCTGACTGGTAAAGTCTGATGGCATGGGAGAAGGTGGTTTGGAGTGCATGTTGGCATCATGAGAGATGAATCCAGAATCATGAGAGGAGACGCTGCTCAGGCGATGAGCGCCACCTGGTGGTAGATGCACCAAACTAACCGAAAAAGAGATTACAAATCAAGCCTTTGTGTATGTTGGGCATAAAAAGTGATTAATTGCTTCTCATATAAACAATTAAAAGTTTTTTTAAAAAAGTTTTTTTTACCTGCATGTAATATTTCAAAGAGATCCTAAACTGTGATTTATAATATTCCCATGCAATAGATCTGGCTTGTTTCCTTTCTAATCCTTTCTAGCTCTGCAACTAAACCAGAGCAGCTTTACCTCTTTTCTTTCAAAGGAAACGCAGAAAGCATAGAAAGCTCAATCCTACTATTAGGGTTGCGGGGAGGCTGGAGCTTATCTCAGCTGACACTGGGCGAAGGTTGGGTAAACCCTGAACAGCTCACCAGACCATCGTAGGGCAACACACACAACCAGGGGCGATTTGGAACAGCTAATTAGCCTAATGTGCATATCTTTGGACTGTGGGAGGAAACCGGAGTACTGGGAGGAAACCCATGCAATCACGGGAAGGACATACAAACTTCACAGAGAAACACTGAGCCCGGGACTCGTACCCAGGACCTTCTTGCTGTGAGGTAAACGTGCTGACCACTACGCCACTGTACCGCTAACAGAAAGCATATGTGGTATCAGATGAAGTGGTGAGATTAGTTGTGTAAAAGTGAACGCATGTCAAGGTTCAGCAGAGTACTCCATAAATAACAATGCTCTGATAATTAACGAAGTAGCAGTTATATCAAGAACAAAAAGAAATCCACTGTTTTACAGTAAAATATGAAACCAATAAATGGACTCCATAGCAAGAGTACACTTGTTTACAGTGGGTCAGGGTAAAACGTCAGGGATTTGACGCGTTTATCACCTGCACAGGCTGCTCTTCCTAGAGCCAGTACTGCTGGGGGAAGAGGGCGGAGTCTGGTAGGACCAGTTGTAGTCAGAACCCTTCAAGTCCAGGATGACCTATTAAAGAAAAAGAAAAAAAAACAATATATATAAAGGTTGTACACTCTTTCTATAATAAAAATATTCCCATCACTTTCAAGATGGACAATCAGTATTAATACAGATCAGCATCTTCTTAAATAGCTGCAAATAAACTCATAAATTTCACGGCACTGTAATGTACCAAATTAAGTCCTGTTTTTCTTTCAACCGTGCCATTTGACTCCCTGATAATAATGGAAAATTTTCTCTGCCGCTTTAGTCTTTATCCTGTCCTGTTCTCTTATTTCCTTGTCTGTACACCCTGCCAAAACAGATCAGGTTCAGCCTTTAGGCTAACACCTTCATTGTACTTATTATTATCTCATTGATCCCTAATAATAGTATGTAATAAACCGGACTGCATTCTTGAGACAATCAACATACCTAAAAAAGGGGACTGAAAAAGAAAGTAGACCACAGGGGGTCCAGACGCTCCCGCCAAAAGGACCATTTCATAATAGGCCAATATAGAACAAGCATAGCAAGTTTGAAAGCCCCAGCTTCAGTGTGCGGCAAGTGAATGTCCGGAAACCTAATACACAGTTTTTGCCTCTGTGACCTTGAAAAGTAGGTCAAGGTCACTCACACACAAACTCATCCTAGCACTCATAGTAGTGCGCCAGCATACCAAGTTTGAAAGCCCCAGCGTCAGCATGCAGCAAGTAAATGTCTGGAAACTAAAGTGTCACAGACGGACAGAACCCATTCCCATAGCTCCAGAGCCACTTTGTAGGCGGGAGCAAATTATTATAGCCAAATAGTTTTTCTCATATAAGACATATGATACGCCGTATATATGAAAACTCACTTTTCCCATGTTTGAGTACGGATAAACAGTTGACAGGTACGATTACCTCAAAATGGAAAAATCAATAATTCACAGCACAGTTAGATTGAATATTTATAATATTTTAAGCATCTAAATAGGCCCTAACAATAAATCCTGAGAAAACGAAAGTGTCACAAAGACGATACGGCAACAAGTGTACACTGTAAGCTTATGATATATATGTACTTCTCTGAGAAGTGCCTCATTATAAGAGTTTATGAAAAAGTACCTGTTCACTGGCATCTGGTAGTTTATGTGGATCAGTGGTCAGCACAGAAAGATCATCCATAATGGCCTGGAGATGAGTTACCTCTCCCAGCATAGAAATCTCTCCATTCTAAAAAAAAAGTACAATAAAATAAAATAAAAAACAAAACAAAACAAAAAAATCCCCACACAATCAGTTCCCGGTCCTTCGCACTTCACCCCAGGCCTCACGCCATGATTATACGGCACAGCGTTCTCTTAACTCACCACTACAGGCTGAAAGAAGTTAATGAAGGTGCAGAAGCGACCCCTCTCTTCAAGAAGGGCTCTGCGTACAGCTTGTTTCTCTGTTTCCTCCATCAGCAAATACATATCACTCACATCCTGCATAGCGCTGTCCAACTGAGGCTGCAGCCCTCCTCGACCTGGAAGGGATAAACAAGAGAAGAAGAAAGAGCGAGCAGGTGAGGCCTGATGAAATAAAAGCGGATGCAAATTATAGTAAACGGATGATGGCGTATCAAGGAGGGAGATACTGTGCATGGAGACGATCCATAAAATGGCGATACGGAATAGCAGGCAACATTTAAAATGGGTGAGAACATGAAATGTGATGAATGAAGAGTGGGCTAATATGTAGATATTCAGACTCAGGCTGTCATTAGGTCAATACAAAGAGCTCGATAGAGAAGAGTGTAGGGTATAGCAAATATAAACACCAATAATATGAAACGGAGGCATGGTGTTTCTTAAAGACGCAGACACATGCACTATAAGGATCCTTTGGTGATGATACAACATGCAAAAAAAAAAAATCAAGCATGGAGTCGAGACAAATCCTTCTGGGCTAAATGAATTGGTCTACCGGCTAAATGCAGTAAATCACAGCTTGGGTTTAAATACATACCTGGGAGCTCTAAAGGTTTTATGGCACACATGTCAAGCAAGCAAAGCATGAGAGAAATAGAGAGAAAAGGCAGGTGAGATAAAGAGCATCAGAGACAAAGGATTTTAAAAGTGAGAAAGGATGCAAGAGAATCCGAATGCAAAGAAGTCAAGAAAGCACAAAAATAAATTCAGAACATACCACAGATGTTAAAGGCTATCGATCAATTTAACCTCGCATGAGTGCTGAACACATTAAACCACACCTTAATCGACCACAGCATGCACTTACCAGAGCGAAGTACCTACGTGGACTCATCTAGGTTCCACAGAAATCGTGCAGTGCACGTGCATGGTGCCCCATGTAACATCATTAGTCACATTAGTGTGCACACACAAATTTTACAAGGATAATAACCAGTAACGCCATGGTTGGGTCCACGTTTCTGAAATATATTGAATATATTTATATACCCTTAAATCTTCTTGGTTCATGATGTGCAAGAGTCACCCTTCAAACTTACCGAGTTGTAAAAATAATGATAATATAAGCTAGGCTTGTAACGAGCGATAAAACTATCGAAAAATATATAATATTATATAGATAATAATGAAATCTTACTTACCGATAATTTCCGATAATGATTCCCGTAGATTTGGTGCGATTCTGTCTGATTTTTTGGCATTTTTCACTTATTTTGTTACCATTTTGGTTTAAACGCATATACGCGAAGAGAAGCGTGGTGGCATGACATAATTAAGGGAGCAGCTTGTAATTATTTCTGAATGAGTTTTGCAGACGACATTGGCGTTCCAACATTTGAATTTGGAGAAATAAACTTGTACATCACATTAACCACATATAAAGGGAAAAAATTGGGATCCCTTATACCACGTGACCCGATTTAACACAACTCGCGAGATGTTGGGCGAGAGAAGCGGTCATTGAAGGTGATGGCTTGTTTTCACATTTTCTTTAAGATTTTTGTGTTATTGTGCTCGATTACCGCTTGTACATCAATGTCCGATGCTCGAGCACAGTATCGATGGCCGATTTACATGCCTAATATAAGCTAAACTGAACTAGCTGAACTAACTAGATACTACTCGTGGTCTAGACTTCAAGTAGGGAACTGGTTAGATACTGTTCACAGTTTCATTCGGAAACATTTGGAAGCATAAAAAAATGCTAAAGGGGTACCTAGGCAATCAGAGCTGGCCACGAGCGAATAACAAATCAATTTGCTTGTTGTTCATTGCTTCCTGTGTGGGCACCACTTAACCGATGCAGTGAGTAGCTTACGCTAATTTCCTAAATAGCCATTTCGGAAGACATATCCCATGGCTGTGGAAAATGCCTTTGGACGCAGTGTAAATATCTGTGGTTGCTTCAGCTGTTCGGGTCGAGGCTCAGCAATGTCATGTGGGAATAATATGAAGTCAGCTGGCTACCTGAATGCACTGAATAACCGGGTTATAATCTCGATGTTCGCTCTTTCGTCTCTGATGGCACTGCCATATTCTAGAATGGCAATGCCAGAATTCATCAAGCTTTACATAGTGAAAGCGTGGTTCAAGGAGCATGAGGAACCATTTTCACACATGAAATGGGTTTTGATGTGCTGGAGAAGACTTTACGCAGTGCTTTGACTCTCGTGTCATCAATATAAGATTGTGTTGAAAAATTAATGCTTTTCTGCAATGTTATGTCACATAAAGTTGTCAAAACAATACCTTAATGAATGTGCATTGTAAGCAAATTTAAAAGTCAAAAGAAATATTAGAGGGTGTGACTTTTTTGTGTTCCAGGCAGTAAAGTTTCCTAATATTAAAGTTATTAGTTAAAGCAGTGCTGGGAGCATGGAAAACACAAAAATATGCAGGAGAGTGGGTCAGGAACTTCTAGTATATACCATTGTCTCCACCAGGGGGTGCTAGTAAGCTGAACTGTTTATCACACCATTGTTGTAGCACTTGAAGGTCCCTTATACACAGCATTGCTGAGTTTGTGACACTAACGATTAATTAAAAAAAATATTTTCTATAACAACAGCTCTGAGTTGTGCAAGGAATAATCCAAATCAATATATTATATCAATACTCTTATTCTAATGCATTACTGCTGGTTCTATAATAACTCATTTACAGGAAATTGAAAGGTCCATGGGCAGCACAATGGTGTAGTGGTTATTATGTGCGCCTCACAGTAAGAAGGTCCTGGGTCCGAGTCCCGGGCTTGGGTTTCCTCCTGGTACTGCGGTTTCCTCTCACCGTCCAAAGACATACACAGTAGGCTAATTGGTTGTTCCAAATTGCCCCTAGGTGTGAGTGTGAATGATTGTGTGTGTGTTCGCCATCTGATGGCCTGGCGAGCTGTTCAGGGTGTACCCTGTCTTCACCCAGTGTCAGCTGACATAGGCTCCAGCCTTCCCGTGACCCTAGTAGGAGTAAGCGGTTCGGCAAATGATTGAGAGATGAGTGAGTGAATGGTCCATGTGCCATATCATTTAAAACTAATAGTAAACAAATGTACTATCAAAATGTATAGTCACTGATACAGTGACAGTTTCTGTAAGGGGGATGACGACATTGTACTGCGATAAGTCACACGTGATACATACCCTTTGTTCCCATAAAAAAGTGCTCGCTTGTCTGATGTAGGTTAATGTAATCTCATAATATATGTAGATGTGCCGTTTTATTTTATTCAGAAGTTCACTAAATTATATCGGATTTATTAGTTTATTATTTGTATACTGTAATTTTTGCTGTTATCTTGCCTTGACAAATTCACATCCTATTCTTGTGATTTTGCACACCCGCGAGAGTGAAAAGGGCTGCAAATGTCAGCCTTTTTAAACTGGTTGGATTTTAGCAGATTGCAACTTCAAAAATGTAAGTAAAAACCACCTGATGATGAAAATATACATACGTTCATATATAACAGGAAACTTTGAAAGGCTTTCCTCTCATTTCACTTTAAAATATTTTTCCTTTTTAAATTTTTTTATTTATTTTTTAATAAAATGACAACAGCACCGCTAATCAGAATAGTCTGGGACAAAATATCTTCTAACAAAAACCCTAATCGTGACAGGCTTTCTTAAAAAAATATAAAATAAACAGATGTAGTTTGGTTTGTAAGTTGAGGAAAGCAGTTGTGATGGCAAGAAGAAATGAAATGTAACACACCTTTCCTGGCCTTTTTCTGTAGCTTCATAGTGTCAGAAGACTTCTTCTTAATCTCCTGTCGAGAACGTTTGTACTCTGTAACACAGAAATAAATACAGATATAGGGAGAGAGTTGTGATTATTACAAACTACAGATTAGAAAGACTACCCTCAGGATTAAGCTATATTTAAAAATATATAAATATATAAATACCTTTGGCATGATCTTTATCTAGAAGAGCGGCTGTCTTCTTCCACTCCTCTATCTTGTCTTGGAGTGGTGTGACCATTTTCTCCATAAGAGCACTGAGTGTGGTGAAATACCAAGGCAGTGATAAAACGTGATGCATAAGCAATGTGGATATAAAAGCATTTCCAGTGTTTATTAGGCCTTTAGTGGTAATGTGAGTATAAATTCACTCAATGCAAAAAATAACCCATCAGACCCTTTAAGCAGTGAGCTGATCGATGAGAATGTAAGGTCATCTGGACAGTGGAAAATCAATGCCTGGCATGGTCTGCTACTTTTGTTTCTCACTCTTAATTGAAGGGGATGCAGGGCTAAAAGTAATATGGGACATGACTGCATCGATCACTCACTTGGTGAAATGTCGCAGTTTGGCCTCAATGCTGCGGTGCCGCATGCACATTCGGGTCAGGGCAGAACCGATGTCCCTGGTTGCACCTAGAAAAACAAGCAGAACTGAACATTAAGCAAACAAGAGATCAAACACTGAAGTCAGGACCACATAACCACAACAAGGCACTCGCTAAAAAGAAAGGTGGAGTTCAAAGTGAAGAGAGCAATAAGGAAACCTAAGGTTATATAAGGTCAAAGCATTGTAATATCAGACACAATACAATGTTCATACATTTAGTTATAATAAATGCAGCTGAAAAAGGCATTTCCAACCCCAAGAAAATTGTACCTTTTAAATTGTTCTACACACAAGCACGTGTAAGCACATGTTAAGTCGGAACAAAGTCCTCTATATGCTATATGCTATAACAGCATGTCAAGATCAGTACAAAGCACTGTGGTCTACTGGTTAGCACGTCTGCTTTACAGCAAGAAGGTCCTGGGTTCGATTTCTGTGTGGAGTTTGCATGTTCTCCCCGTGCTTGCCCAGGCTTTATCTGGGTACTCCGGTTTCCTGTCAAAAGACATGCACATTAGGCTAGTTGCCCCTAGGTGTGAGTGTGAATAGCTGTGTGTGTGTTGGCCCTGCGATGGCTTAGAACCATACTAAACAGTTGTCAAAATTGTCCCGTGTAAGGCCTGCCTAACTGAGCACCATAACACCCCAGGCAGAACTACAAAGGACTCAAAGGAGACTTGGTCCCCAGACATGCAGTGGCCCATCGGCGTATGCGGACATGCCCTGGTACCCACGAACCAAGTTCCTAGCTATGGGTTGAATAGTACCTAGTGTGTTCATGTAATCCACTCTTTAGGAAGAAGCTAAAACACCATCCACATCTACTTGAGGCTGTATGAGGAAGCTAGTTTCTCTCCACCGACTGGCGTCCCCAGAAGTGAATAGCTTTGTAAAGCAACACTGTCACTCGCCAGAACGTGGCCAATAAGTATAGGAGAAGTGACCTAAAGCAACATCTCTATACAGTGTCAGGGAAGTCATGCATGAATGTATAAACCTGTTTAAGTAGCCCATGTCTGTAGTCTGTAAATTCATACATTTTATAATGTGATTTTGAAAGGTTCAGACGGCTCCTCCCTTTTCTTTCTTTCCCCCTGTTCTAGCACGGTCCGAAGGGGAAAGGAGGGCGCCTAGTAAAGGGATATCCCTCTATTCTTCCACACAGTGTCTGCCTTTCCTGTCCGCTCTGTTTCCTAAAGACTATTATTGCAGGAGAAAATGGGAGAGGTCTGTGCTAATCTGGTCTATTGCAGCAGCACACACTCACGCTCAGCCTTATTACACTATGTGTACCTAAAATACAGCTTTTTTGTACTATGTTTAACTCTGATTATGGGATACTCCCAAAAAACAAAGCACACACACAAATCAACAAGACCAACCCAAAATTCAAGTGCACTTGCTGTAAAGAAGTTCTTGAACTAAATCTGACAATGCAACAGAATGGATCCCCTTCATACTAGAAAGAAGGATGATATACTTAGATGTTCCATGCAGTCTACAGTATAAATTATTTAACGAGGAACACTTGTTGATGATTGTTTTCTGTAAAGAAACATTACTTTAATAATTAGGGACGGACGCTTCACTATCAGTACTTTGGATTGGCTGATAAGTTTTCTGCTGCAGGAATGTTCTCAGAACAGGCGCTTTGTGACTTCAGGTTTCTTGGTAGCATGAAAAGCTGTTTCTTTTTTTTGTGTGTTTTTGTGTACGTGTCCTATTAACTTGAAGGGAGAAAAAAAAGGGGAGGGTGAGGAAATGATTATATAACTATATAAC
The DNA here is from genome assembly GCA_039654325.1 of Tandanus tandanus. Classification (NCBI taxonomy): domain Eukaryota; kingdom Metazoa; phylum Chordata; class Actinopteri; order Siluriformes; family Plotosidae; genus Tandanus; species Tandanus tandanus. The sequence continues at coordinate 25,820,779 of JBCNYH010000004.1, forward strand.
ACAAAATAGCAAGAACAATTAAAGTTTGTTATGTTTTTTATTAATAAATTAAAAACTTTAAAAAAAAAAAAAGAAAAGAAAAAAAAGAAAAAAAATTTATCACAATGGTCCAGACACAAGACCATTTGACAAGTCCAATATATAAAAAGTGACCTTGTGACCATGAGACAAGGTTAAGGTGACCCATATATAATCCCACCATATTCACCCATGAGGTGGACCCATATACCAAATTTGGTGATCTTATGTCATTTCCTTCCAATGTTATAGCACTAACAAGTCGTACTGATGGACATATCCCATTTCTATAGTCCCCACTCCGCCCTCCTTCGGTGGCAGCGGGAGCTAAAAAATGTAAATACAGTGTAGGGAATGATCCTATTGAATAATTAACAATGATGTGCTGAAGGCGATGTGGATGTCACTGAAAATTACAGCTGCTGTTACAGAAAGTTAATTGAATCAGCACTATCTGACCAATCAGCATTCAGAATTCAACAGCACTCTGGTGTTATCTATTTTGTGCTCTGACTCACAGGGAGTGAGAGTGAGTGTACAGCTTACAGAGCAGGTGACATTAAGAGGAAGGAAATGTGAACAGTCAGACAGCTGAACAGGGTCAGGATATGGAAAAATTACCCACACCTATCGATTTTCCTGAACAAACACAGAAACACAGAGAGTCACACACGCAATGTGTAGATCCGATTTTGAACATTCATTCATTTTCTAAGGCCGATTAATCCTATTTAGGGTCGCGGGGAGGCTGGCGCCTATTTCAGCCGACTCTGGGTGAGGGCGGGGTACACCCTGAACAGCTTACCAGACCATTGCAGGGCCAACACACATACAACCATTCACACTCACACCTAGGGGTGATTTGCTAAATAAAGTTGAGAATTGTGTAAAGGACATTAGACACTGGATGCTTACTAACTTCCTCTTACTAAACTCTGATAAGAC
>JBCNYH010000004.1:25831517-25845372 GCA_039654325.1 Tandanus tandanus
AGTTTACAGCTTGCTTTCACACAGAGTGATGATTAAATCTGATTTAATTGTGTTTTCTGCCTAACGATATTAATCACAGCACGATACTGTAGTCCGAAACACGTGTGTGTCTAACGCTATTTGCACTACTCCATACTTTTTTCTTTTTTTTTTTTACTTGCTCTTAGTCATTATAAGAGTTATTCTTAGCACTTTTCTCTGTTGTGTCTAACAAATGTCAGTGTGTACAAATCCTTGTATTAAATAATCACACTTCTGTAATTTTATGTAAATATTTAGATCATAAGTGACATAAAAACTCCAACAGTTCACCTTAAAATAAAGTCAATTACACAAGTTTATAATTCTTAGACATTTTTAAGCTGTTCCTTGTTAGCATTCACTAATTAGCCACATTAGTATTTGTCTACTCTTTTGAGAAAAAAAAAGAAAAAGAAAAAAAAAATCCCAAAATGAAAACCAATCTGCATTCATTCATTCATTTCCTGAACTGCTTAATCCTAATTAGGGTCGCAGGGATGCTGGCACCCATCTCAGCTGACTCTGGACAGCTCACCAGGCCATCGCAGGGCAACAATCTGCAAGTAAACAAGTAAAGAACAAATGACAGAAATGCTACATGCTAGCTGAAATCCTGCTAATTTTAATATTAGGCACATTATCATTTATCACATATTTGCTATTATGAATTCGGTACAGATTTTATTTTGAACAAGAAACAGCCTTGGTGAGTTAGAAATGTGCTTATTTCAGAGAATGTGAATATGAACATATGAGACTCACACTGAGCTACGTTAGGAAATATCTGAATGCTAGCTGAAATCTCTTCAGCCAAGTTAGCATGTCTAGTTAGCATTAGTCAGCATTTATAAAAGTACTGAGAGATATTCAGCCTTCTATTGTGAGTGTTGAAACATATAAGTGCTGATTTTGTGTTTTGCTAAACAACATGAACAAGACATTTTTTTCAATCATAACTAGCCATAACTGTTGATGAACTGGCATGCTAATTCCAATTCTGTTTTCTTCCTGTTAATTGGATGTCTGTTTGGATCAATGAATCAATGACACACTGATTTATTTTACATCACAGTTTATTTTTAATGAAGACAAAGTGCAAGAACATGCAACTGTGAAACACACACACACACACACACACACACACACACACACAAAACTTAAAATGTTCACCACACACAGTATTGTTTGATGTATTTAAATCTGAAATAAAATTTTTTTTTATATTGTTTTAATTTTTTCATGCTTGTGTGCTTTAATGAACAGATATGAAAATACTGTCATTCATATATATGTACTCTCTCTCTCACACACACACACACACACACACACACACACACACACAAGGGTTGTACAAAATTCCGAATTGAATTGAGAATGTCTCCCAAATTTCAATTCAATTCCATGAATTTGAATTGAGGTTGCAACAAGGAAGTAGAATTGCAATTCAAATTCAAATTGAAGGAAGTAGAATTAAAATTCCATGAAATTCTAATTGAAAATTTTGGTGTATTCCAGAATCATGCTTTACAGTATATTCCATACATGACTGTTTTACATATTTCATACAAATATTATTACTACGAACTCCCTGTCTACCTGAGTAAACCATGCCTGACAGAGGATGCTGATCCTTTGGTGTTTTGGAAAGAGAACCAGAGCAGTTTTCCAAACCTAGCTGCACTCGCCTGAAAATATCTGGCCTGCAAATACCTGCGTCCTCTGCACCTGTTGTTGCAGGAAAGATATTCCGACCAGAAAGATGTCGTCTCAATGATAAAACCTTTAAGGAACTTATGACAATTAGATGCAACAGTGTTACCCTATAAATTAAGAACTGTAATAAATGATTATTGCATTTACCACAATTTTGTGTCATTTGATCATTTTCAAAAAAAAAAGAATATTACAAATTATTCAAAATGGAGGGAATTTGAGTTTAATTTTAGTGTTTGTAAAGTATTTTTAGTATTTAAGCCAAAACCTTTGTTAAATGTGACAAATTCTTCCTGTTACTTGGCTTTAAGGATTTTCTCTGAATTGCAATGAATTTAATTCCACTTCCTGTAATTCCAATTCAAATTCCAATTCAACATCCTGTGGGGTGGAGCCAATTCAATTAAAATTCCAATTCTTCAAATTCGTAATTTTTCACAAGCCTGACACACATACACCCATCCATTTACCAAACCGCTTAATCCAACTACAGTCACGGGGAGGCTGGTGCATATCTCAGACAACTCTGGGATTTCCTATGGGAATATCCATTAAAAGTAGTCTCTTAATTTTTTCCATGGCTGTGTATATATACATATACATATACACACATATATATATATATATACACACACACACACACACACACACACACACACACAAATATATATCTCACAAACAGTTTCCCACAAACATGAGAACCTGAACCTTGCCCATAGCATAAAAGCCCACACTATTTTGAAAGTGTACTCTCAGGACAGGAGGAACAAAGGCATTCAGTACAAAGCAGTTCCGAGTAAATAACCCCTGAATCATTTGAACATTTGTCCTGTCTACGAATGTAAACAAACCCAGCTATTCTTAGAGGTCAGGCTCCCAAACATTAGGCGGTCAGAGAGACATCAATCGTTCTATAGTCTGAGCTCTAATGCATTGCTTTCAAAACCCCTATATTGACCATTATGCCATGTCCATAAATATCAGCCTCATCAGATATCAGAGCACCTCTGCTAAAGTATACAGTAGACAGACGGAGAGATTTGCAACTAACAGAAAAGGAAATTCAAAAAAAAAAAAAAATCAAAAAACCCAAACCTCAGGAACCTGGATACCAGTTCACCATCACTAGCACTACTCTAAAGCCCACATGGAAGTATACCTATCATAGTCTCAGTGACTCAACTGAAGGACACTGACCTGTACCCATTCCAACAGGGTACAAATAAATTCATAGTCTTAATCCAGCCCACTCGACTCTCTGGAGGTGAGGGCTGGGATGCACTTAATCACCTTCGGTACACTAGATGTACTTCACTGGACAGATCCAGCATGAAGAATTCTGATCAATACAAATTCAAAAGGAGTGTATATAGCATAACCAGAGCATATAGAGAAGAACTATGTCAATTTTAACCATCAATAATCATGCAGAATGGTACCCTTCATTTTTAGATGTACTTATCATAAAGATCAGTTTCAAAGAGATTCTAAGCTCTTAAGGTTGGGTTATGATTGCTTTTAACTATGCATATCTGATATAGCTGGTGCACATGTCCTGTGATCACTTGGAGCATCCTCAAAAATTATGCAACATGTCTACATGGCACAATATAAAGCTAAATAGTTGGGGCAGCCTTGCACCATGGGACACTGTGTCCACAAGTGATTAAGCAAACTATCGCTGTGTCTCAAATTGCATACATATGTGCTGTTCGCGACAGTTAAGGTCCAGACAGACTATTACTTAGCTTTTGAACTTTAAAAACCTCTCACATACTCTACAGTCCTATCAATGGGTCTGGTTTTCTGGATTTTCTAGACTAGCAAGGACTTTTAAATTTAAGGTCAAGATCTGAACTTACCCAAGTCACAGCTTCATTCTCTGTAATACACACTAACACAACTCAGAGCCCTGCTTTAATACACACCAGCAAAACAAATCAGGTAGTCAAATCTAGACTACCAGCAATGGTATGTAAGTTAAAGTAAATTTGAGTAAGTCAGAATAAATTTGAGTAAGTTGGAGTAAATTTGAGTATTATCATGAAATAAACATAATACAAATTTCATAAACGGCTTTTCAGACATACAAATCTCTAATTCAGAAATCTCCTCAGAGAGTATCTCAAGGATACAAAGCAGAGATAGATCCCAACCAGGTATAGGCTCAGTTCCCAGAAATATCTGGCTACCCAGAGAGGAGTGAGCGCCTGCTCACGGCATGACAAATAAGGTCGAGACAGAGGCGCACTTCTTTTAACCCCGTAAATTCCAAAGTCTGATCCAAAACTTCAGACTCATCACCCCAGTGGAAAGACTACAGATCTTCCATGAGAGAAAGCACAAAGCCACACTCGCCTTAAAGTACATCACCATATGTTACCCCTGAGAGACATCGAGTGACATGTCCCCACTACTACCAACAACCCTCCCTCCTCAAATCGTACCCCACAATCCCTTCTGTTATTACCATCACCCTAATTTTTGTTACTGTTGTTTTGTTTACTGTTACAGTTAATGTTCTTTCTTTATATCATCAGGAACAGTGGCTAAACACAATGCAGAATGTGTGTCAGTGGGGAGTTTTGGAATGTAAGCTGTGGCCTGATGGTAATGTTTTAGTGAAGCACCAGCTCTGCCTGTACTCCCAGCCTGCCCCTGATTCAGGAGAGGACTGATTGCTAACACCTAATGGTAGGGATTAGCAGCTTGAGTAGGAGGGTAGAAAATAGTGGACAACATTCTGTGCAATTAAGCCAGTATACGTAGAATGAAGCACCGGATACAGTTTGTATGGTTTTCTATTATGAACGTGAGATAAATTATCAAGTCAAATATGCAATTTATCAATAAAAAAAAAAAAAAAACTGCAGTGATATAATCCAACCACCAAAAGCACTCATGCCATTAAGAAATAATTTACTACTTGCTAAATTTAGGGGATAGTGTAGAAAACCTCTTTCCCAGAGGACAAACAAAACTGAACTAGTTCAATTACAAAGTAAATAAAAAGAGGGGGCAGGAAGTAGGGCTGGGCAATATAATTGAAAAATTATAACAAGTGTACGTGTGTGGAAAACTAATGTGTATATATATATATATATATATATATATATATATATATATATATATGTTATATTTTATATTAGACAATATCAATAATTATTAATAATTTATAATAACCTTAAAAAAAAATCCAAGAAAATAGTTTATTTTGAGTTTTAAAAATTTACTTTTATCAGCAATTTGCTTAGGATTACAGTGTCGCAAATAAGAATGAAGAACAAGAATGTTCTGTGAGCAAACAATAAATAATAATGAACATAATATACTGTATCACTAAAAGGAACTATATCGTGCTGGAATGACTGCCCAATTTCCCCACCACATTAACAGAGATGTACGTTACTATACATACCATCACAACAAAGAGCACATGACCACAGGCGGTAACATAAACCGTTTTTTTTGCCGGTAGGTAATGCTGACCCTTTCTTCCAGCCAACTGAAGCATATTTCAGAGCTTTAAGAAACACTACTCATTCTCTCACTCCACTGTTTCTGTTGTTGTGTCACATGCAAATGGTGTAAGCAAATATTATACTAAATAAATGATTGGCTGCTTACCTGTTACTTAACGCATGCAACATTATGGATGAATAAATGATGTTTTAAGCGCGGACGGAGCATGCTTGAAGAATGTCCATGCACACCATATTTTGCATAGTCGTTATGCACTTTCCTGCTACAGTCAACAGTGCATTTCACTACTGTTTTAACACCCAGACTCAACAGCATATGTGCATTAGAAGTAATATTTTAAATTGCACTATAAAATGAACTATAAAAGTTAAACTTCTGCACTTCTAGTTGACAGTATTTTTTTGTTTTATTTAATTATGATTGTATATTTATTCACATGCATTGCAGTGAAACCCCTAAATTCCCAGTATTGGGATAACCACTTACCATCAGTAGTAACAATTATCGAAATAGAGTCAACCTGTGTGCAATTAATGTGACCTGTGGTATCAATATAAATACACCAGAACATACTAAATAAACAGCTTCATGATGATCAAGAAGCTATCAAAATCTGTCTATGGCAAAGGTTTTTATTTTATTTATTTATTTATTTTTAAGTATTAACCAGAGTATGGTTTAAAATTTTTTTTTCATAATTCCAAAATTTAACATTTTGCAGAGCACCACTGAACTCATTATTATACAATAACAATTCTGCCTTGAGGGGGTCATCCAAGTAAAGTTAAGACCGGTAAGGCATTAGGCAGAACAACAACCCAGAAGCAGATTAATCCAAATTAAGTCTACTTCAGTTCCAGACTGTAACATTACACAAAGTGGAACATTTCAGGATGGGGAGAGGGGGAAATTCTTATGCATCAGTGATTGAACCTCTTAAACTACAAACCATAGGTATATAAACTCCTACTCCAAATCTGCTCTCAGAAACAAAGCCTGCACTTTGACAGATCTATATTAAATACCTTTTTCCTTATAGCAACTACCTCTGAATGCATGATAAACACAACTGCTTCATGCTGTCACTACACAGTTTCTGGCGTTCTATTTTTATGATCCACTGTGAAGAGTTAAATGAGTTAACAGGATATGGTAAGCTGATTAAAAAAATAGTAGATGCTAAAATGGCTAAACTGGTTCCATGCCTAAAGCAGTGTCTGACCCACATTTTGAAACTGTGCCAATAAAGACCAAATTTATTTGACCTCACTGAGAATAAAACACTCCACAGACTAGTGGAAAGTTTAATTCTAGGTGATTCAATGCAATCAAACAGGCCAATCAGACAGGATGACTAGCCTATTAATTACAGTGCAAATAGCCAGGGGCCCTTTTCTTTTCGTATATTGTTGGGGCTTTTTAACCGTTCAAATTTAGAAATTTTCCTACAAAGCAAATTAAAAACAACCAAAGCCATTTAACTTTCTTTTATCTGCTGAGTGTGTTCCGAGAACATTTTAAATGTTAAACTTTGTATACTGAACTATTTATTATGTCAATTACCATGCAGAGACCATTAAACTCTTCATGGCCTTTAAAGAAAAAGTAACTTGGAAATACCTTCATCAACCATGACTACAGAACATTTTTTTTCCCAGTCAATTTTCACCAAAGTTTTACCTCTTGTACTTGTTGCCATGTCTGCCACCTTCTGAAAGGCATCCAGGAAAGCAGCCACCGCCAGTACTGTGGTCCTAAAGAGCATACCAAGAACACAACACAAGTACCTTTAATGTTATATTAAGAATTGATTTAAAAAACTGACAAAGTGTATAATGTACAATTATAAAAAGGTTGGGATGCTGTGTAAAATGTAATTAAAAACAAAATGCAATTTACAAATCTCATAAACCCATATTTTATATACACTAAAGCAAAGAAAACATACCAAATGTTGAAAGTGAAATATTTTACTATTACCTGTATTAACACATCTCAAAAAAGTTGGGACGCGCCCAAATATCATGGGCATCCAATATTAATTTTCGTCATTGTCCCTTGCGCAGGGATTCCTCCAGATTCTAAGAATCTTCTAATGATACTAAGTACTGTAGTTTCCAATTTAATGTTGAGGAACATTATTCAAGACCTGTTCCACAATTTTCAGACATAGTTTTTCTGTAGATTGTTGAACCCCTGCCCAGATGCACATTTTATACCCAGTCATGTTACTGGTCTGTTGCCAATTAACCAGATTAGTTACAAAATATTCCTACAGCTGTTTTTTTTTTTTTGGTTTGTTTGTTTTTTTTACTTACTTATTACTTAATTACTTATTTTTTTAACCTTTCGTATTTTAAAATGCGTTGCTGCCTTCAAATTCAAAATGAGCCAATATTTTTCATGAAACAGTAACACTGCATAAAACAACATTTCATATGTTTTCTACGTCTTACTGTGAACAAAACATGAGTTCATGAGATTTGCAAATCATTGCACTTTGTTTTTATTTACATTTTACAGTGTCCTAACTTGGGATTATAAACTGGATTGTCAAGCCATGATTTACACCCTGAAATACAAATTCAGTTTGGAGTCAGCTCATGTATTTTATTTATGACACAACACTGTTGAATTCTCAAGTCTGATTGGTCAGGAGGTACTGATTGTTTTAATAACAGTAGTGCCAGTTATAAGGGAATGGCAGGTTTATATAATAATTGTATAATAATTGTAATATATTATTTGGTGTACCAGGTAATTTTTAAGTATATTTATGCCTCATGTAATCTAAGTCAGTGGTTCTCAAACCTTCTATAGCCAGGTACCCCTTAAACCCCTAAAGTATAGATTTATATCACAGGGTTCCCACTCAGATGTCAGATTATCTGATTTTTCACTGACTTGCACTGACTGAAAAGTTGGATTTCCATGACCAATAATGAGCAGAAAAACAGGCTGCCTTTGTGCAGACCAGACAAAAACCAGTATTTTCAGCCTGTCAATTTGCAAACTTTATTTACTGGTTTTAATTACAAACTTATAGTTTTCACTGCTGAAACATGATTAAAAATACACAAAAATATTACATTTTGATAAACGGCAACCAAAATTTAAACATGCTGCAAACAAAATTCTCTGATAGACAACTGGCCCACAACAATGATCAATTCCTATGACTTTCCATGTCTGGAACAAATGTTTCAAAATTCCAGGACATTCCAGAAATTCCATTACTCATGGGAATCCTGGTTTCATTTATTCAATCATTAACATTCTTTTTTTGTTTGTTTCTTCTTTTTTTTTGCCAGTTTGGTTGTGAACAAAATCCTATTTTGGTGAAAAGATTTTCACCAAATACCCTACCTGAGTCATAGAGATGACTTTATTTTGGAATGTTTAGGTCAAAGGTGAAGGTCAGTGCAAGGTCACAAATTTTTGGAGACCGAGTGCTGATAACTTCAAAATTATTGCCAATAGACATACCTTTACTGTGGAGCACTACCAAGAAACCATATATGGACTTTTGAATGAGACAATGACCTTGAGTAACCTTGAAAGGTGAAAATCAAGGTCACAACATTTTGAGCACTTACAACCTCGAAACAAGTGCCAAAAGACATGCAGTTACTATGGAACACTAATAGGAAACCAAATATGGACTTTCAAATGAGACAATTACATTTGACCTTGAGTGATCTTGAAAGATCAAACCCCAGCCATCTCGTATAACCTTCAAACAAGATAATTTTTTGGCTAATCTCGTTTTGTACATGTACAATAGTAAGTAAGATGAGCACATGGGTAATTAAAGCCAGTACCGATATAACGTCTATTTGTTACATTATTCATAATGCATGGGGGGAGGTGTTTGTCCCTATGAGTGCCCTTCTGGTTTTAAACTGTATTTTTGGAGCCAAAGAGCTATCTATTCCTGAAACCTCCACTGACACAACACATTAAAGTCTGTTCAGAGTTCAGTGCTTGAACCCCTAAATAAAACTTTCATAATCTGACACTGTGATGCAACAAAAAGAAAGTCGTGGACCCCTTGGCTATGATTTATGAATTCCTGGCGGATCCTAGACCCCACTTTGAGAACCACTGACCTGAGTACAACAACAAACATAATAAAAATAATTAACACTGAAAGATACATAACCATTAATATTGGTTTTCTGTAAGGAACTATTTAGTGTACATTAATGGAAAGAGTCACCAGTGTCAGCACTTTGGACTAGTAAGTAAAGATGTCCTTTTCATTTACCACCACCAAAGTGTAGTGAAATCTAATAAGCTAATAAGATTAAAAAAGGAAACAACTGTGCATATAATATAATTTCTCCTCAAAGTAAAAACCCTAAGGTTTTAATTACAAGTTTTTTTTGTTTGTTTTTTTTTTATTTATGTTAATATATCATTCTTATACAGTGCCACACATCATTCAGGACACATTGAACAATTTTCAAAAGATTTGTAAGCTAAAAGACACACACACATTCTCTCTCTCTCTCTCTCTCTCTCTCTCTCTCTCGCTCTCTCTCACACATTTTGAGCAGTTCTACTATGATCACTAAAATAGTTTCAATACGTCTCTGATCATTGTGAAAGTTCATCACCTGAGTTGTGAGTGTAGTTTTGTGGCCTTGGCACTGAAGTCCTCCCACACTGGGTACGAGTTCTAATGAAAGAGCAATAGTTAGTGTTAGAAAATCATGTTAGAAAATCCCCAAAGACATCAAGTCATATCAAGACTGTAGTTTTTATTATCCAAACAGATATAAACACTGCACACACACATAGCCCAGGATTCACATCCCAATAAGAAACACTAAAATATACCTCAGATGAGGAGCAGATGTTATGTTAAATATGAACAGACTTCCATTCACACTCATTATGCACTAATATCAGTTTAATACAGGGGAGCTAGGAAAAATGTCCCTGAAGCTTCCATCCACCAAAATCACAGGAAAATAATATTGGGTATAAAGAGTCTTTCAGAGAGAACGCTTCGTCTGTTTATGGTTATTTTCCCCCCCTCAATTCACAGCCTGCGGGCAATGTACAACAGTTTCGTGACTCCAATGAAAAACAGATCTGCCTTGTTCAGATGCTCTTCAGACGGAAAGCAGGAAAACGTTAAAACAGGCAGTTACCTATTAAAATCTTCTGAACACTCTGTCCTCAGAGCCTCACTTGTAAGACAGATACTGAAAGCAATCCCAAGAACAAATGTCTTCATTAGACATTGGTGCATTGAAGACGACTGCCTTACCACAGGACTGATAATGTTATAACTGGTGTAGAGACGTAGAAGTCTCTAATAGCCATGAACAATAAGGCACATCTCCTACAAATTTCGTCTGATCTCTGTCCTGGAGGCAACTGAAAGGAAACGACGTGAACACACCCAGTTCTTTTGTTGAATTATACACAAAAGTGACGCTTTCGTACAGTTCTGGTATTATCGCCGGATCCAGAACAAACTGGTTGTGTTAAGAAGATAAACCTTTCACACACATAGCATTTATTTTATTTGATAAGTCTCCCAGGAAAATAAGATGACTAAATAGTATGAAATGACTCTTTGAAAAAAAAAAAACATGACAGTCATCATTTCAGCTTTGAGCAATGTTTACGCACATGGTGGAGCAACTGACACACTTGATCAGTTTTCTTTAACCTCATTCAAAGTACAAAAAAAAGTGTGAAAGAGGATGCGTGGCTAGTTCATATTTTCGTTGGATTAGCATGGATTAGCAAGTACTTTAAAAAAGAAGCAAAGAAAGAAAGAAAGAAAGAAAGCTACAACTGAACAAAACACATTCTAACTACTCCAAGGCTTGCTAAAGCAATCTACTGGGTTTATTCCTAAGAAGGTCTAGAATTAGACATTAGTCTAACAGTCATTTTACTACCATGCTGAACACATTTCCTGCTGCAACTATCGCCATGCCCATCGTCACCGCCATAGGAGGTTAATTAGCTTTCCTGTCGTGTAGAGTTAAATGCCTTGCACAGACTGAAGCAGACCAAGAGGACAGGACGTTGTAGTCCTTGCCCAGAACCTCCAAAAAACAAGAAGAACCCTAACTTTTAAGGAGAAAATCATTACATTAAACAACAGCAACATTAAAATGTTTTGCCAATTAATGCTAACATGATCGGAAATACTAATCCCAATCCAAAGAATTCTGTTGTATCAGTATGATCAATGGATCTTTATATACTCTTATCCAGAGCGACTTACAATTATCATTTTTATACAACTGAGCAAGTGAGGGTTAAGGCCTTGCTCAAGGGCCCAACAGTGGTGATAGTGGGGACTGAACCGCTGACCTTCAGATCAGCAACCCATCGCCTTAACCACTAAGTCACCACATCTCTTTAGTATGTGAATCTTATATCAAATTCAAATACACGCCTATTTAGTCTTCATGTTGGGGCGGCACGGTGCCGTAGTGGTTAGCATGTCCGCCTTACAGCAAGTCCTGGGTTTGAGTCCCGGGCTCGGCGAGGGTGTTTCTGTGTGGAGTTTACATGTCCTCTTCATGCTTGCGTGTGTTTCCTCTGGGTACTCCGGTTTCCTTCCACAGTCCAAAAGACATGCACATTAAGTTAATTGGCTGTTCTAAATTGCCCCTAGGTGTGAGGGTGAGTGTGAATGATTGTGTTTGTGTTGGCCCTGCGATGGTCTGGCGAGCTATTCGGGGTGTACCTCACCTTCGCCCCGTGTCTGCTGAGATAGGCTCCAGACTCCCTGTGACCTTAGTAGGATTTAGTAGTTTGGAAAATGAGTGAGTGAGTCAGTGAGTGAAAACTTCCAAATAATTTTCTTAATGTGCTTGTTCCGATATTGTTTATACAGTAATATTAAAGAGGCTTACAATAAGACGTGTGATTCAATTGGTCTCATAATAAACAAAAAAACTAACTAAAAGTTAAAAATAGGTGGCACAGTGGCAAGACGGTCCTGCGTTCGAATCCCAGGATTGGATGTTACTGTGTGGAGTTCGCAGGTTCTCCCCGTGCTTGTGTGGGTTTCCTCCAGGTACTCCGGTTTCCTCCCACAGTCCAAAGACATGCACATTAGGTTAATTGGCTGTTCCAAATTGCCCCTCGGCGTGAGTGCGAGTGTGAATCGTTGCGTGTGTAGCCTTGTGATGGTACTGGGAGCTGTTTAGGGTGTACTCTGCCTTTGCCCAGTGTTGGCTGAGATAGGCACCAGCTTCCCTGTGGCCCTAATAGGATTAAGCAGTTTAGCGAATGAGTGAGTGAGTGAGTGGATATTTTAATTCTAAAGATATTTATCTTTACCATAAGGGGTCAATTGTTAAATTTGGTGCCACCAATCCAGAGAGATTAGTGAACATGTTGAAGAGATCATCATCGTAACATAACGTGGAGAAAATGAGCTGTTAACTACAGCTTTGGTCAACAGAGTCATTGTTTACAGCATTACTGTATAACCTTCTGGTGAAAGATACAGTATAGATAATAATTTATTTATGGCAATATTGGAAAAATGACACGTGACCCACTTTCAATATATCTCAGAATGAACTTTGCTACAATGGACTTATTTTTTGCATCACACACCCCAAATGTAAATATAAAATGTAGTATAGAAGTAAATGTAAGGTATACGCTAGTAATACTACCATAACTTAAATAATCCAACATACGGATGTGAAAAAATAAGTACATGGAAAGTACCATGGAAATTGTTGATTTGAACGATAAAACATTTCCCCCTCTTTAATACAGTGCCTACAAATAAAGATAATACACTTAAAAAATCCACAAGGAAAGTTTTCAACAATAATATCAATAGATATACTATTCTGAGGAGAAAGTAAGGACACCTTTGGTCCCAGAAGTTAGTACTGCCATTTTAGCAGAAAGAACTTGTTGTAGGCATATTATTTTTTATTACGTCCACCACTCTCTGATATCAGCTTCCTGAAATTTCTGACCACACTTCCTTCAGTTACAAGATGTTCGAGAGTTTTCTTGCATGTGCTTGAAAACTGATCAGTTAACGCTTTGTCTCTTTCATTCCACCACCCTCCAGTTCTTCTTTTTGAGCCATTCCATGGTTTATTTGCTGGTGAGCTTAGGATCATTATCCTGTTCACCTACAGTACAACTGCAACTTTCAAGATGGCCTCACATTATCTTTAAAGGCAAGGACAGCATTGTTAAAAGTTAAGCTCAATCCAAACTATATACAACCCCTGGCAAAAAGTATGGAATCACCACTCATTCAATTGTTTAATTGTGTAGAAAAAACTATCACAGATATGCCACAAAACTACTTTCATTTAACATTCCAACCTTCTGGCTTTATGAAACACTTACAAAAATAAAAAAGAAAGAAAATTGTAGTCGAACTGTTTTTACAGATCAAACAGAGGAAAAAAATATGGTAGTATTATGGAATCACCAAACAAAAACACAACTAGTACTATGTTGCACCACCTCTGGCTTTTATAACAGCTTGAATTCTCCGAGGCACGGATTTAACTATCGACAAACTGTATTCATCATCAATCCGCCTCCAACTTTCTCTTACTGCAGTTGCCAGATCAGCTTTGCAGGTTGGAACCTTGTCGTGGACCATTTTCTTTAATTT
>JBCNYH010000004.1:25877321-25893326 GCA_039654325.1 Tandanus tandanus
CACACACACACACACACACACACACACACACACACACACACACACACACACACACACACACACACACACAGAAAAGGCACAGTGTGTTTAAAAGATATTTGGGTTACTCACATTTTCATGCTTCATGTGTTTGAGAAGTCGGAGTTCCCGGTAAGCCCTCTTGGCAAAAAGTTCTGACTGGAAAGGCCGGAGGAGTTTCTTTATAGCAACGTTTTGCCCTGTTTTGCGGTCCAGAGCAGAGCTAGGGACATATCATGTACTATGTAAGGATAACATGCAGCAACATGGTGAATACTTTGAAATAAACACTGAAAGGTTGATGCAGGATTGGAGGGACTTGAATCACATTATTTTGCAATAATGTCCCTTTTGCTGCACATTAACCTGCTTAGTACACGGCTATTTAAAAAAATATATTACACTGACAGAAACTATTGATTTAAAAAAAAATTTCTTGCTTCCGCAATGATGTGGTCCACATCAAAGATCTGTTGTACAGAAATAACAGAGCACAGAATGCTGTAACTGGCCAATCAGAATCAAGTATTTAACAAAGTTGTGTAATAATAATTAATAGCACACAAGTTGTGTGTTGAATGGCCCTTTATGGTTTACATTATGTTTATTTTTACTTTTAGATTCCCTTTTATGCTCTGATTCTTAAACCATCCTCACTTTTTATGTTCCTCACTCACTGGTTTGCTGAAAAACTTAATCCTTCTCGGGTCGCGGGGGGATGGGGCCTATCTCAGCTGGCACTTTGCGAAGGTAGTGTACACCCTGAACAGCTCGCCAGACCATCACAGGGCAACACACTCACAACCATTCACAACTAGGGGCAATTCAAAACAGCCAATTAGCCTAATGTGCATGTCTTTAAACTGTGGGAGGAAACCCAGGGGAATCCCACACAAGTACAGGGGGAACTACAAACTACACACAGAAGCACCCTCGCCAAGCCCAGGACTCAAACCCAGTACCTTCTTGCTGTGAGGCAGACTTGCTAACTACTATGCCACCGCACCACCCTAGGGGCAATATGGAACAGTGAATTAGTCTAATATATATGTCTCTGGACTGTGGGACGAAACCGGAGTACCCAGAAAAACCCCACTCGAGCACAGGGAGAGCATGCAAACTCCACACAGAAACCCACACTGAACCCAGGACTCGCACCCAGGCCTTTCTTGCTGTGAGGAGTATGTGCTGATCACTACGCCACTGCGTCGCCCCTTTTTATGTTCCTTTTGTTTTTATTCATTTAAAACATATTCAGTTGCCTGGTGTATGAAATGTGCCATATAAGTAATCTTGCCTTGCTTATTATATATTACATTAAGGTGTAAATTCATTCTTGAAGAATGCAAAAAAAAAAATAATAATAAAATAAACCTCTGAAATGAACAGTTCAAAAGCGATAAGACTCAGGAGCCCAACTACTTATTAAAATTAAACGAGCTCTGTGGAAACCCAAATAAGATGAATCAGTGTATGGAATGTGTGTGGGAAATTTGTGAGTTAAACACAAAGCAGGTTAAAGGAGAAGTTAACTAATCAGGGCGGCGCGGTGGTGTGGTGCTTGGCACGTTCCGCCTCACAGCGAGAAGATCCTGGGTCCGAGTCCCTGGGTCGGCCGTTTCTGTCAGGAGTGTGCATGTTCTCCCCAGTGCTTGCATGGGTTTCCTCCGGGTACTCCGGTTTCCTCCCACATCCCAATAGCATGCACATTAGGCTAATTCTGTTCCAGGTTGCCCCAGGTGTGGATGCTTGTGTGCATGATGCCCTGCGGTGATCTGGCGAGCTGATCAGGGTGTACCCCGCCTTCGCCCAGTGTCGGCTGAGATGGGCTCCAGCTTCCCAGTGACCCTAATAGGATTAAGCAGTTTAGCAAATGAGTGAGTCCCAAGAGCTCGTGCGCGCTTCCTAACCACTTGTGAAGCACCGAATCAGGAAATGAGGAGTGGATTTACTATGAAAAGTGTCACACCATGTTAGCCAAGTTAGCAAAGCAACCGTGTGTTTCAGCTGTTTTAAACCGTACCATCCTGGATAAAGCCATGGGACAAATGACCCGCTTATTAAAAAGTAATAAAGTGGTGTGTGGATAACACAATGTGGGTGTGATTCGTACTCACCAGACCGTACCATAAGCGCCTGTTCCTACCGCTTTTAAATCTCTGTATCTCTCTTGTACTTCCCAAATGGTTTTATTTACTTCCTGACGATAATAACCAGGTCTCGAGCGTTGGGTCATCGTTTGCTGGAAAAGTTCTATTAACAACAACAACAAAAAAAAGGGTTGGTTTCAGGTACAGAGACAGTGACGGCTAATTTCTTCGACACACCTATGAGTAAAAAATACCTGTAAAACACTGAGCCGCGGCTGCGCCGTCAGCAGGTACATGGCCCCGCCCACAGCGCGCGCGCGCTTCCACGCACTACCAATATCCACACCAGCGCACTAAATAACATGGACAGGGGTGGGCACCCTAGCCACCCACTCTTTTTTTTTTTTTTTTTTTTTTTTTTTTTTAATATAAACCATGCTGTAGTGCTTTTTAATCATTATTCTGACTTGTACATTTGAGTCAGCTCAAATATTTCCAAACATCAGGTTTCCAGCAGGGCAGCACAGTGCTGGGGTGCTTAGCATGTGCGCTTTGCTGCAAGAAGGTCCTGGGTTCGAGTCCCGGGCTCGGGTGTGTTCTGTGTGGGGTTTGCATGTTCTCCACCGTGTTTGCTTGGTTTCCTTCAGGTACTCCGGTTTCCTCCGGCAGTCTAAAGACATGCACGTTAGGATCATTGTCTGTTCCAAATTGCCCCTAGGTGTGTATGTAAGTGTGAATGGTTGAGTGTGTGTGTTGCCCTGCAGTGGTCAGGGTGTACCCCGCTTTCGTCCAGTGTCGGTTAAGATAGGCGCCGACCTCCCCACCACCCTAATATGATTAAGCGGTTTGGCAGATGAGAGAAAGGATTCCAGCACAAAATTAAATGTTACATAAATAAAATGTTTGTATAAGTGTATATTGCTTTGCTAATGGAACCAGAAATTGGGACAACTAATCTTGATTTTCAAGTTAATTAAAACAAGATCTAAATCATGCCATTAGATAGTCAAAACTATCCCTCAAAATGACACACAGGTTTTATGGCCTAACTTCGTGTACGTTAAAATTGGCAGGCTTTAGTCTGCTCAAAAAATTTTGTGAGTTTCATGGTGTCCAACTGCACAAAGGTTTTTGGAAAGCACATCATTTTGGTACATATGAATGTGGAACAGATTGAAATTTGTTCAGTCTGCTAGAAGTATTCTGTGGCATGTGCAAAATCCTAAATCCCATGTCCAAAGTGATGGATTTAGAGCGAGTTTTTGTACGGACTCCGGAACTAGTGTTCCATTAGCGAAGCCGTACTCATAAAGAAAGCAGGATATTATGTTAGAGACCATTTTTCAGATAAAAACATAACGGAGGTTCCTGGGATTTGCATGCAAATAAAGTAGCAAGTGTGACAGTCAAACTCTCCAGGAGAACTGTGGCTGGTTCTGCAAGATGCTCAGTAAAACCTACAGCTCATTACCTTGTTAAACTGCACAAACTGTACCTGAGACTACTATATATTTAAATCAAAGGATCGTCACAGAAAATATTCACTTTGATTTATTTACTGCTATGCTTTATAGATTTTTTTTATGCAGAAACATTTAATTATTCATTCATGCATTCATACATTCATTTTCTAAGCCGCTTAATACTAATTAGAGTCGTGGTGTGCCTGGCGCCCATCTCAGCCGACTCTGAGCGAAGGCGAGGTTCACCCTGAACAGCTCGCCAGGCCATAGCAGGGCCGACACACACAACCATTCACACTCACACTCATACCTAGGGGCAATTTGGAACCTCCAATCAGCCTACTGTGCATGTTTTTGGACTATGGGAGGAAACTGGAGTACCCGGGGGAAACCGGGCGAACACGCAAATGTTACACAGAAACACCCAGATACACTTTTGCACAGTACCATGTATAACCTGTGCACAACACCATCACTGTACAAACATGCTACTTACTGTGAAATCCAGTTTGAAGCCTCATAAATACTGATGAGTGCGCAGCCACCCAAGTTGTGCCTGAAGTGGCATCATCAATATATTTAACTTGGAGACTTAAAAAAAAAAAAATTGACGATCCATAAAATACCACTACTCTAAAAGCTAATTAAAGGTAAAATATGAACTTCCCTTTGGTGAAGGATATGCAATATAGGGTACCTTTTTTACCTTCCAAGAAGTGTTTTTGACATGTTTGATACAGTCTAGGTTAAATATGTAACCCAAGCAGCTTGTTTCGTGTGTTCCTCTTTGGGCTTCACTTAAAAGTTCTATGGGAAAAAACCCTAAAATGTTTAAAGTTTCTTGGGTGGTACCCTCAGAGTTTTTTTTGGATATGCATCTATTTGCCTGGGAACATGGGTATTGTGTATGTTTTAAATGATTTAAGATACACAGATAGCTAAAGGTACACTACATCTTTTCTAGGTATAAAGATACACATTTAATGTACAATGGATGTCAACAACCTCACCATCAAAGAAAGGTATGTTTAGAAGTCACTCCGCTGAGAATGTACCACAGGGGAATTCCCTTCCCTTATAAAAGTCTAGGAACCCAAAGTACACCGATCTGTAAAGAGATACTTTTTTAAAATTAGAAATTGCATTGTCATACGATAGTTATACCATATAAAATAACTCCATGCCATTGGAGACATCCCCCCTTTTTTAATCAGCAGAAAAAGGATGAAGTTTCTCTCTTATCTGCTTAAAACACTTTCTCCTGCATTCAAAGACTTTTGGTGACAGGTTGAAACCTGTGCGCCTTGACATTCCTTTCTACTGCTATCCAAACACTGTGGAATTTGCGTCCAGATGTTTTAGTCCTTCATCCAGTGATGAGTATAAAGGTATTCCCGTTCTTGTAACTAAAGATACTTACATCTAAATCATTATAGAGTTCATATATTCTGACTTGAGGGGGCAGCTGTAGCCTAATGGTTAGAGAAGAGGTTTTGGGACCGAAAGGTCACTGGTTCAATTCCAGAACCAGCAGGAAAAATGTGTGGCGGTGGGGGAGTGAGCAGCACCTTCCCTTCCTCCACCTTCATGGTTGAAGTGCCCTTGAGCAAGGCACCTAACCCCCAACTGCTCTCCGGGCGCCCCCAATGTGTGTGGCAGCCCACTACTCCGAGTGTGTGTGTGCTCACTTTGGATGGGTTAAATGCAGAGGCAATAATTTCCCTTGTGGGATTAATACATTAATACAGTATAGCAAAATCAACAAATAAATATTGTGAAAACAATATGTGCAACAGGAAAAATGTTCTAATTAAAGAGTTATGTGCTGAAGGTGTGCTGGATGTCACGGAATCGAATAATTCCCTTGATGTTCCAGGGACTATTTAATTCTGGGGACTATACTGTATAGTATATACTACATATAAACAAAGAAAAGCAAACTAACATGGGATTTTTAGAGCTTATTTTTACATATTTTAAATGTGAGAGAAGCAGGCCAGGTGAACTCTGCGCTTCAAACTGAGCTCAGCGATCTAATGTCGCGAGCTAATGGTGTCTTTTGTGCATGTACATAAAACATGGAAACAAAAGTAAACTGTGCTCCGTAAAGTTGTTTTAGTATGTACACTGTAAATGTAAAAACGCAAGAAAAAAATTTGTATGTTTTTCTCTTTTTTATCATTTAAAGTGTAATAATGATGATGCCACCCTCTGCAAGTGTCCATGACTAACTGTGAGTGTCCATCATTCACTGATTCATGATTCAAGCATTATCCAGTTAAAATAAGGTTTTTTAATCCCGAGATAGCGGCCCAATCTGACTGCGCCATTAAAGCACAGTTGTATATATAACATACATTGTAGTATAGAGGGATGAAAGTTGCTTCTATTAATTTATATTAATTGGTGATGCTCTGCTTTAGTAAATACAACTGTGCTTTATTTTGCATTTTCTAGTTTCTGCAGAAAATATAAGTATAAATATGTATAATATATATAATATAAATATGAGCGTGGGCAAAAAAGTTCATAGGGTAACCATGATGCAGTGGTCGAATTTGGCCAAATGTGGTTTATTTTTCCACATCATATCCCCTGCGGTCTACACACGCCTTCCATTAGTGTTGCAGTGTTTGGATCCCCTTGGTATAGAAGCCCTCACCCTGCTGGTGAGATGGATTACTATGAACTTTTCAGCCCCCTCCCCCCATAAATGGACTTTGTAAAGCAAAATCAATTCATAAACCATCAGAATGAAGTATCAAATTAAACCACCCAGTATCATCAGTATAGAATTTCTGCCTCACAGCAAGAAGGTCCTGGGTTCGAGTCCAGAGCTTGGGCATTTCTGTGTGGAGTTTGCATGTTCTCCCCATGTTTTCTCCGGGTACTCTGGTTCCTTCCACAGTCCATAGACATTAGGCTTATTCTGTTCCAAATCGTCCCTGGGTGTGAATGTGAGTGTGAATGGTTGTATGTGTGTTGCCTTGCGATGGTATGGTGAGCTGTTCAGAGTGTACCCTGTCTTCTCCCAGTGTCGGGTGAGATTGGCTCCAGCCTTCTTACAACCCTAATAGGATTAAGCGGTTTGGCAAATGAATGAGCGATGACTGAGAATCAGCAGTTAAATAAAACGTGCAGCTCATAAAATAACAACACAAAGAACATGAACAGATTGACAGATGTTTGTTTTTTCTGTTTATTATATCTAAAGGATTATAAAAGTAAACAATCAATCCTGCTACATCAATTTCTTCTGTACTTCCTGAAACAATAAGGTCTACATTGAGATACAAAACACCATTTTCATAAAGTAAAGAACCATAAACCTTTAATTCACCCATACGCTCATTTGCATTTTATTAAGCATTAAAAAGATAATTGCATATTTAAGGGTCAGCTCATCTTCTCAGAACCCAATTCATTGATGCAGGGGTCAAATTTGGCCAGATGTGGTATGATGGCTAAGTGCTAACTGCTAGTGATCCATTCAAAACCCATCTTGAACTCTTTCCTCACCTACATGTCATAAAATAATGCACTGAACAAATATACCTCATGTTTTCTTTCCTTCATGGTCACAAACACAATAGATTAGGGCAGTTGAGGTCCATTACAATAGAGTAAATGTAAAACAAATTCATTGGTCAAAAGAATTTTAAATAAAAATACTGGGACCAAATATTTTCAATTTCATGTTACAGTTGGGTGGCATGGTGGCATAGTGGTTACCACTCCCACCTCACAGCAAGAAGGTTCTGGGTTTAAGCCCTGTGCTCGGCAAGCTTGCATGGGTTTCCTCCCGATGCTCCGGTTTCCTCCGACAGCCCAAAGACATACACATTAGGCTAACTGGATACTCTTGATTGCTGTTCATACCATATTGCTATTCATATGGATGTAAGTGTGAGTGGATGCGTGTACGTGTTAGCCTTGCAATGGTCTCGCGAGCTGTTCAGGGTGTACCCCGTCTTCACCCAAAGTCGGCTTTGATGGGCTCCCGCGATTTGAAAAATGCGCTTGCAACTTGGCAGAGAGAATTCTGGGAAGTGTGAGCCGGCTCCTTAAATTCTACAGACATACTCTTTTGTTGTAAGATGAACAAATGAACTACTTGTGCGCTTACATTTTGCAGATTACATACTGCTCTCTAACTTGTGCGTTAAAACTTTTTTGCTTATACACCCAAAACATACACACTCTCTCTTTCTTGCACTATCCCACACACTCTTTGGTTTATCGGGTACTAAAACGTCTGTATTTCAGACTAAGATCTGTCTCTCAGACTGGTGGCCTAAGTCATCATTTATAACCAGTCAAATATACAGAATGGATTTTTTTTTATTGCAGTGTCAAATTAAAAGGACATTTTTCTGTATATTTTTTAAACTGGTTGACAGGCGTTTAGTACCTCAAGTAGCCTTCACTGACAGATACCCAGAGAAAAGACTCTCCAGGCTACCTATCCTGAAGGCTTTAGGAAGATCAGGTGACACAGATTTTAGCAGCCCAGGCTGGGGGCTTGCTGTCATAAGACACAATCACTCTATTGTCTGCTCCTGTACCATCCTCTTCTGTACCATCCTCTCCAGACTCTCTCTGCCCCTCTTCACCCCTCTCATGTATCTCTTTAGATCCTCGTCTTACCATGCAGCCTGGCAGCTCCAGGCCATCATGTGTGCAGAATGGGTTCTCCAGCATTTTCAGAACTCTCTGTACCTGATAAACATCAGCCAAACAAAGTTTGTTTTCTTTTCAATTCAAAAGTGGAAATTTTTTTAGTATTGACTAGGCATCACTAAATACGGTAACAGCTTAACCTCAGAGAAGTCGCCATTCTCCGCTGCTTCTATTGCATTCTGGGCGATGTAATTTCGAAGCACTACACGAGGATTGGTGCTGTCCATTACACGCACTCTCTCCTCCTGCACCACCTTCACATCACTCTCTCCCTCACATTCACGAGCAAGACGCTGCCTGGAGGAAAGCAAAGAGAACATGTAAATGCTGAGGCTATTAAAAAATTCTGCTCATTTTTTATGCAAAAATCTGTATTGGTAATTATAATAGCGGAGCTCCTTTGCGAGGCACCATAGGCATCGGACATGATTCGGATGCATGTCCTGTGTCCATGCCACAGGAAACCCAGTAAGGTTGTGGCGTCACTGAGTTGACGCTAGTGGACTGTTATGGATTAGTCACTTGTATGAGGACCAGCAGCAATTTAACCGTAATATAACTGAAACCCAAAAAAGAGTCTCATAAACCACCGCTCAGACTCGCGCATAATAAAAAACATACACTCTTAAGCCTCGTTACCTCAGAAAGCGATAAGCGGCACGCGACCATGCAAAGTCAGTGATCATGAGAGATACACGCAACGAGAGGCGAAATTTCCTTGCACAACAAAAAGTGGGTGGGTAAAAAGTGGGTTCCTTTCATGTGACAAGAGTCAAGCAATTACCAATCAGAGCTTAAAGATACTGTTGAATGACAGGTATTCCCAGACATGGAATTTGCTATAATGTTTCCTTGTGGAAACCATAACCACAAGTTGTCTGTCATGTATGGTCAACATGGATGAGCAGCTTATTATAGCTGTGTGTAAATATCCTGTGCTTTATTACTGCACACTTTATTACTCGCTGTGTGATAATAATAATGATAATAATAATAATCTATATATGGTGATAAAATGAGTTAAAATAAACTCAAACAATATAAGACAATGATAATCGTGGACCTGCTGTAAGGAAACTCGGTGCTGCTCACAGTTTCACTCGGAAAGATTTTGAAGTGGGAAACACGCGAGGGGGTTACCTAGGCAACGCGAGCTGAGAGGGGAAACAAATCGTATCTCTCGCCAGGCAATGTTGCGTGTTGCTTAGTGGTGAGCGTGTCGCTTGTCACTTCCTGTGTGAACGAGGCTTAAGTCAGGTAGGCAGAGAAACTGCCGGCGAACAAAACAACACAGGAATACGGAACATGAACTCGTTAAACAGAGTGTAGCTGACGCTGAGATAAATCAGTTTACACTGGTTGTCAGGACAATACTGGAAATTTAAATGTGTGTGAGACCTTTCGTTATAATAGTTTCCTTTTTATTTAATAAAATGTTGAACATCTTTATTTTCCTTTAATGCTGAATATAACTTAAGTTGTACTTATTATGACGACATTATTTGTCATATTCGAAATGAGTTTGTTTCGCAAATCACATGACCCTCTTAAAACATTTTGTGAAGCTGTAAAAAGATGAGAGAAATAAGAGGGTGAACCAGCGGACTTTTAATGTTCCAAACTACTTTTCTTTCTTCTTCTGCTTTTTAATTTTCTCAGTTAATCGTTGCTTCGCTATCACATATGACCACCACCAATCAGGGAGGGCCGTAAGCATGCACATGCCCCCTCTGTGACATACGATGCTGCCACCTGCCTCTTTACGAACTGCTGCGCAGGCATATTTGTAGGCGGCCTAACACACACGGAGGGAAAGCGCTATCCGCCCCTTTTTGTTCGAATGAGCTCACAGATGCCCATGAACTGGCTGGTGATTGCTGTGAGTGACAGGCAAGCATATGCCATCCCTCCCTTCCATGAGAGCTCGGCCAATTAGCTCCCATGGACTCCCGGTCACGGATGGCTTGCATTCAGGTTCTCCAGGTTGATAGTCACGCACCTTGTTGATGTGCCACTCAGGAGCTGGTGAGGCAAACACGGTATTATATTGTAAACTTGGTATTGTTTGAAATTATGAGCAACTGAGATGCAAATCATTATTTTATTATTTATTTACCTTGTTACTGAGACTTGTTTGTCTAGTTTTCACAGTGCTCAAGGTGTTTCTGGGGTTCAGTGGCGTTAAAGCGGTTTTAAAGAGGAATAAATGCACATGTGAACATCAGTAAGAAGCAGGGATTCTTTTAAGACCAGTGCAGTAACTCGGATAATTCGTCTAACAAGACAGATGATACAAATGAACGCAGAAATCGGTGAGTGAAAGGCGGTGAAAAGAAAACTCAGTGTTAACCTTTCCTGCTTTCACTCCAGACTATCGTAGTCGGGAAACATAGAGATGACTAATTTATTTGAAAGACTGCATCAGCCCTTAATGGAGCCACGCTACTTTTATAACACCAGCCTCAAAGACCTATCAGAAGAGATATCTATCGGGAGCTAGGCTTTTAGGCAGTTCTTAAATCTATATATAATATTTATTTTATTTATTTTGTTTTTTTTAAATCTCTAAGAAAGTGCTTTGACAAACATCCTCAAGGGACCAGAAACACTTCCACCATGTTTGTTCAAGCTTTTATACCATCTGCTATAACTAATGAAACCCGGAGTGTTTTAGCAGTTGGGTTTCCAAGCAACCTGTTGTTGCCTAGCACAAATATGCCTCTGTATGATTGCATGGACGGAACACTGAACCAGACACCTCATCACTCTCTTCACCTGTACAGTTGAATCCAACATGTCCATTCCTCTCTCTGCTTGGTCTTCAGATCCGTCTCTGTGCTTTCCATCAGCTCCTTTAACCTAGTGAGCTTCTCCAGCTGCCGTGCCAGCGTCTTCCGATCTGATAATATGCCGAACAGTGCAGGGTTACTCTGAGCCAAGGAGAGCAGCATTGAGAACTCACTGTGGGAAAATAATGGCAAATTCAAACCACATAATATTTCTAAAATGATCAAAGTTCCTTCACATCCTTGTATGAGAATATGAATAAACGTAAACAAGGCGAAAAACCAAACAGGGATTTTGTACACTCTGTGTGTACCTACATTCAAATAATCTCTTTCTATTTACTTAGTCCAATTATACAGATAAAGATAAACATCAGCTATTAAAACATTTACAAATTATTTAAGGGTAAAACCAATCAAATATACACAGCTTAACACAGTCTGTGCTTAGATCAGCACCGAAAGGGCATTCATATCAATATAGCTGAATGTTCACTACATGTTCACTGCAAGAAATCTCAAGATAATGTTCCTCAAGGCAACAGTTCAAAATGTTCTATTTTATGGCTCAGAAACTTGGTCATTAACAGAAATGCTGCAAAAAAGGCTTGATGGGTGCTACACAAGGCGTCTTAGGCATACACTAAATATTCCATGGCAAGAGAAACCAACAACATAGATTTCAAACAATATCTGAAGTGCTCAAAGCCAGAAGACTATGCTTTGCTGGACACTGTCACAGGGCAGCCAGTGAATGTGTTAGTACTGTTCTTCTGTGGGAACCCAGGCACAGCCACAGAAGCAAAGGAAGACCCGCAACAACCTATGTAGATCGCCTGAGGCTTGACACAGGATTGACTGTGTCCTAAATTAAATCATGAACTATGAAGGACCGCAACGCATGGAGACACTTCATGATGGAACGTCTGCAGACGCCCCGGTGAGGTGAGGTGAGCGAATTGGGGGACAATATAACGTTAAATTTTTTTTTTTTTTACATTTTCCAGCAAATACATACACCTTTAATGTGTATGTACCAGACCTGTGCACCCCAGCAGCACTATAATCAGTATTTTCAAGAAAAACTCTCAGTATTTTTTTGGTCGTTGCCAGAATTTTCCAAACGATCCCTGCTTTTGTCTATATTACCAACAAGACCTGCTGTTTTGGAGATGCTCTGACTCGTCTGACTGTCTAGTCATCACAATAAGCAATAAGTGACTCAGATCCTAACACTTGCCCATTTTTCCTGATTCCCACACATCAATTTTGAGAACTGATTTCATTTGCTGGCTAATATATCCCACCCCATGACAGGTGCCCCTGTACCAAGATGATCAATGTTATTCACTTCACCTGTCAGTGGTTTTAATATTATGGCTGAATGGTGCTTATGGACTAGCCGACTTAAAGGGTTAGGTAAGTCTGTTGGGCTTTTTTATACCCGAGCCTACTGGCTGATCCCCGGTTTCCGTAGCGTGAAGCGACTAGTTCAGCTCCTCCTGGATGGGACGCTAGTCCATCACAGGTTACCTTCCCAGTAATTTTATAATTTTTTACTGAACCCACGACCTCTCGATCATGAGCCCAGCTGAGCCCAGCACCCTAACCACTACACCATCAACCACACGTAGCTGACCTAAATACTATCAAATTCTCATTACTGAAATAATCTTGCTGCAGAAAATGTCTCAATAGACTACAAGGTACTCTAAGTGAAAAAACAAACATTCACCCATGTGTAGAAAGTAAGAAAGAATGAAAGCTAAAGTGAAAACTGCCTTACCGTGGATCCATGCTAGGTTTGCTAGCAGCCTTTAGCTCCTCAAGAGAGGAACACTGCTGCAGGAGAAGCCCTGCCGCCTGTTTGACAACTTCACCCTCGGCCACTGCCTCTCCTTCAGCAGGACATGAGATCTGGCTCAAACAGCGGAACGTGTTGGTAAAGTCGGCACCTGAAAAGGCCATGCAAGACATTTGACTATTGCTTGCTTTTAAAATTCTGCACATGGCTGAACAAGTCATTTGGGTCTTTGTGATATGTCTAGCACTGGTGAGAAGGTGACTGGATGTTTTTCCATAAATCTGTTAGAAAAACTCCTAACAGAAGTAGTTAAAGCCTGCCGGGTTCTCCTCAGTGCCTACCCGTGCTGTGCATGGTCTGCATTAGGGTTGTGATGAGCATTTCATCCTCTGGTTCCTCTTTTCTCAGCAAGCCCAGCTTCCTTCTCATATTGCTCAAGTAGAATGTGTTGAAGAGGGGCGTGTACTCCTCTAACACAGCCTGCGCCCGATCCGTGGGCAGATCAGGGTTCAGAGCTTCTGCTAGCCGAGCGAGGTTCCAGCGACAGATCTCCGGCTGAGCTTGATATGAGTAACGACCAGAATTATCAGAGGCGTTGCAGATGAAGTCTGGGTCAAAGCTTCAGAAAGAAAAATAGAGTGACATTAAAATTGTGCTGCAGGCCACATGAATCCTTATCTGCAGCGCGCATGTGCCAAGAACAATCATAGGTATGCTTATTCGAATTACGGTCAAGGAACTTTCCCCCCTATTTTTTTAATGTTACTCTTATTTATCCAGATACCAGATAATAAAGATCATCAATCCCAAGTGTTGGATAAAAGACAAGATAATTTTTTTCTGTGCAACACTAGCTATTTAAAACGATCACGTATAACATCAGCGGTTGCTTCCGGCAACATCAGTCCATGCCTGTTTTCAAAGTGCACATGAGTGTTGCGACTCTAGGCATGCTCAGAGACATGTTGCCTTTCTGACTCGCTGTTCCAGCCTGGTGGTGACGCAAATTCGTTGGATTGGCTGGGCTACATCACTGACCCATGTAGAATAACGCATTATCGGTCAGTGTTGCTGCACAAACAACAAGCGCAGAGATTGCGGAAAGCATTTATTTTTGTTCCTAAACCAACTGACGACAGGAAAGCCGATTTGGCAAAATGTGAGCTGCATAAACCATTTTGGATGTATCGTCACGCTCATTTCTGCCAGCATTCTCGTCCTCAGCGTCAATAGAATGTAAGTTTCACGGTCTCCACAAGAGATGACAACACCGCCCAACGTGTTGACGTCACTTCTGGGGAAAAATGACCGCTAAGCTGCTAACCCTCGTAGTTTAGCACACTGCTAAGTAATCCACAGGATAATACTACCAGTTCTGTGCTCTTTATGGTCATTTATGTTAAAATAAGTGTCTGTATCGCTTTAACGTATTACATATACACACATCATGCTGTAAGAATGACCAATACCGATACTCTTTAAGCACAATTCAATTAATCATTCAATAAAAAATACAAAATTATTATTTGAAAGACATCCATGTAGCACTGATAACATTGACTGTGTGTAACACCATACCGGTCCATGAAGCCAAATGGTCCATAATCCAGTGTAAGGCCCAGAATACTCATATTATCAGTATTGAGAACTCCATGACAGAATCCCACACACTGCCAATGGGCCACAAGTCTGGCTGTTCTCAGCATTACCTACAATACAGAGAATTTTGTCTTAAAGAATCATGCATGTTCTCCCCATGTCTGCATGGGTTTCCCTCCGGGTACTCCGGTTTCCTCCCGCAGTCATGCACATTTAAGCTAACCTGCTGTTCCAAATTGCCCCAAAGTGTGGAAGTGAGTGTGAATTGGTTGTGTGTGTTGCCCTGCAATGATCTGCCCTGCAATGATATGCTGCATGATATGTTGCATGATAATGCATGATATGCTTACATGACCGTTACCAAATATGGTCCTATATTAGTGCACATTTAAAGATACTGAAGTAGGTAAAAACTTGCTAACGCATATGAATGCAGTTTTACTTGTCTAGTGGGCTAGCTAATTAATTTATTGTTTCTCCCCACGCCAAAAAAGGTATTTGGGACTTCCTCGCCTATTGCTGGCAGTTTCCACCATTCGAAAAGTGCTTCCGGTGCATTTTTGCATTTGGCAGCGGGTGATAAGGTTTGTTTATCCAACCGAACCAGGAAGTAGTGGATTATAATAACACATTCTTTTAACTTCCTGTGTACAAATGTAGATGTTTGGCAATAAAGAAAGCATTTCAGGACAAAAGAGGTTGTACGCGGAAGCTAATTTGTTAATTTATAAACAACTGTGCTCGTGAGAAGCAATATGGCGGTCACTCGGGGAAACCCTCGGCAATAGCGGAAACCGCTGTCAGACATAACAGTAGTGCTGTCTCCAACATACCCATGATGCAATGCCCAATATGGTGGTCCCACTACCCGAGGCATATTTCAAGAGAAAACGACAGGGGTTTCTCATGAGTGTTATTAAGGTTTATGAGGTAAGGCATACCTCCCTAAAGAAGGCAGTGTTCCTCTCTGCTGGGTCCGAGTGGCTCTGCTGGATCTCTGGGTAAAAAGTTTCAATGATGTAATCCAGCATCTGAGTTCGTATGTCACTATATCCATAGCTGGGGCCTTGCCGACCTGTGAACTCATCCTGCTGTTTGAAAATTTCAAACGAACCAAACCTACACGAGGACAACACCACAACAAGCTTTCTTAGCAATCAGACAATATCTACCACATAAAATCATATAAAACTAATCTCTGTAGTGGCACAGGAGTTAGCATTATGTAGTACAGTATGTTACTAGCAGTGAAGTGAACGAGATTGCGCTGACCTGATAAATGTAGGAGCAATTCGCAACACCACTGAGCATCTCTCCATGCACGGATTGCCATCATAGAACACATCTCTCATGACCCGCGTGTCTGAGGTTACTACAGAGCCAGCCCGTGTGGTAGGAATCCCAAGTGCATAGACGGCTTCACTGCACAAGAACTCACGGATGCTGGAGCGTAAAACTTTCCGTCCATCGGCTTGCCTGAGGAGAGAAGCATGTAAAAGAACCATTGCTGATTTTCGTCATGAGTAGGCTGCATAGCCGTCAGCGTGTTTCTGCCCTGCGATGGC
>JBCNYH010000004.1:25893426-25907512 GCA_039654325.1 Tandanus tandanus
GTCGGCTGAGATGGGCGCCAGCCTCCCTGCGACCCTAATTAGGATTAAGCGCTTCAGAAAATGAATGAATGAATGAAAAAAACGTAGGGCTGAGTTCAGTACACACTGACTTTTTTTGTAGATTTAACTAAGCAAATAGGCAAGAAACGTTGATTGGATAATTACTGCAGTGAAAATATGTTCCAGCTGCCAACATGTTATGTAACCTTAACTGATGCAGTGAGTAGCTTCTCATTTCTTAAACAACCATGTTGGAGGACATATCCTGTGGTCATGGAAAAGAGGTCACTGCATTCAAGCAAACAACTAAAGAGAGTTCTGAAATGAGTAAAAATGGGATTAGAATTAAAGCCTGGAAGGGTAGTGCTGACCTGTCAACTTCACACCAAATTGTGGTTGGGAAAAATTCCTGACTGACCCTGATCGTCAGAATCAAAGGCTTCCATTTGCGAGGGAGCATAAACATGGACTCCGGAGCAATGGAAAAAGGTCATGTGATCTGGTGAGTCCAGATTTACCCTATTCTAAAGCACTGGGTGTGTAAGGGTAAGAAAGGAGGTATATGAATCATAGTGGCCACTGTAAAAGCCTCTGGAGGCAGTGTTGTGATCTGAAATACTTCAGTTGATCAGGTCGAGGTTCAGCAACATTATGTGGCACTAAAATCAAGTCAGCTGATGACCTGAATGTACTGTATGACCAGGTGATCACATCAATGGTGATATAAAATTTGACTCAAATAGTGAAAGAGTGGTTCAAAGAGCATGAGGAATCATTTTCATACATAAACTAGAACCACAGAGTCCTGACCTCAACCCTGTTGGAAGTGCTTGGGATGTTCCGGAGAAGATTTTATGGTGTGGTTCAACTCTCCCATCCTCAACACAAGATCTACATAATCAAAGCTACAGGCTGTCCAGCAAAATATTAGCGTGCATAACTTTTTTTGACAGAGCATCAGCGAGTGCTTTAGGTTGACTAGGAAAATGTAAATGGACAGAGAAGCTTGAACCCAGAAACCCCACAATAGTGAAATGATCATGTGGAGAAGGAAAGTGTGGAACAGTGTAGTGTACAGTACACTTTACTGTGCAATACAATAATGTCATTTTCCACGTATTCCATCTGTATAAGAGGAAAATCAAGTCAAGGTTTGCTTGATTTTCTAACTTTTGCTTATTTTAATGTTAAACAATAGATATAAGGTTCATTTTTCACTTCTCATTCCTTAAACTCCTGACTGATTACAGGAGGTATGACTACAACGCACTTCTATAATTCTCACTCACTCATTTGTCAAACCTATTAATCCCATTAGTGTCGCGGGTAGACATTGGGCGAGGGTGGGGTACACCCTAAACAGCTCACCAGACCATCGCAGAGCAACACACATGCAACCATTCACACTTATACTCACATCTAGGGACAATTTACAAAAGCTAATTACCCTAAAGTGAATATCTTTGGACTGTGAAAGGAAACCCACACAAGCACCTGGAGAACCTGCAAACTCCACAAACGCCCGAGCATAGAACTCAAACCCATGACCTTCCTCCTGTACGCTAATCACTACACCACTGGGCCGCCAACTTCTGTAATTCATAACTTCACTATTGTGTCACCTAGAAGAAGATATGTTCCTTTTTCACTACAGGTTTTTCCCAGCATGTCTTTACACGATCCGTTTCTTCTCCCCTCTTGTACTCAAGCATGTCTATTCCTGATCTAATTTAAATCCTTTCTATAAAGCTGTGCGGCTCGGTGGCGGAGTGGTTAGCACGTCTGCCTCACAACGAGAAAGTCCTGTGATTGAGTCCCGGGCTCGGCAAGGATATTCACAAAGGCATACACATTACGCTAAGTGGATGTTCCAAATTGCCCCTGGCTGTGGATGTGTGAATGGTTGTGTGTGTGTGTGTGTGTGTGTGTGTGTGTGTGTGTGTGTGTGTGTGTGGTCCTGCGGTATGTTCTGGCAAGCTATTCAGTATGTACCCCGTCTTCGCCTAGTGCCGGCAGAGATAGACTCCAGACAACCCCCCCCCCAAGCTTTATGAGTTTTATAAAGCTGCTTCATGAAAATGTCGATAAAAATTCAAAATAGTATTTTTCTAAATTCTTGTTATTAATCATTGAAAATGGGAATTCAAAATTTTCTCGTTTCTGATTGGTGGAAAGCCATCAAATCATTTTTGTTATTCTTATCGAAGTCAAATTATTGCATCATTGACATTGGATAAGTTGAGTGATTATTGGACATGATAATAACATGACTGTCTACTTTGAAAATATTTGAAATGAATAATAAATCTATTATAGAAGTTTTCTTTAATATTATTTGGAGAATTATACTGTGTTATCCACACAGGACAAATCATAATAAATAATAATAAGAATCATCCCTGGACGAAATAGTCTCCTATATCATACAGACTACAAGCGGCTGAAATGAGCTTCCTTCGCAGGGTGGCAAGGCTCTCCCTCAGAGATAGGGTGAGAAGTTCTGTCATCCGGGAGGGGCTCGGAGTAGAACCGCTGCTCCTTCGCATTGAGAGGAGCCAGTTGAAGTGGCTCGGGCATCTGTTTAGAATGCCTCCCGAGCGCCTCCCTGGTGTGGTGTTTCGGGCATGTCCGACCGGGAAGAGACCTCGGGGTCGACCCAGAACACGCTGGAGGGACTACGCCTCTTGGTTGGTCTGGGAACGCCTTGGCGTCCCCCCGGAAGAGCTGGAGGAAGTGGCTGGGGAGAGCGACGTCTGAACCTCACTGCTTAGGCTGCTGCCCCCCCGACCCGACCACGGATCAAGCAGATGATGATGATCATACTGCGCCTCACTCTGTAAATGCTTATTATTACAAGTGGCACACAGATCATTTTTGTTTGAATTGAGGTGTAAGATGTGGGGTTTTGTTCTGGATAAGGGGGTTTGGAGGGAATGTAAATGTAACAGGCTTTAAAAGTGGATGGCCAACAGTTAGCATATACACTTCTGTTGTCAGTTATGCAAAATATTACTGTTAAACAACATGCTGAATGTTTATCAGTCTTCCCAGTGTCCCATCCACCCAACCAGGGTGTATTCCGGTCTCACACCCGGGACGGGTTCTGGATCCACCATGAATAAAAGTCCCTGGAGATGAATGACTGAATGATTTCAGATGAAACTGTTCCCCAATAAAAAATATTGTCCTTGGGAAGTTTACCTGGAATAAGGAGTGAGTCCAGACCCCTTCAGCTGCATCTCCCAGCGCCTGCTGGGGTTTTCCTTCAGCAGGTCGTGGCTCTGATCTGCTGGAGCTCTCACTTCACCCAGATAGCACGCGGCTCCGTCTCCCAGCTGCCCCGCGAACTGGCCGAACTGGTGCCCGCAGTAGCAGTGGGCAGCGGGCTCGGAGCCTGGCATCACCCGGGAGCCGCTCAGGTACTCGGCGCCCAGCGGGTCGTTTATCACCTCCTCCGCGCTGAGGCCGAGCAGAGCCATGGCGGGACCGGACACCGCCACAAAGCGAGGCTTCTCCAGCGGCTGCGGCTTCACTCTGGAGAAACACGCACCGCGGACTGCCCTCACCCCCGGGGCCTCCGACTCCTCCACCGGGAGCTTCCTCAACACCGCGTTATCCAAGTCCAGCCTCTCGAGCGGGGAACGACTCGTCGCGGTCGCCGTGCCCATGCTGTCCACTGTATAAAACCTCAACAAACCCGGGTGGGAACTGAAAATGTAAGGTCGTGTTAAACGGAGTACATTACTAGCCATTAACACGCCGATCACCTAATGTTAGGTAATCAAACAAACGCCATCTTCACCAAAATTAAATAGCAAACAGACCGACCAACAAATAACGCTTTAATTATTACAGAGTGCGCTACATAGGGCGCAGATACTGTTAGAAGTAGTGCACTGATCTAGGGAGTAGTCAGCTATTTGGATTTTGCTATTCTCAAATCCGGTCCGACTTTGTTTTTGGTCCCCCTAGAAACTCTTACTCACTCCTTTACCGATCCGCTTAATTTTAATACGATCGCGGGGAGGCTGGAGCCCATCTCAGCCGATAATGGGCGAAGGCGGGGTACACCCTGAACAGGGCCAGGGGGAGGAAACCAGAGTATCCAGAGGAAACCCAAGCAAACACAGGGCGAACGTGCAAACTCCACATAGAAACGCCCAAGCCAGGGACTCAAACCCAGAACCTTCTTGATGTGAGGCGGATGTGATAACCACTATGCTACTGTGCCTCTTGTGGTACCAATAACTCAAAACAATAATTTCCAACTTAATAGCCACTTTGCTGTGATGGATCACATTTTGAGTTTCAGGCTGCAGAGGTGCAAGCTGGGAGCATGGACATGTCAGAACTGATTGCTCTCTGTGTGATGTGTCTGATTGGTTTTCTGTGTGATGATGTAATCAGTCCTCCAAGACACACACACATACACACAAAATCTTTGGCAAAACGGAACATGAACTTATTAAATGGATAAATAAACAAACAAGACAGACAGGTCATACAAAGGTGGTAAACAAAAAGCAATGTCAAATTCAGTGCACACCCAATAGAGTTAGTTATGGCCGCCATGGTAACTGACGGAAACTTCCAGTAGTGGCAATAAGCCAGATGTTAACAACTTACTGTTTATTTACTGAGACTTTGGATTCCGCTTTTCATTTTCCAGCAACTATGAGAAGTAGAGATTTCATTTATGGCTCATTTTGTTGCTCTGTTTCTCTTAAAACTATGATATCATTCTCATGCTTAATTCTTTCCCTGCATTTGGCTCAGTGTTTAGAGTCCCCATAGAAATAAGAACGGGATCTTTGGTCATGTGCATCCTGATATAAAATGTAGCTACAGGTTTTATTATCAGTATTGCTCTGTTTTATGGCTTTCCATTGTGGAGAGGTGATGCCTCTGAAGATTTATGTAAAGCCTGGAGGAAATGTCTGAGTGTTATAGAAGTTATCTAGTATGACTTATTTGTGTATTGTTAAACTGGAATTCATAAAATTAATTATAAAAGGACTACATTAAAAAAAAAAAAATTGTATTTTAAATATAGTAACTAAATTGAGTGTAAAAAAAAACCCACCAGGTAGGACCCACTAACGATAGAGCATTAGTGTACAAACATACATACAGTACAGTATACAGTACTGAACCATACAGTACAAACAGTATTCATCCACATACAGTATATATATTATACAGTATGCAGTACTGAAGGGATCTATCAGGAGCTCGGCCTTTAGGCAGTGCCTGAATATTTAGATTAACCATTCTATTTCTAACTAGTGTTAATTCAGTGTAACTGTGACTAGTTGCCACTGACAACTCAATTTCTTTTATTTAATCCACATTTTATATTAGTATAGAGTTAATAGAAAGTGGGAACAGTGTGCAGCTCGTCGGTTTAGACCATAGGATTTTGTGAAAGAGAAGTTTTAAAAACATTTTCCATATTCAGTGTTACATCATTTTACTTAAAGTTGCATTAGACGAGACTAAAGCTCGAACAACGGACCTTTAACTCCTTTAACAGCACAGTGAATAACTAACCAACTCCCCTCCTGAACTACAGAAGAAAAATAGGAGACACCTGAAACCAAAACCCACAGTAACTGTAACTTTAATGGGAAATTCAGTCATAAATTTCTGTTCTATTTGGTTTGGTTGGGCTTCTTAACAAAATGTAATAACTCACCTCCCTCTCACTATCCATTCATATAATACAATGAACATTGATAATGAACAGAATGAGACACATTAAACCATAGACATTCGCTACATATTATTTGGCTCCGTAAAACAGATATAAATTAGAGTATTAATTCCTTGGGGCGAAATCAAATCAAAGTTAAGTTCAAGCACATTTGTAATATTGCAAATAATAAAAAAATAAATATTTATATCAATATTTATATCAATATATATAAAATAATTTTTTATATATTGATACATTAATGAAGGACATGAAATAAGGCAGCGAATGATATGATAACAGCAAAGTAGGAAAGTCTTTTAAGAGTTTATAAACTTCAGCTCACTGAAGGAGAATTTAACCGTGTGAGTTTTTGTTTTACTACTCCATGCCTTGTGTACTTATTCACCCACTTAGCGCTCAGCTAACTACAATTGGGGAGATTGTGAGTTTGATATGTTGTCGATAGCACGCTAATAAGAGGCCTTGCTTTCTCCCTTGTGAATTACAGTTATCAGCCAATCATGATGTATGTAGAAGAGGGTAGATAACTTTTTCATCTGAGTGTGTTACACTGCCCTGTGATGCAGCAAGTGCAGCAGTTCAAAAATATGCAATAGCTGGTTTCGCATGTCTTGGAGAAAGCAGGTGTTATTCTTTCATCTTCTGTTGGATGACAGGGAATGCTGGCTGGTGAGCGGGAATTGGCTGATGATTTGAATGACCAAATTGTGTAAATAAAATGGTAAAAATCCCAATTAAACTCATTTCAGTTTTAGGTTGGTATACAACAAAATATGGAGAAGTGATATTACTTGCATGCAAGTCAAGCGTTGCTACAATAAAAAAAAAAAAAAGACTTATGACTATCCATTTAACAGATAATTTATAATGGGATACCATACATTTATTCTGATCTGATGGAAAGCGAACAAATCGATCTGGTCAGCTTGTATTTGTTAGCCCTTTTTCAAGTAACATGGGAGGCACTTGATAACCAGAACAGGGCGTCATCTCAAGATAGAATACCACCATGTGCACTTCTCTTTTGTTTAATCCTACATTGTAAGGAGTTATACAGGTACTGTAGCAGAAGTGCTTCAATAGTCTCAGCCTCAGATGCTCTTATTACAGAGGTCTACCTTGTGAGACGAGTTCTTCGGTAACGTTCTGATGCTTTATCATCTCTACAAGATGCTCTTTCCGATTAAAACACAACCAGACGAGGTGTTAAAAGGGCTTTTTCTATGAACTGTTATTACAGAGTCTGTGAAACTTATTTGGAAATTATGTCCTCCTACATTTAAAGAAGCTGCATTTAAACCAGTTGCATGAACAACACTGGCATCTTCTCTTATGCTATGATAAAGAAAAGCATGCTTTGGTAAAAATTATATTACAATTTGAAATTTGTGTATTATACATTGTACTCAATAAAATTATGAAAAAAGTTGAACTGTGCAATGGTAGGAATATTAGAATTGGAAAATTTCCTACATCACTCATGTCAGCACTAACATTAAATTGTATAATATTGGGGTTTTATGTTGCATATTTAATACACAGGCCTGTTACCACGGAGACATGTAGAGAGACTCCAAGGTATACAGCAATTCCACACTTTCCTTTTTTGCCTGTTTCCATTTCAAATGTAGGAGTGAAATCCAAAGGGAGTAGACATGCTATACTGAAACAGCACTGTCATGTACTAAAGCGTAACAGAATTGGAAAACAGAGAAAGGGAACAGGAAGTACTGTCCGGGGATTTTGGCAGTACGGCTCCATGTTTGCAGGAGCGCAGATTTAAGAGAGGGGAGATTATCGAGGCGGCTCCAAGTTCCCTTGTCCCAAAATCACAGTTTTGTTAAGAGAGTATGAGCCATATCATATCCTCTTATCTGCCCCATCTCTCATCTTAAGGCAATTGGTGTTTAGCATGACAGTCTATGTTGAAGTCTTTGTTGAAGAGCTATGTCAGGCAGGAGGCGGTCGTATATTCTCCAGCGAAAGGACAGCAGGTAGGGAGAGAAGCGCTTTCCGCACACACCCTCCAGCACGGTAAAAGGCGTATCCCAGAACACCAAACAAGGTCGCTTTCAACACAGCGCGCAACACCCAGCCAAAGCGAGACGGTGGCGCCACACTGCAGGAAAGACATCACATAAGGTAAGTGCTTATAAAAAAAACCCCATGAACATGGAAAAGATTTGATGGAATTCAAAACATACACACCGCATAATTTCAGGAATATTAAGCTCTTTATCCCAGTTTTTCTCAATTCCAGGAACATGACCCATTCCAACAACTCCCACCACCACAGCAGGCACTTCTGTGAAAAATATATGCAACAGATACAAGACAATTATCACAGGTTTCATTAAATGGCTATTAAAAAGAAAAGAACCAGACCACTGAGCTCTATATACAGCCGGAGAGCTGCACAGCCCAAAACTTGAAGCCACCGGCAGCCATATTGGTACTCCCTACTCCCAGCAGATAAAGCATGATAAACATGATGAATTTACGGCGCTGCCAGTACATGCTGCTTAAATACAGATTTTTCTGTCCATTTTGAGGTAGTATCTTAATTGAAATATGATGCCACGAAGTTAAAAGCACACAATCGTGCAGATTATTGGGTTACTTTCACCTTCACTAGAACTAAGTGGCTCAACCCTGTTCTAGCATGACTGTCCCCCCTGCACACACAGTGAGCTCCATGAAGACATGCCTTGCCAAGGTTGGACTGGGAGATCATGCTCGCACAGAGCACTGACCTCAACCCCACTGTACACATTTGGGATGAACTAGAAGACCAACTGCCTCAGGTGTCCCCACCTGACCTTAATAATGCTCTAGTGGATAAATGATCACAAATCCCCACAGCAACACTAAAATTTAGTGGAGAGACTTCCCAGAAGAGAGAAATTTATTAAAACAGCAAAGAGGAATGAAACAAGTCCAAAAAGAGTCCAAAGACCAAGAAATGCATACGAGTGTCCTGGTCAAGTGCTCATATATTTATTTATTTATTTTTCAAGTCAGAATAACAATATTCAGGTATTCATGTCCTATCATGATTTTATAAACTGGAATAAATATGCTTATATTAAAACATATTATATTATTTTTATTTATAATTACTGATAATAATTATATTCTATTAATATTAAATATGTAAATATTAACCCTATGTTAAATCATTCAGAGAAATTATACAATGCACTAGGTTCATGTTAGGCAGAGTTTGACAATTACTAGGGAGTACCAATATGTCGTCCACGCAGCTTCAATGTCATATACAGAGCAAAAAAGTAAAGTATTTTGTGCTATTTGTCCCCACAAATGAAGAAATATACAAATGACAATCAAACTAAGATTATTGCTATCACCGAAGGTCACCATTTGCTCTGACTAAAGAAGAATTACTTGAGAATGGTCTTGTAATTAGGGTCAGGAATCTACGACGGAGTATTAGGGCCACATTAAGAAAAATGTTTTTTGACAGACTTCGAGAATAAAGTCGTAATTTTACGAGAATAAAGACGTAATTTTACGAGAATAAAGTCGTAAATTTACGAGAATAAAGTCATAATATTACGAGAATAAAGTCGTAAATTTACGAGAATAAAGTCGTAAATTTACGAGAATAAAGTCATAATATTACGAGAAGAAAGTCGTAAATTTACGAGAAGAAAGTCGTAAATTTACGAGAAGAAAGTCGTAAATTTACGAGAAGAAAGTCGTAAATTTACGAGAATTTAGTTGTAAACCTGTTCTAAAACGTTTGTGGAGGGGAAATGGCTGGAACTGGTTGACTGCAGGGTTATAGATGGATGCATCAGCGGGCCATTCAGAGGGGTTTTGTGGTTTCTCCAGCTGATAATTAAGATTTTGGATCCAGAGGGAGTCAAACGCCGGCGAGCACAGCGTCTCCGACGCCAGCAGTACACCAACTTTATTCTCGTAATATTACGACTTTATTCTCGTAATATTACGACTTTATTCTCGTAATATTACGACTTTATTCTCGTAATATTATGATTTTATTCTCGTAAATTTACGACTTTATTCTCGTAAATTTACGACTTTATTCTCGTTTAAGTCTTTCAAAAAACATTTTTCTTAATGTGGCCCTAATACTCCGTCGTAGGAATCAGATATCTTCTTCACTATTAAAAAAATAAGCATTTCCTAAGCATTGCTCTCAAAGCGGGATCTCGGTCCTCAAATCGACTTGAACTGCTTTAGTTTAATTTGAATCTTAAGAACAGTAAACCTATAAATATGTACTATACGTCAACTTGAAGATAAAAGTTTTTTTTTATATATAATTGTAAAAAATTTAAACTTTACAAACAGACCTACTTTAAGGCTTCTGTTTTCTATCTGATATCAGCCGCAGTTTTACAACCCTTAATTTCAGACAGGTGGCATTCTGCGCATGCGCTGCCACTTTTCCCTTTTTTATTTATGAGACGGCACGTGCATTACTCACTCTGGCCATTAGGTGGCGCCTCAACACAGCGAGCAGCCTGTCTGAGAGTGTGGACGAGGTAGATGTCTCTCTCTGCAACAATGGTGCGGTGCAATGCGGGGAACTCGCCAATCATCTCCAACATTGTCTGTTCCAGCAGATCTCTTTGTTTGCACTTTTCTACATCTTCTTTACTAAAAAGCACCACACACACACACACACAGGCTATTAAAGGTTCAGAACATTACAGTAAAGAGCAAGTTTAGTCTATCATTATTCATGCACTAAACTGAAAGACATGCACATTAGGCTAATTGGTTGTTCCAGATTTCCCTTAGGTGTGGATGTAAGTGTAAATTGTTGTAGCTGGTCAGGGTGTGCCCTGCCTTCACCCAGTGTTGGCTGAGATAGGCTCCAGTCTCCCCGCGACCCTAGTAGGATTAAGCGGTTCGGCAAATGAGTGAGAGATGAGTGATTGTTTATATGAAGGCAGGAGTTCAGAGTGAGGCTGGGCTGTAGATACCTGATGGGGTCAGACAGGAAGCACAAGCCCCAGGCAAGCCGAGCTTTCTGCCACCAGCTCAGAGCAGCAATGGCACGTTTGAAAGTCACTGGGATTGGTCGATCCCCAAGGTGAAATTTACAGAACGGGACTTTACTTGCCTGCAAGAGAGGAGGAGATTGCTGTGATTTGAGCACCAGATTGTAACCTTATAAACAAACAAACAAAAAATAAATAAAATCAGGCAGCATACAGTGAAAAAAACACCATCTGCTGTCTCATTATACGAATCAGGAACTTGTGTGAATGAGAGAAGACTGTGTGGGAGAGTGTTTATGCCAAACCTCTTTGAAGGCTTCTCGAAACTCTCCTCCAGGCGCCATGCCCAGCTGCTCAGTGATGTGAGCTGAGACTTTTAGCAGCAGGATCTGCATGAGGCCGGACATCATGCCATTCTGATGAAGCAAAACAAAGGTAGGCAAAGTGAATAAGGGACATGTTACAATTCACAGGACACCACGGTCGGCTGTATCGCTCACCTGTTTGATGGCCTGCTGGACCTTCTCCAGGTTGATGTCCTTCGCATCCTTGAGCAGAGTTTTTTCATCCATCTTCAGCATGGACACTCTGTACTGGCACAGTTCCACTACCACCACGTCCGGCTGCACAGCACGGATTGTCTAAAACAAAAAAATAGCCATTAAAGATGGCGAAACGCCT
Source organism: Tandanus tandanus (assembly GCA_039654325.1). Lineage (NCBI taxonomy): Eukaryota > Metazoa > Chordata > Actinopteri > Siluriformes > Plotosidae > Tandanus > Tandanus tandanus. Next base: position 25,904,818 of record JBCNYH010000004.1, read on the forward strand.
CAGACACCAAGTAGCTCTTGAGAAATAGCCCAGGCAAAATCTACAGGGTCAAGGTCATTGTTACAAGATCAAAGGTCAAACAGAGAAACTGAGAAGCATATGCGCACCTACACATTAAAGGAAACCTGCGTGCAAGATTTAAGAATGATCCACCCCAGCAGTTCTTGAGAAAAAGCCCAGACAAAATTTAAAGTGTCAAGGTCACTGTAACCAGGTCAAAGGTCAGACAGAAAAACTGACAAGCCTGTTCACACCTACACACCATATGAAATAGTGCAAACTAAATTTCAGACTGATCCACCCACAAGTTCTTGATCAATAGCCCAGCCAAAATTCAAATGTGGACGCAGATGCAGGCCATGATAATACCCTGATAATACCCAGCCAAAGGAGCACACAAATTAATACATGCCATACAGAATGCTAAATTTTGATGTTTTGAGCCCTTCTAAAAACCTGTCGTCAGAAGTGACGCTCACACGCACAAGTCTAAGACTATAAATGACTTAAAATCTTCAGTATGGAGGAGTAAACTAACATTAATCTGAATCTTTTACCATTCACCTAATGGTACATGCTACATTTTTATTCACCGTATGACCTCAACCGAAAACCACCGCTACACTGTGATCATCTGTGCTATACAGCGAGATGAGTTTCTTTCCTTTGCCCTGTGGAGAGGCTTAATATTACAACTGCCATGCTGACAAAAAAACAAAAAAACAAACAAACAAAAAAAAAAGAGCTGCATCCCTTTACCAATCTGAGACATGGTGGCTGTAAACGTCGGGATAGATAAAGAGAGTGGTGAGAAATTGGACACTGCTGAAAACAAGTGGATCACACTTGATTCTGTTTAGATTCACCGGATGGTGTAGTGCATCTTGAATGGAAAATCAGGAAAGCACTTCAACCCCCTACATAGACTTCCTGTTTCAAAAAGAAATACTGTACATCAACATTTAGAATCAAATCACAGCACCTAATATACAGTTTTGCCTCTGTGACCTTGAAAAGTAGGTCAAGGTCAGTCACACACAAACTCATCCAAGCACTCATAGTAGTGAGCCAGCATACCAAGTTTGAAAGCCCCAGCTTCAGCACGCAGCAAGTAAATGTTCGGAAACTAAACTGTGGTGGACGACAGACAGACAGAACCCATTCCTATAGCTCCCGAGCCACTTTGTGGTAAATGCAATGAAAATTACTGTATAGTGCTATTTTAATTATGGTGTTAAATATTTGCTTTGATGAATATAGTAATCCTTGCTTTATGAATATTATTATGCCTGCCATATCTGCGTTTAACTCAATCACTTATTTTCCAGCCTGCTTAATCTTACTCACTCACCAATACACACTCACCCACTCACATCCACACCAAGGGGCAATTTGAAACAGCCAATGAGCCTAATGTGCATGTGTTTGGACTGTGGAAGGAAATTGGAGTACCCCGGAGAAAACCCACACAAGAACATGCAAACTCCACACAGAAACGCCCTCTTGCTGTGAGGCGGATGTACTAATCACTACACCAACGTGCCGCACCTGCCTTTATCTTAAACTTCTGAAGTGTAAAAACATTTTTTTGCTAAAATGGTAACCACTGTGGGCGGCACGCTGGCTTAGTGGAGAGCGATGTCGCCTCGCGACAAGAAGGTTCTGAATCTTGGATAAAGTACTCTGTGTGGAGTTTGCATGTTCTCCCTGTGCTTGCATGGGCCTCCTGTGGGAACTGCGGTTTCCTCCTACAGGCCAAAGGCATGCATATTAGATCAACCAGCTACTCTAAATTGTTCTGAATGTGAACAATTTTTGTTGTTGTTTTATTTTATTTTTTTTTAAATATCGGTAGCACTACCTATAGTCAGGTATACCTATAACTAAAGTATGTGCACCTACTTCCCTACTTCTGTACGTGTGTAATTTCATAGCAGAGATTAACGAATGGATTAAACAAATTATTTACTAATAATGAGTAATATTCAGGTCATATTACATGAAAAAATAGTGAAAGGAAACAGGTCATTGTTTTATTTTTACTAATTTATCTTTAAATATATGAACATTGTGCTAAACGATAAAAAACTGACACCCATAAAAGCTTAAACTATTTTTCCCCACGGCATTTAACTGCATTAATGAAAAGCACATTTTTTGTAAATAACAATCAAGAATCTAGTAGACTGGCTGCGGTCCAATTTCTTAGTGCTCCAGTGGAGTGATCTTATAATAAAAGTGTAATAGATTATATTCAATTAAATAATAACCACTAAAGAGCAATCTACATTACTAAATAATACATTTATTTTAAATATATATACTTTGCCCAATAATAATAATTAATAATTCAAATAAATAATAAAAAATAATAATTAGCAAAGATTTATTCTAGAAACAGACTTTATTTCTAGTTTCACTACTCTTCTAGTGGCTTTAGGACCCTCACCGTAGATACATCTTTCTTGCTGCTGTCACTGAAGTGAGCCGTGCCCACCAGATAGACCACACTGCCCTCTGGCGTAGTGAGCTGGGTCACTGTGTCGGGCAGGTCAGGGTTGGTCTGCCTCCGCTGAGCCCGCATCTTCCACAGCACTTCAACCGCCTCCATGTCCACTAGACAGAGAGAGAGAGAGAGAGAGAGAGAGAGAGAGAGAGAGAGAGAGAGAGAGAGAGAGAGAGAGAGAGAGAGATC
>JBCNYH010000004.1:25912750-25934624 GCA_039654325.1 Tandanus tandanus
GGGAGGGCGGACCCATGTCTCCTCTTCGGGCTGGGCCCGGCCGAGCTCCATGGGCAGAAGCCCAACCACCAGGCGCTTGCTTTCGAGCCACTCCCCCAGGCCTGGCTCCAGGGGGGGACCCCGGTAACCCGCATCCGGGCAAGGGAAACTGTGTCCTTGAAATATTTGTGCTCATAGAGGTCTTGTGAATATATATAGTTGGGAATCCTATGCAAAAGTAGGGATCATAGTGACATAGCAGTCAGCACGTTCGCCTCACAGCAAGAAGGTCCTAGGTTCAAGTCCTGGGCTCGAGCACTTCTGTGTGGAGTTTGCATGTGCTCCCCATGCTTCTCAAGGTACTCTGGTTTTCTCCCACAAAGACATGCGCATTAGGCTAATTGACTGTTCCAAATTGCCCTTTGGTGTGAGTGAGAATGGAGTGTGTGTTGGCCCTATGATGGACTGGTGAGCTGTCCAGGCTGTACCCCGCCTTCACCCAGTGTTGGCTGAGCTAAGCTCAGCCTCCCTGCGACCCAATGTGACACATTCATTTTATAGCAAGCATAGCATAGCATAGCTTGTCCAACTTCTAGCATTGGTGTGGGAGGAAACAGGAGGACATACAGACACAAGGGAAACTTGCAGAGAAGTGCAGCACAGACAGTAACCAATCGTCTGTCAAAATTACAAAGACGTTCAAACATTACAAAACACATTATCATGCAATAGTTTAGAGGTGTGCATCAGGACAGGACAGAACTTGTGCGTTTTAGCTGGATGCCAGTCAGTAGAAGCAGTGGTGGTGCAATCTACTATTAACCAACCTGCTAAATTAATTACACTGCCATAAAATACCTTTATGACAGTTCCATGGAAAGTTTTACACATGGAAGTAATAGCAGTAAACCCACTATTTCCTTAGCTCTGACCTCAATATCCCTGAGTTCAGAGTATAGCTAACTGGCTAGCCACTTTCAAACAGAAATGGTTTCCATGCCAGCGGCTAGTCAGTAAAGTGTAATTAAACAAACAAAGGTTTTTTGATGTTTGCAGAGGTTAAATATGGAATCATAATGATAATCAGCTACACACCACCCTCTAATAAGCATTTGGAACTATTATAAAATATTTCAGGAGAACAAAATCCAGCAGGCTTCTCCTCTGCCCAGGAGTTATGAGAAGCTGGTGGTTTCTGTTTTCATTCAAGTGGATGCGGTAAGGTTAATTAACACAGAAGTGTTAAACAAGCCCAAATGTTATGCATCATTTTGCCATACATTTATCAATTTTATTTTCTGTTAAACAGCTTATTTATACAACCTTAGAGTTAATGCCAGGTTTTTCATACTGGTAGCAAATTCAATAATTACAAAGTTAATCACGTGGAATAATAGACAATTATACACCACTGGTAAGAATGGTGTCAATGAATAATCCCCTAGACAGATGTCAAGGAAAATATTCAATTTAACTTTATCCACCAGGTGCATAATTATTTTAGTATATGGGCTGTTTTATAGTTAGGGTTGCCTTTTTAAAATTATACAAGGGACCTCTTTAAGTAGGCACTTGCATACTTTATGACTGTCTCTTGTTTATTGTTGTATAGAGGAAGAGTAGTCCCAGCTACTCTAGTGAAATCTTTTCTCAATTCTGAAATAGTGTTATCAGAGGAAAATATTGCTCAAATTTTGACCAAGTACACAATTCAATTCTCTGCACTGTAATAAAAATAGTAGCCATTACCTGATAAAATTCTGAATTGCACTCCAAATTACCAACTAACTTTTACTTTTGGAGGAATATTTTCATACATGTTCTGTTGTTTGTAAGCTCTATTAATAATCTCAGATAATGTGTTCCGTGAGCTTTTATTCTTAATGCTGTGAATTATTTACAATTCTGATACACTACAAGCAGATGTACTTATTCTAGAGTACCTGTTATACTTTCACCCAGTGTAATTTAGACACCATCTCTTTAACTCTTTTTAAGAGTTTAAGTGTATACTACTTGGAAACAATAAAAAGTAAACTAAAACTAGATTTTTATAGTTTATATTTACATATTTTAACCATGACACTGAGGCAGATCGGGTGAGCTGTGTGCTTCGGGTGGAGCTAGCATTATGTAGTGAATGGTGTCTGTTTTGCTCTGTTCTGCCTTCTCATTCAAATACAAAAGAAATGTTACAAAATGAAAGTAAACTACATGCCATAATGGTATTTTAGTATTACTACAGAAACTAAAACCAAAACTAAAACATGATTTTTATGACTCATTTTAAAATTTTAAGGACAACACTGCTCACACCCCGTGATAAACTGTGAGAGTCCACTGGATTAATTCAAATATTATCTATTCAGATTAATGATTTTTTATGATCACTGGTAACAATATGTACAGTATAAACCCTTAACATGTCCTAAATGATTTTTGTTGAAATATTGTTACATTCATTAATTATTTCCCAAGACACTGTGATGAGTGGTATAAACAACTCTGTAACCTTACATGTAATGTGTTGTTGTCTAGAGATTCATTACTATACAACTTTTTGTGTTATGTTGCATTTATTTTTTAATATTTTGCTATATTTTGTAAAATATTGCTGTGAGATTTGATATTGTTGCGTGAGATATACAGTAGAGTATCATTGCTATGAGCAGTACAAATGAACTTCCTTGCAAAGCCTTACAATTTATTTATATGCCTTGTTTGATGGGTCACACATTTAACTGGTTTAATTTCAATCAATCAGATAGTCAATAAAAGTCACAGTGTATAATAGTGCATGCATGTGTGTGTGTGTGTGTGTGTGTAATAGTTTTGCTGATATCATTCTCATCCTACAATCAATGAGAGTTCACATTACAGTGTACTGTATACATTATAACATACTGTATGTACGGATTATGTCATTGTCAAGCATTTGATTAGGTATCCCATAGTAACCCTCCCACCTCACTGGATGTGTGCCACTAAAATAAAATCCGTTTTCACTATACAAGGCTGCACCTTTGGTTGGTTAGGCTTGTGAGAAACAGTCAATGGTCAGTCATGCTTGGATCATTTTTTATTTCCTTTAAAAGTGTCAACACTGTGACTACAATATTACATTCAGAACATTTCTCAGCAATAACGTGTCCTATCAAATTTCAATAATTGTACCCAAGTGATCTCAATCTACATCTAATCTAACTAAGATTATTAGTGTAGGTAGAGTATCACAGAGCCGTCTGCAAAACAACAATCAGACCCATTTATCCAACAGTTACCATGAATGCAGTTGTATGTGTTTGTGGGGTTAAGTTAAATACAGTAATGAGCAGACTTGTACAAGACAATCTAGATGATATTTATCCATTATATATCTGAATAATGTAACAGAATATGATCAACATGTCATGCAGCATACATTCATTTTAAGTTGGTTTTGCTTCTAATATAACCAGCTTAAAATTGGCAGCCTACTTGATCAGCAGCAGTTTCTCTAGGATCTAAAGGTGCAATATAAGGATATGACATTGCCACATTCACATCAGACTTCACCCAATAAAAGGCAGGTTCATTCAGATTTATAAATATTTGAACATTGGCAAATTTATAGATTTTTCCTTTTTTATTAAAACAGTTTAAAACTAATATGATCTTAAAGTGCATAAATTCATCTTTAATTCGAAGATATTTACATTAAAATTAGGTGAGCAGTGTAGGAATTACAGCAGTTTTCACCCCCCCCCCTTTTTTTTTTTAAATGACCAAAGATTATCAGGCAAATGGCTGCGCATTTGGAATCTGTTGCTGTTAACTTATAACATGAATTCCAAGGAGCTGTCACTGCTATTGAGGCAAGCTATCATGAAGCTAAAAATGTTTACATGTCCCTCAGAGAGGTAGAAAAACAGTCTGTGTATCCGAATCAACTATTCTTAAAAAGAAAAAATGCACTGGTGTGCTCAGGATTACCAAAAGACCTGGAAGACCATAGAAAACAGTTGTGGTGGACGAACGAATTGTTTTTCTGGTGAGGAAAAATAGTCCTTCTCAACAAATCAAGAGCACTTTTCAGGAGGTAGGGGTATCTGTGTTAAAGTCAACAATTTAAAGAAGTCTACATTAGAGTAGAAACAAATAATTTTCTATAAGATATAAACCACTGGTAAGTTACAAAAACAGGAAGATCAGATAAGAGTTTGCTAAAACATAATAAAAACCCATACAGTTCTGAAACAGCATCCTCTGGACAGATGAGAAAAAGATCAACTTGTAGCAGAGTGATGAAAGAGAAGTGTATGGAAAATGGATCATGGGTCGAAGCATACCACCTCCTCTCATGGCATGGGTGCATATGACTGCCATTAAAACTGTTTTCGTTGTATTTATTGATGACATGACTGCTAACAAAAGCAGGAGAATTAATTCTGAAGTGATGAGGGCAATATTATGTGCACAGATTCAGCCAAGTGCTACAAAACTCATTGGACAGTGCTTCTCACTGCAGATGGACAATAACTGGTAAAATATATTTTTATCATGTAATAGGCAAGGAGTCAGCCTGACCTGAATCCATCCGAGTGTATATTTCACTTACTGAAGCCAAAACACCCCAAGAAGAATCAGGAACTGTAAAAAGCTGCAGTAAACACCAGGCAGGGCATCATCCGAGAAGAAACCTAGTGTCTGGTGATATCTGTGGTCTCCAGGCTGCAGGAAGTCATTTACTGCTATGGATTTGCAAAATTTCAAAATGACAATTATATGATTACATGTATGTTCATTTGTTTAATTATGTTTGGTCGCTTAAAAGAAAGAGTGGCATATATCAGGTGCTGCAATTCCTTCACAGTTCACCCAGTTTGGTAGTAAGCAACCTTTTAATAAATCTAAAAGTTTGCATTTTAATCTCATATACATTAGGTAATTTAAACTCCTATATAATGCTGTTGGTTGCAAAAAAAACCAACAACAACTTGGATGATGTCCAAATACTTATGAACCTGGTTTTTAAAAAATCATTAATTGTACTAAGAGACTAATATTTCTTACCCAGCTGTGTGCTTAATAATATTTCCAGGATTTCTTTGTTGGATAAACATTTAACACAAATAGTGTGCTGAATGGATATCCATGGACTGACTGCTCATGAGGGATCCACAGTTTGATTTTCATATATTTTTGCTTAGCTATACTAAATACAACATTAGATTAAATCCTTTTTTTTTCAGACAACATTCAAACAAGTCTACAGAATAAAAAAAGTGTCTCTGTGCATTTTGGTACTACTGAGTTCTAGCTAGAGATGCAATTAATCTTGCATTATGGAATTGCTGGAGCGTGACATAATTGGTAATTACAGATGAGATTTATAATGAAAAAAATTTGTATTTCTTTACAATACACAATATGTCAGGTGACTCAATGGGTTTCAAATGCGTCAATGCAGCATTTATCTGTAAAGGTAACGGCCATGTTAATAAAAGGACAGCTGGTGCTTCTACTGGAGAGGATGCAGTTAACCTGTACGACTCCATTTTTTTTGTTAATGACCAGGTATTTAAATCACTATTTTAGATGTAATATGCGCTGTTGTTTCAGATGATATGTCATAGTACCCATTTTCCAAAATGAATGTATTTGCTGATACTGAGAATCCTCACAATTTGGACCTGAATTTATAAACCACACTACGAACAATCCCATCCATTCATCCGTGGGTTGAAGAACCACATGATTTGAATAATGCAACACATCTATATGTTATGTGTATAGTATATAGTATGGATAATGCATATTATTGCAACAAGGATTTTGTGCATTTGCATAATTTAATGATATATATGCTATATTGCATTGGATACCTGCTGAAATCCACAGAACAACATGTCAATCAGATAAAATCAACTGGAAAGGTATGTTTGATGTAAGACATGTGCAATGAGGTGTGTAAAGTATGACATATTTCTTATTAAAAATGTTTTTTTTTAATGTTGAATTGATGTCCACGACCCCATCTTTAGCTTTGGAATGACACAGGAAAACCATTCAAGTGAGCACCAGTGTTTGCACCTCTTACCCTTGAGTGATATGTTTCATTAAAATTGGTTATTTACTGGCAAAAAAAGATATTTTCCAAGTACCTGTATATGCAATGAATTCACTGTCCCTCTCTCTGGCGGAGAGTGCAAAGCTCTGAGCTCATTGTTTCCACCTATAACTCAGAAAGTGTTAGAGTGTGGTTGCTTTGTGTGAATCAGTTTACCCTTCTACAGCTTGGCGCTTAGGTCAAACGATGAGAGGTGTCAGTATGTGCTTATCTTTTTGTATGTGTCTTCAGCACTCTCCAGCAGCAATGAGTTCACCAGGTCTTTCCACCAGTTTGTCCCTGTGGCCTTGCTCCTCCTCCTCCTCCTCATAGAGAGTATGGTGGATGCTGAGCAGCGGATGTGAGGGGTTACAGCTGTAGGACGCAGGCTGACTCACAGGCTCTGGGTTTGGTTTGAGCGGCTCATTGGTTTTGGGTGAACCAGAAGTAGGCAAACTTGGTGTTTCTCCATTCATATAAGAAGTGGTGGACAGGGTCACGGTGGAAAATGCACTGGTGGTGGTTTGAGGAGGAGGGTCATTCTTTTCTAAAGGGTTTAAGAAAGGAATGAAGACAGAACAATAATGAATGAATGAATGGATGAATGAATGTTTTATTAAATACTAATTATCAAAAGGTTCTGTAACAGCAACTAACAGCAAATAATAGTGCACTCATTCAAATTCTATTAAAATACACTTTTTTTTATTCATTTCAAGAGAGAGAGAGAGAGAGAGAGAGAAAGAGAGAGAGAGAGGATGTGGATGTTCGATAAATATATACAAATAAAAAATAATTTATTATTTACCTTTCACGTGAGCTACATGGAAAGTACTGTGATATGCTGATTTTCGTTCCACAGGAAATTGTGTGTGTGTTTGTCTATCCGCAGTCCACGAGTGCGCGCTCTGTCCTAGTAAGTTATTATCTTTCACGTGAGCTATATATTGTTCATGTTGTTTTTTGAGAGCTTACGACAAATGTGAGAAATGGAAAAATTGTACTGAAGTAATATTACGATACTCATTACATTTACATAGACAGGAACTTTCTATGAGAGCTTACGGAAATTGTACTAAAGTAGAACTGCTGGAGGGAACACACGCGTTCACTGACCTTTCACGCGTTATGACTGCTCGGACACACGCATGCTGTTAGACCTGTTGGAAAGTTCCTGCCTATGTAAATGTAATGTCTATCGTAATATCACTTTACTTTAGTACAATTTCCGTAAGCTCTCAAATACTATATTCATTACATTCATCTTCAAGTTAGTCAGAGCATGTGTGCGTCCAAGTACCCATTAAACATGAAAGGTCAGTGAACGCGTGTGTGAATCTGTAATCGTTGATACATTTCTGTTTTATAAGAGAAATAAAACACTTCTATGCATACTTCTAGACATTCTACTATTGGAAAATGTTCTATAATACATGAGAAATGACAGGCCTTCGGCCACTGTATATAACACCCCCTCGATCTGAACAATTCTCCATATCATACTTCGCTTCATTCAATAATTGCTTAATAATCAACTTCAGGGTTGATTAGGGGTTTGAAACTCTGTTGATTATTTTCTTATAACAGCATGCTTTACCATGTTGTCCTCCTTGCATAATTCCGAACAGACTTACCAGTGAGTGTTGAGGAGACATGGACCACGGTATGTGTGCCCTCTATGTATGTAGAGTCCAGAGAATGGTCAGCAGCTGGGGGCTGTGGATTACTCATTTCTGATTTAGGCTTCTGGATGGTCGACATGTACGGATGGACATCCAGGGAGAAATTACGAGTGTGCTTTTTCTCTGTCCCATTGTTTGGTTCTGTAGTTTTCAGGAGTCATGAAACAAGATTGAATCAGTTACTTTATTGAATACACTTTCAGAAAAAAGGGTCACATCTACAACTCTTGGTTCTGTACATAACCCTACACCATTCATTCATTCATTTTCTTAGCCGCTTAATCCTAATTAGGGTCGCTGGGAGGCTGGTGGCCATCTCAGCCGACTCTGGACGTGAGCGGGGTACACCCTGCACAGCTCGCCAGGCCATCGCAGGGCCCAACCCTACAACAGTATTTCCTTTTTTAGAAAAACTATTAAATCTAGAACGGTATAACCCTACAGCCAGTGGTGGCTCATGTATTGGGGCAATTCTATAATACTTTAAAATAAAAATGGTTTATGGGCCACCATGGTGGTGTAGTGGTTAGCACATCCGCCTTATAGCAAGAAGGTCCTGGGTTTGAGTCCCGAGCTTGCTCAGGATGTTTGGAGTCTGCATGTACTTTCTGTGCTTGCATGGGTTTCTCTGGGTAGTGTGGTTTCTTCCCACAGTCCAAAGTCATGCACATTAAGCTAATTGGCTGTTCCAAATTGCCCCTAGGTGTAAATGTGATTGTGAATGGTTGTGTGTGTGTTTTGGCCCTGCGATGGGCTGGCGTGTATGCCGAGTACAGAATGTACCCCGCTTTTGCCCAGGGGAGGCTGTGACCCTAAAAATTAAGATTAAGCGGTTTGGCAAATGATTGAGTGAGTAAAAGTGGTTTACTCTTACAGTGTTCCTGGTAGTTTGTCATCATTCATTAAAAATTGGTTCCAAATGATATTTGTTGAATTTCTGTGCAAATACACATGCTATAATGTGTAAATATTCAGCTTACTGGTTCAAGGGTGGTGGTAAAATGAAAGTCTGTGCAAGTGCTTAAACTTTTTGTGATCATGTGATCTGAAGCTGATCTCTTGTTTGTTGGCATTACACCTGCGGTGTAGCTCTCAGCACTCGACCCTCTCCCAATTCTATTGGCAGCCAACTGAAATTTTTTAATGTTAAAATTTTTTCACTCTAATGCAATTGTACAGTTCTTGACACTATATTCTCAAGTTCACCCCCTCCCGCAGATCCCTTTTTCAGCATGACATTAATGTTATATTCATGGAACCACAGAAATAAAAGAAAATATTGTTTTATGTGATTGCATAAGCTCGAAGCTCATGCTGTCTTTTTTTTTTTTTCTTTTCTTCATTCAACTCAAGTTCACAGACGCCGGTTAGCATGTCTGTGATTATTATGAAATTAGCTTGATTAGAAGAGACAGAACTGTAGTCTGTGTCAACCATGCCTCAAAACTCCAGCGCTGTTGTGATGAAGTGTTTAAAGGTAGACCCGAATATTTTGAATAAGAAATGTGCGTAAGTGTATGTGTGACCAAATTCCAGTCCAGTCTGATTATTCATGATATATCACTAACAGTATCACATAAATGTTTATATATGCCATTTTATTAACATACAGAACCTACATAGAGTGTTTCTGTGTCCTATACCGCAGTGCAACTGTTCTATATATGGCTGAGGCTTTCTAGCAAAAACTATCAAGATTAGCTAAATGGGGAAAAGACTGACATAGTCTGACGGCTGTATGTTGGCAACATGGTGGAGCCGATACAAGTTTGCAATTTACACATACTTATATGCGTGCTTCATTGCGGAAAATACATACGTGTGTTAACTTAAACTGCACCAAGTAGGAAGGTGTTTGTGTGTGTACATGTTGACACATTCGGTTCTAAAGTGGACTGAAAGAAACATTGGATTTTATATACACCTACACACGGCGGCACAGTAGTTAGCACGATCGCCTCTCAGCAAGAAGGCCTGGGTTCGGTTCCAGGGCTCTGGGCGTTTCTGTGTTGAGTTTGTATGTTCTCCCTGTGCTTGCGTGGGTTTCCTCCGCGTACTCCAGTTTCCTACCACAGTCCAAAAACATATACAGTAGGCTAATTGTCTGTTCCAAATAGGTGTGAGTGTGAGTGTGAATGGTTGTGTGTGTTTGCATTGCGATGGTCTGGCGAGCTGTACAGGGTGTACCTCGCCCAGAGTCGGCTGGGTTGGGCACCAGCCTCCATGTGACCCTAATTAGGATTAAGCGGTTCAGAAAATGATTGAATGAATTAATATATACACACACAGATTAATAACGTTTAACTACGGAAAGGACAGATGAGTTCTTCTAGAGTTCTAAACGATTCTAGTTCTGACATACATATGTGTATATTTCAATCACAAGTAAAATCTGATTACACCTCAAAAGTGCGGAATTTAGGGACAGTGGATTTTTTCAGGAAGATGGTCTAGGAAAGACCTTCAAACATTTCCACCTTCTTTCTAGGGAACAAACTGACAGATATTAATGTTTTAAAGTTATCATGGGGGGGAAAAAAAATCACTTTTAACTGATAGTTAACCTTTATTGGATTATTGGCTTCTTGTTGTTTGTAGTTGTTTGTTTTTTGTCAGGATTCATCCAAAATACAGTGGGTTTCTCAGACTACCACACATAAATAACACAGTTTCACATTAAAACCCAACAAGGAACCGTTAAATGCGTAAACACTCATACTATGCACTTTGGTTGGTTGGTTGGTTGGTCTGTATTGCCGGATTAGAAAGTGGTCTAGACAAACAATCTGGTAAAAAACAATCCTCATTTTAATCATTGTCCTGTCTGGTGTTAGCTAATAGTTTGTAATTTACCTTTAGGAGGATACTGTGTGCTCTTGGTGTCCAGTATAGGAGCGATGATTGTATCTGCTACGGTCTTCCTCCGCAAAGGTTTAGGTTTTTCTGCTTTTATGCTGTTCTCTAACCGGGTCAAAGTGAGAGGTTCCTGGATAAACATTGGGGGGAAAAAACATACTCAACTAGAATATTTAGAAGAAAACTTTCTGATAAAGATGTCTTTACTGCTGCTGTAGTTGGTTCACAGGACAATAATGTTTAGAATGTAGTTTAAAAATTAGGCAGGGACATTACCAATAAAATAATATCTGCATAATACTGAGATGATGTGATCTGTTTTCGCTTTTATTAAAACATTTTGGAAAGCACATAATGACTGTTTAGATGTATCCAGTGTAAAACATGCAAGACTGTGTTCCTAGTTTCATAAATAAATCATTTTTTGGTTAGTGCCATGCATTAGTTAGTTATAAACAGAATCATGTTAGCTTACTTTAAATGGCTGTGGCAGAGGATTCGATGAAGGAATCCACTTGATCTTTTTCCGTGGTCTCTTTATAACTGTTTCTACTCCCATGTCTCCAACCCCGAGAACAGAAGGATCCATGCTGGGGTCACCTGTCTGAATTCCAGACTCTCTAACAGTTGGTGTGGCATCATGGTTGGACTGAGCTAATGCAGCCAGTAATTGTCGCACCACATTGTCATACATAAGGTCACTCTCATTGGTGATGAAGTCCAGCCTGTTCAGAGACTTGATGTGGTCCCTGTTTTCATTACAGAACATGGCCAGGATGTTAATATCACAAAACTGAGACTTCTGCCAACGCCGCCGTGTCTTGATGCCGACTTTGTGCAACTTGTCAAATACAAAGTTGGATTTGCGCACCACAAACAGATGCAGAAGATTAAGTAAAATGATGAGGTTTACGGAGCAGAGCAGTGCAATGTCTACAGCAGCCATAATGCGCTGCAGCTGCACAGCTGGCAGCTTGCAGTTCACACTGAGGTGCAACTCAGGGATGCTGCTGATGTCAGGTGGCTCACCCAGCATGCACGTGAACTCGTTTTGCCGTTGCCGGGCATAGTATGTGCTCAGGTAGGTGATAGGAATGGAACTGAGGCAAATGATGGCTAAATGCCTGGCTAGATAAAGCTTGGCTAAAAAGTTACTTTGCCCTCGTTGCTCTAGATATTTTTCGAAAAGATTCTGCTCTGGGCTTTTCTCCTTCTCTGCATTCTCAATAATCTCTCGCCGCTCACGCTCACTGATCCCAGGCCCTTTGGATTGGATCTGCTTCTCAATCTTGGGTGCTCTGCCCTCAGCTGCTCGGTGGTAGCAGTTGTCAATCTCTTGAAGGAGAAAGTTGAGTTCAGAGGTAAGGCGTGTGGATGCAAGGAACTCCCAGCCTAGTGCTGGAACATACATGATGCCAGCAAATGCTAGCAGGGCGTAGGGCAGAAACTTATGCTCAAACAGAGAGGGTCGAAGTTCAGGATCAATCCCAGGAATTGCATCACGTAACTCTGTCCAGCAGTAACCTCTAGCATAGAGTGCCTGATCACGTGTAAAATTGTGTGGGGTGTAACAGTATATTGATTCCTCTGAAAGAGAATCATGCAAGAAAAAAGGATTTAAAATGTATCCTCTTACAAGGTTATCTGTACACCTCATTTGACAAACATATCCTAACAGAATTATTCAGTATCAGCATGAGGTCTGCCTTCCTGAGAATCCTGTTATCAGTTTCATGTAGTTATATTGTATAGCAAATAACCTTATGGGGGTGGCGCAGTGGCGCAGTGGTTAGCAAGAACAGCAAGAAGGCCTGGGCTCGATTCCCGGGCTCAGGCCGTTTCTGTGTGGAGTTTGCATGTTCTCCCCGTGCTTGCGTGGGTTAACTCCGGGTACTCCGGTTTCCTCCCACAGTCCAAAAACATGCAGAGTAGGATAAGTGGCTGTGCCAAATCACCCCTAAGTATGAGTGTAAGTGTGAATGTTTGTGTGTGTGTTGGCCCTGCGATGGCCTGGCGAGCTGTCCAGTGTGTACCCCACCCTCGCCCAGAGTTGACTGAGATGGGCGCCAGCCTCCTTGCGACCCTAAATAGAATGAATGAATAGCGGCTTAGAAAATGAATGAATGAATAATCTGACGGAAAAATCCAAATAATCCAGATGACAGAAGAAGACCCAATCCGTCCATTAGGAATGCAATGAATTCTGATGTAATAGATATGAAATTATTTGTACATTATCAACAAAACATTACCTCCCGCAGGTGCTGGTGTAATTTCTTTATCTGCCATTTTCCTTGTATTGTATATTTAAAATGAAAGTATAAACTTGCAGACACTTACACACCCATTATCATAAATTCCAAACTTTTCAATCTTCTCAACTGTATGAGCAGTCTTATCTTTGGTCTGCTTTGATTATTTAGTAATCCCTCCCGACTCCCTTTATCCTCTGCTTGTGACTCTGTGTAACCTTACAGTAGGTTTCTACTGCTATGCAGTCAAACTGACTCAGCATTTAGCTTAAAGTCCCCATTTCTTTTGGGCTTTTCCTCACATTCATTATACACTCTCTTCCTCCCACTCTTTTACCCTCCCCATTTTGTTTTTAATCTCTTCACTGATTTCTAACGCTAAGAAATCACCACTGCGCACTTAACCCCTCCCATGCTGGCCAGCAGATGCCCGAGTCGGGTGAAACACGATAAAGCTGTGAAGAGTAGTATGACCCAAATGATATCATTTTAAAACACCATATTTAATTTAGGGGCATAGCATTCACCAAACTGATGTATTAATTCAGGGCAAGCATGTAAAAATCAGTTTTGAAAGAAGTATATTATATGTTTGCATTTCAGTAAATACTAGGGGTATAACACAGTGACCCTATCTGTATCTGTATATATCTCCATATATCTCCAAATCAGTAACAACATGCACATATTACAGAAAAAGCACATACAGAACATGCATACTGTATGCTAATCACACGCACAGATTGCACTACCCACTGCACAACATTAGGTTAATCAAATCCATCAAAGTGGCATGTATTGTACATGAGCATTCTCTGTGTTACACCCCACTACTTCAGGCTACAATGTGTATATGGCTAAGGCTATATGTGTATATGTTTACTGTATGTCTATGTCTACCACATAATGTTGTGTATAGTTAAGAAACCTGCTGCTGAAACTTAAATATGAAGAAACTATTACTCTACATATCTGTGGAACACTTTGTATGGGACAAATAATGTTTAAATCTTGAGTCTTGAATATGTGTATCTGTATTTGGATTTAAACCTAAAGTGGGCATGATCTAAAACAAAATGGTTTGAGCTAGAAATGCCAGCACTCTGATAATGGTCTGTGAGTTCTGGCCCTGTGCAGATCATTCATTCATTTATTTTCTGAACCGCTTAATCCTAATTAGGGTCACGGGGAGGCTGGGGCCCATCTCAGCCGACTCTGAGCGAGGGCAGAGTACACCCTGGACAGCTCGACAGGCCATCACAGGGCAGAAACACACTGACGGCTATGCAGCCTACTCTTGACGAAAATTAGCAGATGGTTCTATTACATGCTTCTCACCACAGACAGTGAGAGACATGGCTGGCCTTTGATAACAGGGGGACAGCAGTGACAACCCGTTGGTAGTGGGGCTTGAAGCTTGGGATCAGTAATCCATCACCCTACCACCAGGCCACCAGGCCACCACTGCCCCCTGTGCAGATCACTTAGGCTGTTATTATTTTTGTATATACTTCTGCATCTGTGATATTTTCTAATGGATTCAGTTCTAAAATCGTGTGGGGGGGGAAATCCCCCAAAACAAAACACCCTTGAACATCTGTAACATCCTAGGCACCTTCGCCAAAGCTCAGATGGTCTGGGTTGCTAGATTTCTGATCATCAGTTTGCTTTTCACCACTTCTCCTGCGCTCATCTACTCACCTGTTCTCAGTTATGTTAAATGGGTCTTGTTATTCCGTGGGGTTTCATTGGCTGTCCTATCAGCTTGTCTTCTGTTTAAACCGGCTTGAGCCACTTGTCCTTGTCCAATCGCCATTGTGCATCCCACTCATGTCTGTCTGTCCTTCCCTTTAGTGAGCCTTAACATTACCCTGCCTGGTTCACATCCTCTGCCCAGAAGCTTAAGGACTATGTGATCTGTTTATTCTTGTTGGATTGTTGGACCATGCTAGTTTTTTTCCTGTTGGACTAAAATACTTGTTTGCTTGTTGTGAGGAGATTCATGCTTTTTTCTGTTTGTGTATCTTTTGCGCTTTCATAAAATAAGACTTTAGACTGAAGTCATGACAACATCCCCATGGACACTGTTGCTTTTATCAGTATATTTAAACAAGCAAACGTCATAATGTATATATAAACTAAATTTTTTTAATCAAATAAGGAAAATAAGTGTGCTTTGGATTTATCGCACATTCAAATTCATAAAATTTGAATGTTTGGGGCGGCATGATGGTGTAGTGGTTATCTCCGCCTTACAGCAAAAAGATCCTGGGTAAGTCGCGGGCTTGGGGAGGGTGTTTCTGTGTGGAGTTTGCATGTTTTCCCCATGCTTGTGTTGGTTTCCTTCGGGTACTCCAGTTTCCTCCCACAGTCCAAATACATGCACATTAGGCACTTTTTTGTGTGTTGCCCTATAGTGAACTGGTGACCTGTTTTATGGTGTACTCCAGCTACATTCAGAGTCAGCTAGGATAGGCTCCAGCCTCTCTGCAATCCGAGTAGGATAAAGCAGTTTGGCAGATGAGTGAATGAATATTCCATATTAAGTGGCATTATTTAAACATCCTGCAGGTGAAACCTATCTTATTGAAACTGGACATCTAGGGTGTGGTGTTCTCTTTGCTTTTGAAGTGTGTGGTGTCATCATGCCAGAATCTGAAAAGCTCTCTAAAGCTATTGATAAATTTTTGAGTGTGTGCCAGGATCTAAAGAGCTTTCTAAAGCTATTTGGTCAATTGTTGAGTGTGTGCTGCGCTAATCATCTACATTACTTTCTGTTGTCTATTCCAAGTACTGACAGCTTAAAGTGTAAGGGGCAGAAGGGGTCTTTTTTAAGTGGTGGTATCTTCATTTCCATGCCCAGCTTCTATTTTATCATCATCGGTATTGATCCTTTACAGCTTTGTGTGAATGCATGTGTGATTGGGTGTGGGTTTTCTCTCCTCATTGCTTTTATTTAGTGCTTCTCCACTGGTAAACCTCAGGCCTGAACTCTACCTTATCTTTTCATGATGTATATATGAACTGGCCAATTAGTTCTTTTCATACTGTTTGTTAATAGAATATTATTGATGGGTAAAACAAGGTCTTCTGCTTCATAGTATAATATATGTGAATGCCTTTATGGTTAGTGGTACTCTGTTGGGGTAAATAGGGTAGCGTTACCTGCTCCTTTACACGGATCACTCTACTCTGAGGACAAAGAACTTCATACCATCAGTGAAGCATGGTGGTGGAAATTATATGCTTTGGGGACAAGTTCTGAGGCCAAAGGTATACTTACTGTCTCCCAAGGAGAATATTACGTCTTCTGGTTTTTATTTTTGGTGAATAACTGATTGAAAAGGTTAATTTTCCATTTGATTTTCTTCAAGTATATCACATTTATCTGTTGGCACTGTATTAAAGATGGTGAAATGTTAGTTTGTTAAAGTATGCTTCAAAAAAACTTTTTCATATTTTTTTTACTTATCAAACCACCATGACCCTGACAAGGCAGTTACCCGGTTACCACATTGCTCAGTACATTCCCTTATAAAATACTGTCAGTTTCATATCTGGCTGTTTAAACACACTCACATGAAAGAAAAACCTCCATGACCTTTATGGTGCACATGCCAGTCCCACTTCACCTCTGTGCTTTTATATGAACACAGTATCTATTCATTCTGAATAATGTACCCATATTCCTCCCTATTGCATACTATATGTCAGTACCCCAGGCTGAAATCACCTACTACATTTAATTAAGATGTGCAGCAAATTCAAACTCAAAGCACCAACCTGCAAAATTCCGTGTAAAGACCAGAGTGACTAACAAGATGGGGATGATAACTGTTCCTATGGTGACGACTCGGTCAAAGGGCAGCTCAAGTTTGAGCTGCACCATGAGTCCAGCTAGTGCACTACCCTTCTCATCCTGCGTGGAACCGGGCAGGATCAATTCCTTCAGCTTTTCCCCTGCAAGGAGAGCGGTGGCCATGTCTAAGTTCTGATCAAAGAGGTTCTGCATCCGGCACCTGAAGCCCACCCACAGCTATATTCCACGATGCATCTGGTTGAACAGTTCACACTTGTCCATCACAGTCTCAATGGTGATTCTGGATAAGGTCTGTATATTGTATTATTGGATGGATGGGCAAAGACAGAATAGAACTGTTTCTATTGGTCAAATCCTGCTCCTGAGGTATGTTCAGTGCTGTGCTTAATCCATGTAGAGTCCAGTGCAGTTAGTCTGGCTTTGCTCACAATACACCTGTAAAAACACACACGCACACACGCACACACAACACACACACACACACACACACACACACACACACACACACACACACACACAGTGGTAAGAGATCATACATGTGCTTTATCTTTGAAGAAAGTCAGAAGAAAGCTGTAATTCTACTGAAGTGTGCTTGTGTGTGCAGATATTATGGCATTGGATCTCCATATTGCAAACCCCAAATCTTTTGAATGTTCATTCATTAATTCATTTATCTTCAGTAACTGATTTCTCCTGGTTACAGTAGATCCAGAGCCTATACTAGGAAAACTGGACATGAAGAGTGATTATAACTTGGATGGAACACAAGTCCATCACAAGGCACCAAGGCCAATTTAGAGTAGCCAACCCACCTATTGGTATGTTTTATGGACGGGAAAGGTGGGACTACACACTGCACTACCTCGTTGACTTACAGAGTGCTAAAATGAAGTCCTTTAGAAATTATTTTGTGCAAAATTATCTTCAGATAACACAAACATGATGATAAAATATATCTTAGAATTTGGGGTGGAAAAATCAGAAAGATGCAAAAGTGCTTTATGTTTCTGTGCATCTTATGTTTACATGAATTTTAAATGACTGCAGTTTAAAGCACTATGCTTCACTTAGTTATTGTCAGGATCTTGATCAGGAATTGAAGGATGACAGGAATTAACCATGGAATTAACCATGTACACTCATCCCTTCACATATACTGACAATTTATAGTGTAGTAACAAATTCAGAATGTTTTTGGGACATTGTAGGAAACTGAAGAATCCTGAGGAGACTAACACAGAAATGGGAAAACAGATGCACAGATTTTACTCTAAACCAATTACACTGCACCCGGTGAGGCACAAACAATATCTATTAAGTTTAGACCTGTATAAAATCACCTTGTGGGCCACATAGTTGGGGATGCCAATATCATATGTGTGCATGCTGTAAGCAGAAATCTTACAAGTTATTTAGATTCTTGATGATTTAGCTTATTTATATTAGTGTTCCTTGTGGATGTAACAAGTAGAGCAACTCTCCATTTGTCTTCTTTTTTAATCCTGATTTTTTTTTTATCCACAGATTTGATAACACTGTGCTGAGACATTTTTCATTTTTAAGTATTTCTTCTCATATTGCATTTAGGCCATTGACGCTGCTAATGACTGCTAATTCCTGCTTGAGTGGAATATAGTTGGCTAATGAAGTAGACATAAAAATATTTTTATATAATTAATTATACATATATTATATTATATTATATTATATTATATTATATTATATTATATTATATTATATTATATTATATTCATTTAAATTCATAATGTATCATTTATTATTTATTAATTCATTTTCTAAGCTGCTTAATTATAATTAGGGTCACAGAGAGGCTGGAGCCCATCTCAGCTTACTCTGGGCGAAGGCGGTGTAAACCCCGAACAGCTCAGCAGGCCTGCGCAGGGCAACAGCCGTTCACACATACAACCATTCACACTCACTCTCACAGCTAAGGGCAATTTGGAACAGCCAATTAGCCTACTGTGCATGTTTTTGGACTGTGGGAAGAAACCGAAGTACCCAGAGGATGTGCTGACATAATTGCAAAAGGGTTTTCTAATGATCTATTATGCTTTTAACATGACAAACTTGGATTAGCTAATACAATGTGCCATTAGAACAGAAGTATGATAGTTGCTGAAAATGGGCTGTTGTGTGTATATGTAGGTATTTCTTAAAAAAAAAATACAAGTGTTTCCATGTGTAATAGCTCTGCACAACATTAACAGTGTCTAAATGAATTTAATTTCATTGAAAAGGTGCTTCTCTTTTAAAAACATTCTTCTGTATATATACACACACACATATATATATATAATATAATAATATTGATGGGAGAGGGAGCACATTGCTCTGATAATTACTATTATAACTGTATATTGAATAACTATTGTACTGTAGTTCTTGGTCTGTTTTTTTTTTTTTTTGTAAGAATTAGCAACTCATTTTCAAAATGTCAAAGTGAAATTTAGTACCAGAAGTTTAGTTTTGTTCATTTCAGTTGATAATAAACATTAGCAAGCATTAATATAGCATTATTAAGCATAATGTACAGTACTGAGAAAGTCTTAGGCACCCCTTTTTTTAGTTCTGAATACTAAATTATTAAGTAGACACAAAAGCATTTTCATATCCAAATATTAGTTTTCCATGACAAAATTAAATGGTACAAAACATTTTCATGTTGTAAAAAGCATATTACATAAGGCTGGATAGAAAAAAAAATCTCAGTTTCTCATCAGCGCCTGCACCCAAAACTTATTTTAGTTTTTAATTTTTTTAAAACCACATTCAAAACCTTGGAAAACGCCTCAGACTACATAAAAACAACACAGAATGCGATTCAGTGTTCAATGCTATGATTGTGAGATTGGTTTAGTTCTGTTTGAAATAGTTAATTAATTCATTCATTTTCTGAACGCTTAATCCTAATCAGGGTTGCGGGGAGGCTGGGAGTACACCCTGGACAGCTCGTCAGGCCATCGCAGGGCAGAAACACGCTGACGACAATGCAGCCTACTCTTTACGAAAATCAGTAATGGTTTTTACATGCCTCTCACCACAGACAGTGAGAGACATGGCCGGCATTTGATAACCCAGTTACCTGCACTGGGGGGACAGAAGTGACATCCCGTTGATAGTTGGGCTTGAACCCCGACGTTGGGGTAATCCAGCACCCTACCACTGGGCCACCACTGCCCCTGTTTGAAATAGTTATATTTTCTAAAGATTTTTGGAACTGCAAGGCTGCCGTTCTATAGACAGTTTATGAAAGTTTCAGAGTTTAATACATGTTAAATGTACATGTACATGTAAAAGCCTGGTCTGGTCATCTAAGGGGTATTGTATAGCTTCAGTCACTTTACATCAGGCGGCATCCATCTGAGCTGGGAGAGGAGGCTTACCCGGAAGTGCAATACCACCAGGGACTGGGTGCAGAGGACTTCCGGTTTCATAGACTTCCATTCAAAAAATCTCAGTTGCTCACCTAAAATACTGAGTCAATAGATTTTTCTCCACAAATCGTTTGGGTTAATTTACTAATTTATATCCTCCTTATCGATTCTGTGTTTTTTTTTCTTCTAATAGTCGCACGGTTAATAAGATATTAGACCCACGTGTTTGCATATTTTGGGGGCGTGTCTGGCTTTTATTGACGTCTCTGGAATGATTTGAGTGACAGCCGGTGTGTGCATGGAGCTAACAGTATCATCACCGGCTAACTGAAGTTTTTTCAGTAAGTAAATATTTGTTTTCTTGACGGTTTCCAATTTTAAAGCACGGTATATACATTTTTACATTAAATATAATGTTTACAATGCACTCTAGAAGCTGTGTTAGTCCTCGAGTTTAATTATACTGTGTTGTTGTAATGCACTGCATTAATTAATGAAACTGTATATCAGGACACCATGACAGTTGAGGTTAAGATTTACAGTTCAAGGGATTTAAATGTGATTAAATCAGTAATGTAGATTTATGTATGTTTTTATATGTGATTATTTTATTTATATTTGGTACAGGTTTAATACTGTAGTGTTTGACATCATGTGTAATTTTATTTGAACTTTATTCTTTATTGAAATATTTCTGTCCTGTGTTCCCACTCTTCTCCTGAACCTTATCGTGGTGAGTGGGCTTTAAACAGAGACAGGATTTAATTACATGATTAATAATATAAATTAATCTTTGGAATGCCCCCCCCTGAAGGCTTCTGCATCACTTTGTAAGAAATGTATTACAATTTTTATTTGCTACATAAATATTTGCTGGTAATATACCTAACATGCTTGTACTGTAAATTGAAAAGGTATCCAATGAAAACTGATGGACCAGCACCAACAGAGGGAAGAGCTCACAGAGCAGCAGATTTGATGCCATTCATCGGGTTGTAGAAAAGGGAGACTGCATGATCATCCTTAGTTCTCAAATATTTCATAAATATTTCTATTGTTGTATAAAGCTAACATTATTTACAAATTCAGGCAAAACCTCCATCGATGCTTTCTTGCATTAATAGTGTACCATACTGCTACTGTTAAAATCCATACGAGATATGCACAATAAAACCATTAACAGACTTATAGTGTGTAAACTTCATTAATAAATTATTACTGATGAACTGAATCACTACGATAGCTGTGGATCAGGGTAAAGGTAAACTTAACTGTTACAATTTAATTTTGAACAATAAAAACAGGTAGTTGAATCTCCAGTGCAACATTATTTTAATAACAAGTTTAAATTACAGTCAAAACAGTAAACAACTAAAAAATACATATATAAAATACAGTGCTTGGTAAAGCAGTCTTGTAGGTTTGTTGTACATCATTAAAAAAAACCTCAGTCTACAGTCCTTTCAGCAGTCCACAATTAAAGCGATTAAAAAGTCCAGTAACTATCGTTAATCATGAGTCCTTTTGTGTGAGACAGTTTATATGTAGCTCCCCAGCCGAACCAATGGATAGAGATATCATCAACACCAAGGTTTCTTCTCACAGTCTCTGTGGCTCTCTGGCCCACACAACAGGCGAAGCTGTCCCTGATGATCCTTACCCCAGATCCTAAATCACTAGAGTGGATTTAAAATACAGTGAAAGAGTGAGAAACGCACTGAAGGCTATAGTGAAAAAGAGGAAAAGCACTCAGATTAACACTATCTAAAAATACATTACTCTCTCTCTGTTCAGTTTGTATA
>JBCNYH010000004.1:26013905-26028463 GCA_039654325.1 Tandanus tandanus
ACACACACACACACACACACACACACACACACACACACACACACACACACGCTCGCTCTATTCCCCCTCCCATACCCCTAAAACAGTTAACCCTCTCTCACACACACACACACACACACACACTCGCACACTCTATTTCCCCTCCCATACCCCTAAAACAGTTAACCCTCTCTCTCACACACACACACACTCGCACGCTCTATTCCCCCTCCCATACCCCTAAAACAGTTAACCCTTTCTCTCACACACACACACACACACACACACACACACACACAGAATTTATTTTAAATGAGTGTTGATTTTTATAGACCATAAATTCAAGACAGCATCGTCTAGTCAGCATATTCTGCTTGGTAAGTGAAATATACATCCTTGAAGAATTAGTCCATGGTTGCCATAGAGATGGGGTTGTAGTGTCAGGGTGGGCTGCTTGCCTGCAGCATGGGAGGGATTTCAGGTGTTTAGAGATGTATAACCACACCTCACTGCTCACGATACACAGCTTGATATATCAAGAATATCCATTAGATATACAAGCCAAGTGTGTGTATGTTTGTGTGTGTGTGTGTGTGTGTGTGTGTGTGTGTGTGTACTTGTACTTGCTACACATGGATGACCAGAATATGCTTTAAACCAACAAAATGAGGACATTTTTGGGAAGTGGGGACATTTTGTCTGGTCCTCACTTCTTCAAAGAGCTGCTGGTGGGTTAAGGCTTAGTTTTAAGGGTTCCGGTTAACGTCAAACATAGCACATCCTACTGAACCAAACATTGCTCTAGCCAATAGAGTCAGATTATATACTACAGTATTCTACATATATAACATTATCACAGACAAATTACAGTATAGTTTACTATGTCTTTTTTTTTTTAGTTTCTCTTCCATTCTGTTTGGAGGGGTGGGGCCAAATCCTGAAGGATCCGGAAGCAATACCAAATACTTTCCACTTCTTGATCACGGACTTTCCTCTGCTCCTAGGGCTTGATAAGGCCTTTGAATTTTTTGTATCCATATATGGGTGTAATGGTCAGGTGTCCATAATCTTCTAGCCACATTGTGTATCATGGTTAATTATGAGATTAAACAGGCTTGAATATCCAGCAAAAAAAATAAGCGAGAACCACCTGATGGGCAGTAATTAACTATTTATATCCTTCTATCTATGCGTATGGTTAGATAAGCAAGATTAAAGTTGCTGGCTGCTTCGCTATACTGACGAGCCTGGAAACAGTACCTTGTACAAGGCTGCTGAATGCAGTGTCTGCAGAAAAAGTCCTTGCTGTCCTCTTAAAGCAGGTAAGGTAATAAAAGAGAAACAAAACAAGCAGAAATGGTGAGACCCTTATACTCTCTCCCCGGGAGTCCTGCAAGGCTCTCCATGTCGAATGAGGGTGCTAGTCTCCAGTGCAGCCTGAAACATTTAAAGCAGCGGGTGGTGCAGCTGGCATTTCTCACACACGCTTTCTCTTATTCCCCCCACCCCCACAAACATACAACTTTTCCCCTCTCTATCCTGAGGTAAATGGTTCAAATTACAGGAGGCTGTCAAGTCTACACATGCATCACATTTGATGCGTTGTTCATACGAATGCCTGGCATGGTTCTCCTTTACCAAAGAATACAAAGGACAAGATATAGAAACAAGAAACTTCCTCCACTACCTTCATGCCATTATTACAACACCCCTGGAGATTTTCTTTCTATAATTGTTTAATTGACTGTGAGAGCTGAACATTTGTACTATATAAACGTTTGACTAAAGATGCACCAATTTGACTAAAGATGCACCAATTTTCCTTGCCTGTTTCGATTTCTGATTTTTTTGTAAGTGTAACCTGTAGTGGTTAGCAAGTCCTTTCTTGGTTCAAGTCCTATGCTTGACAAAGGCATATCTGTGGGGTGTTCCATGCTTACATGGGTTTCCTCTGGGTACTCTGGTTTTCTCCCACAGTTCAAATATGCACATTAGGTTATTTGGCTGTTCCAGATTGCTCCTAGGTGTGAGTATTATTGGTTGTGTGTGTGTTGGCCCTGCAATGGATTGGTGAGCTTTTCAGTGTGTACCCTGCATTCACTCAAAGCCAGCTGAGATAGGCTCGAGCCACCCCACGATCCTAGTAGGGTTAAGCAGTTTGGCAAATAAATGAATGAACAGTAGGCTATGTAACTCGTCTGGGATGTTACTGAATCTTTTCTGAACCTTCTCCAACAGTGTGGTTTTTACAGTTGCCCACTCCGTGGTCTGTGTCTGCTCTTCTCTCCAAAAGCTGTTTTATTGCAGTGATGGCTGGAATGCGCTAACTCTGCTAGCTTTAACTTTAGCTGCTTTTCCTTTGTTTTTCCAAATGTTTTCGTGGTGGTTCCCACACAGTTTACTTTGGCCTTACATCTAATACATATTTACATTTATTTCAATTGGAAGACACCCTTATCCAGAGCGACTTACATTACTAATTTTTATACAACTGAGCAATTGATGGTTAATGGCCTTGCTCAAGGACCCAACAGTGGTAGCTTGCTTGGTGGTACTGGTACTTGAAGCCCCAACCTTCGGACTAGTAATCCAGAGCCTTAACCACTGATCCATATATTCCCAGCTCTATTTCTTTTTCACTCACAGTGAAGAACTTCCACATCGACGACATGTTAGCATGTGGCTTTAAGTGTGCACGCGACTGTGACGGTAACACCTGCGCCAGAACCATATGGACCAACTCAGAAATGGAAGTAAGACTGTGTGTCCGGTCATGACCAGTCACACTGAAACTTCTGTTCTCTATCCGGTTCCTTGGTGCATCTCTGATTTTGAGGACTACAGTTTATCCAGAACTAAAATACATATTTCTCCTTTATACATGTCTCACCTACATGTCTGGATACCTTATCGTCTGGATATCTCAATAAAATTAAAAGGGATGAAGCTGTATTTAAAGATTTGAATCCAATTTCACTGAAAGATGCTCCACCTACCTCTCTATTCAAAACATAATCTACTTGAATTAATAATTCTTATTAAGAATTAATAATAAAAATTAATAATTTTTAATCATTAATACTAATGAAAAAAATACTGCTGTAATTTTATGAATGATGAGTGTAGATTAATTTCATTATCATATTTATCCAGATCAGTCTCTTTCTCATCACTTTGAGGTTACTCTTCACTTTACTGATGACGCAACGTCCCAGAAAAATCGCACACACTATCAGCTGCAATCTGGTTACAAACCAAATTGATCTGGCTTATGTCCATTTAACCTCGCATGTAACCAAATTTAAACTTAGCAGAAAGGTTTTAGATATCATTAGACACACTGTCAGCATTAACTTCTACATTTAAAGTGAGCAGTTCACCCTTCCCAGATAGCAATCTGTTATTTTTATTTTAAAAGCACTACCTGACCTAGCACTCTGTGCAACTTAACCTCCACAAATTCACTGTTGGTGAGCCCTCTGTAATCCATCACAAACTTTTCACCTACATACATAGCATACATGGAAACTTCAAGCAAGCTATGCCTTACCTCTTCTTTCCATCACAATCATGTATGCGGTCAGTTTGGGCCAATAAAATCAAAATATACATATTTTTGGAAAAAAAAAATTAATTGCACAATTATAATTTAAGATTTGTGGCCATAATAGCCACTCACTACTCAAAAGGATGAGGCAACCCATTTAAGGTGACACATTGCAGAATAGGTTTATTGAAAGAAAAAAGCCAAATCAAGGTTCTAAACTGTCCTAAATAAAAAAAAATTACAAAAAAATACATCAAAAATCAATCAATCAATTAATTAATTAATTGCTTCATTCATTCATTTATTCATTCATTCATTCGCTTAACTGCTCAATCCCATTAGGGTCACAAGGAGCCAACACTGGGCAAAGACCAGTTCACCCAGAACAGCTTTGCAGATCATCGCAAATCCACCACACAAACAACTATTCACACTAACACTCACACCCAGGGTCAATTTGGAGCAACCAATTTCATTTACAGCATTTGGCTGATGCCTCCTAAGCAACTTACATTTATCATTTTTTATACAACTGAGCAATTTAGTGGTAAGGGCCTTGCTCAAGGGCCCAACAGTGGCAGCTTGGTGGTAGTGGGGTAGTAAGCCAGAGCCTTAACCACTCACCTAAAAAAATTAGGCAGACACCCTTATCCAGAGTGACTTACATTTATCATTTTTATACAACTGAGGAATTGAACGTTAAGGGCCTTGCTCAAGGGCCCAACAGTGGCTTCTTGGGGTACTAGGGCTTGAACCCCTGACCTTCGGCTCAGTAATCCAGAGCTTTAACCACTGGGCCACCACTGCCACAAATGATCTAATGTTAATGTTGTTGGGCTGTGGGAGGAAACTGGAGAACCAGGAGGAAACCCACTCAAGCATGTCACACAGACATGCTCTCGCTGAGCCCAGGATATGAACCCAGGAAATGAAAGCCTTCCTTTCATTTTGGAGTTTTGGAATGGTTTGCTAAACAGAAAACTGAAATTTCTTATGCTGCATAATTATGTGATGAATCCCCCTCTTAATGTGCATGGTGAGTCTTTGCCTGAGTCACGGCACCCAGAACAGATAGCATCACATTGTTTTGAGTTCCTATCACGCTCTGTTTTGATTTGAGTCTTATCTCCACCCCCGTCTTATTATTGGTTTATGGCTTTATTGTGTTATGATTGTGAGAATTAGTATTGTATCAACTCCACATTAGTCGATTCGATCCCTTCTTTGTCTTTATCTCATTATAGAGTCTTGTCACAGTTCATTTCCTCATGTGCATCTCCTTGTTTTCCAGTTCCTCCACTCTTTTGTTCTCATGTTTTGAACAGCTTGGAAAGTAGTTTAAGCTGAAACACTAACAAAAGATTTATATTAATACACTTGTACAAACATGGTATTATAGTAACAGATCACAGCTCATACCCTGGGAAGGACATCAATGGGGTGACAAGTTAATTAGAAACATTAATTTTACCTTTACGCAAGCAGTCTTATTTGTAAAATGTTTGTGATTTTCCATACACAGGAAATTCTTCAGGACAATGGAGTGTGATTTTCATATTTTTTCATAAAAACAATTTTTATAAACATGCTTGGTCTGCCTTGTAGGTTTCCCTGTCTACCAGTATTCTGAGTCCTCCAGTGAGTGATTCCTCCTCCAGCGAGCCTGTTGGCGCATGGTGCACTTCCCGTTTCTGACCGCTATGTGCAATACTGATAACAGGGAATGTAAAGCCGTGTTGAATTTTGGGTAACTAACATGTTTTTGTGCAATGAAAAGAGAAAGGACCCTTGGTTACGGGCCATTCGCTCTCTGTATCACCGGAGCCAGAGCTTGGCCCACATTGGTAACAACAGGTGGAATTCGTTTCCAGTGGGGGTTGGACTCCACAAAGGCTGTCCTTTTTCATAATGTTGGCTATTACATAATAAATGGCTGTCCTTTCTGTTCATAATTTTCATGGACAGAATTTCTAGGCGCAGCCAAGGTGTTGAGGGGTTCTGTTTTGGTGGCCATAGGATCTCGTCTCTGCTTTTTTCGGATGACGTTGTCCTTTTGGCTTCATCAAACTGGGACCTTCAGCTCTCGTTGAAGTGAGTGTGAAGCAGCCGGGGATGAGAATCAGCATCTCAAAGGCTACGGTTCTCAGCCATAAATGGGTGGAATGCACCCTCCAGGTCCAGAATGAGGTCCTGGCCCAAGTGGAGGAGTTCAAGTATCTCGGGGTCTTGTTCACAAGTGAGGGAAGGATGGAACGGGAGATCGACAGGCGGAGCTGTAAAGCGGAGCTTGTACCGGTCTGTCATGGTGAAGAGGAAGCTGGGTTAAAAGGCTAAGTTCTCAATTTACCAGTCGGACTATTTTCCTACCCTCACCTACGGTCACGACGAATAGGTAGTGACTGAGAAACAAGATCGCGGATACAAGTGGCTGAAATGAGCTTCCTTTGTAGGGTGGCGGGGTTTTCCCTTAGAGATAGGGTGAGATTAAATGCGTCTGATTAGAATGCCTCCTGAACACCACCCTGGTGTGGTGTTTCAAGCATGTCCAGCCGGGAAGAGACCCCGGGGTCAACCAGAACATGCTGGAGGGACTATGTCTCTCGGCTGGACTGGGAACGCCTCGGTGTCCCCCTGGAAGAGCTGGAGGAAGTGGCTGGGGAAAACTGGCTGGAACTCACTGCTTAGGCTGTTGCCCCCACTACCTGACCCTGGGCCAAGTGGAAGAAGATGATGATGATGATGATGATGATGATGATGATGATGATATTCATATATAGTGTAACAACATTACTGTGATACAATTCCTCCTACTACCTGTAGTTCAGGGAAAGATTCAGTAATTAAGATGTTCTCACACAAATGTTTCTCTGTCTTGACCTGTGGTCTGGAGTCCACACAACAGAATTGGTCTGTTTTTTATATATAAAAAAAAGTAGAGGGCTAATTGGCCGAGCTCTCTCGGGAGGGAGGGATGGATGGCATACGCTCACTTCCCTGTCACTCACCAGACAATCATGGGCGTCTGTGAGCTCATTCGTACGAGGGGGCGGATAGCGCTTTCCCTCCGAGTGTGTTAGGCCACCCCCAAATACGCATGCGCAGCAGTCCGAAAAAAGGCGGGTGGTAGCATCGCATGTCACGGAGGGGGCATGTGCTTGCTTACATCCCTCCCTGGTCGGTGGTGGTCGTATGATAGGGAAGGCAAAATTTGATGGGTGGGAATTGGATACGACCAAATTAGGGAGAAAAATTAGGAAAAAATAATAATAATAATAAATAGTAGCAATAACAATGGACACAAGTTTGCTTTTTAAATAAATCTTTTAGTAAAACTAAAACCGCTCTGTCAAACTGTGGAAGGTACTGGCCTCTTCTCAAACATCAGCCACAAAACTATGGAAAAAACTTTTTCTGGCTATCAGTGTTTAACATATTTCCAAATTACAGCTGACCAAATCCTATACATCAACTTTACATGTTTAACTTGCCAAGAAATGGCTGCTATGGTTCATTAGGTGCAGGCTATACAAAGATATGGACCATCAATCACATGAACAAACATGTGTGAACCAGCTGGACATCATGCTGGATTACATGGGTATCCTATGCCTCCAATAATATCAAAGAGTAATTGAAACTGGCAATGTACAGAACAGCATGCATAATATGACCTAAGGGACAGCTTTTGGCAAGAATGAAAAAAAAAAGATCTGGGCTCAGACCTGTTGGCTTGCACAAGGCGTACAAAAATGTGATTTATATGGGAGCAGAAATGTATTGCAGTGTTTATCTTGTGCTCTAATGTTAGTCTGGCTGTATACACACACACACACACACACACACACACACACACACACACACACACACACACACACACACACACCTCCTGGCTGAATGCAAGTCTGTGCAACAGTCCAACATGCAGGAGAAGAGCTGCTGGTTGAGACAGGAACATTTCCCTGAGTTCCCAGGCTGAGTGCGGATCAGCCACTGACCTCATTGTGGTTCACACTATATATTTAAATCTATTTTGAAGGGAAGTAGAGCCAAGCCTGCTCCACACACACACACACACACACACACACACACACACACACACACACACACACACACACACACACACACACACACACTTGCTGTCTGGCTGTATGCATGGAAAAATACCTCTCGAGCTTTCTTACAGAGCACAGCCCCCCATCTGGGTATTGCACGTCCACACGTCATTTGTAACTTCATCTATGTCATGTAAAATGACACCCAATCTACAGAACTTTCTGCCCTCACCCCAGTGGGCTTTTCCAACTTTGTCATCAGAACTACAGTCAGCTACAAACTAAAATCAGACATTAGGAAAAAATAACTGCTAATAATTGTTGGCAGTGTAAGTAGGTATTTTAATGACACTACTCGGGATTGTGTGAGAATTGTACTGCAATGATGGTGTTTCCTACGCTACTTTTAACCACCCTCCAGTATCAACCCACGTGCTACAATCAACTCATCTAGAATACGCACAAATAGGAGCCAAGGGATTATGTTTTTCTAATAGGTTAAATCACACATACTTATAAAGCCAACTATCTTTTGAAAAAAAAAAATGCTATCTTACAAAGGCTACAGCAGATGGAGACCATATGTATAGCAACCAGAGTCAGGAAGCCTGCCTCAGCGAAGAGAGACAGAAGGGGAGACAGGTGCAGCCATGCCATGTCTACATTCACTATATGTCTCCAAGAAAGGCCAACCACAAGACCTTTAGCAATAGGAATTGTAAAGTGATCAGAAAGTTGGATATATTTGGAGCGTATTGTTGACTGCACGGTGTCTGTTTATATTAAAATCATGAATCATAATGACATTTTACACCTTTCAAAAAAATCCCACAAGTCAAACAGAGACATAGAAAGATAAACCAAGTGCTTGAATAGAGGACAAGCTATTAAAAAAGCCCTCATGTGACACTATAAAGACGTTTCCTCTTAAAATAAAACACAAAAAACAATAGAGACATCAATCATTTCTATAATATGTGCTGCCAGTGATAACCGGTAGGAGATAAATAAAAGATATCTTGAGAAATTGCCATAAAATCTTTGATAACTTATCTTTTCTCTAACTCTCTGCAACTGTCTAAGGCTTGAGTCAACTCCTCATTCATACTAGTTTCTGATATTTGGGTCATGTTTATCATCCCTGCACATAACTAACATGTGTCAACTGAACACCGTGGCGCTATGTTTAACTTCACAGCAATAAGGTCCTAGGTTTAATTCCCGGTATCAGGCGTTTCTGTGCGGAGTTTGTATTTTCTCCCCATTCTTGCGTGGGTTTCCTCCGGGTACTCTGGTTTCCTCCCACAGTCCAAACACGTGCACATCAGGCTAATTGGCTGCTCCAAATTGACCCTAAGTGTGGATGTGATTGTGAAGTTTTTGTGTGTTTCCCTGTGATGGTCGGGCAAGCTGTTCAGAGTGTACCCTGCCTTCACCCACTGTCGGTCGAGATTGGCTCCAGTCTCCCTGCAACCCTAATAGTAGGATTAAGCAGTTCAGCAAATGAGTGATGAGTGACTGAGTGTGTGTATTCCAGGTCTCTGCACGTTTCTACACAAAGAGTGCGATTTATCTTGTTCTTGTGCTTGAGAATATATTTATTATTAGTCCCGAGTGACTGTATGCAGAGCCCCCTAATGTACCTGCAGGTAAATGGATTACAAAGTACTTGTCAATCATATCAGCGTATGTGATTATGAGTAATTGCTGACTATGGTGTTCATAACAAGATGCAGTCATGTGATCAATCGACATGTTAATTATAGCCATAAAATGTGCATCTAAAGACTAACTGACATTAAGATTTGGCACAAGCAGCTTTGCACAGGTTTTGAAGTCTTTTAACAAAGTACAGGAATATCTTTGCCGTGAGTGATAAGTGACTCATCGGTTGATTTCAGTTTGCCTAGTACAATCTTAGCAGATCTGCCAGAAACTTGCCCCATTTCTAAAAGGTCAATAGCATCCCCATGTACGTGTCCTTTCTAGTGAAGGGTTTTTAGCCATGGGTGCAATTCAATGAGAAATTGGAAGAAATTGGAAACATTTCCCAAGTGGTTATAAGCTGATTCATAGCGATGTATATGCATTCATAAAACTCATGCTCAAATATATTACATTTCCTACTACAAAATTGAAAAATACACTTCCTGGCCCAAAAAAAGGTACATGCACTAATATTTTACTGGACAGCCTTTAGCACTGATTATAGCTTATGTTTTGACAAACTTAAGCAATATCACAACATTAATTTCCATTGGGTTCATTTTCA
Organism: Tandanus tandanus; assembly: GCA_039654325.1. Taxonomy (NCBI): domain Eukaryota; kingdom Metazoa; phylum Chordata; class Actinopteri; order Siluriformes; family Plotosidae; genus Tandanus; species Tandanus tandanus. The sequence continues at coordinate 26,023,756 of JBCNYH010000004.1, forward strand.
CCAACATCTTGAACTGATGATGGGAAAACCAAACCACTCCACAAAGTCTTCTCCAGCGCATCCCACAGACCTTCAATAGGGTTAAGGTCAGGACTCTGGGGTGCCAATTCTCATGCGCCCTGAACCACTCTTTCATTGTGAGCCCAAATTTGCCATCTGGGATTTGATAAACTACACATTCAGGTCGTCAGCTACCTTAATTTTATGGCCACATAATGTTGCTGAGCCTCGACCTGACCAACTGAAGCAACAATGCCATGGTGATTATGTGCTGTAATCAAGGCTAAAGGTGCTTCAACAAAATATAAGAGTGCACAACTTCTTGGCAAGAACATTGAGTTTTCCCTCATAATTGATGCACACTTTGCAATATTATGGTGCACACATAGTAATAAAACACATTTAAAGGGATGTAAATTACCAAGTATTATGATTTAGGGTCCCCCCCCCCCTTCCCCCCCCCCCTTCCCCCCCCAATTTTCTCCCTAATTAAGTCATACTCAATTCCCACCTGTCAAAGCTGCTTCCTCTACATAGTCAAGGGCAGTATAACACACGGAGAAAAACGATATCTGCCCCTTGTATGGATAAGCTCCAGACACCCATGATTGGCCAGTGTCCCATGTAAGTGACAGAAAAGACAATATGTGCCATTTCTTCCTCCAAGAGATCTCAGCCAATTAGCTCTCAAGAGCTCCCGGCTATGAATGGCTGCATGTACCATCAGAGGCTCAAATCTCTCAGGTGGTAGTGGCACACTGTTTAGGGTGTTTATGCAAACCTGTTTGGCTATGCATGAACAATTTAGAAAGTGTAGGATTTATCATCATTCATTCAGCTGTACAAACAGGTGTGATAAATGTCAGTTTCCTGGTACGTAAAGTACTTACATACAGCATTAAAATCGTTCTGCATATGTTTAAAAATTAATGAGAATCCTGATGTTCTTCTGAGAATTAATTATTTATAATATGAAATAGGTAACCTTCATCCTTCAAAATAGGAATTCAGCCAAAAGGTGGGAAGGTAAAATAGCATACATATATGTCAAGCAGAAGTATTTTCCATATAAAAGGAAAATTGGGCTTCCTAATTGATATATACCTTGAGACCTATATACCTATTTGTAGAGTATAAAGGTCAGTTACGGGTGAAGAACTGCAGAATAAACTGCAGAATTCATGCAAAGGAATATCACACTCTAATATGCCTTTAGCCTTGATTACAGCGTGTAATCGCCATGGGGTTGTTGCTTCAAATAGAATAGAAAAGAATAGCTTTTATTGTCATAGTCATGTACCCAACAACAAAATTACTTTTGGCACTCTCTGCCTATGGTGCAGTCAATCTAACACATTAAAAATAAACATAAACTTCTAATAAAATGCAAATTTCAACATATAATAAATAAATTTAAAAAATCCTTCAATATTGAATCACATCTGTACGTGAATCTTTATTGCACATAGCTGAGTGTTTGTAATTCTCTCTGAGGTAGATTATTGAGGAGCCTGATTGCCCACAGATAGAAGGTGTTGTTCAGGCAATTTGTTCGGCTCTTAATGCTCTGGTATCTCCTGCCAGAGGGCAAAAGGTTGAAAAGAGTTGGGCCGGGGTGTGAGGGGTCAGCAAGAATCTTGCGTGCCCCCTTGAGTCCGCGAGAGTTTGCAATGTCCTCCAGTGAGGGCAGGGGGCAGCCAATGATCCTCTCTGCAGTCTTTATAATACTATAAAAGTCTTTTCTGTCCCCAGCTGTGCAGCTGGCGTACCACTCTGTATCACAGTACGTCGGCACACTCTCCACTGTCTGCAGCAATTTGACCTCCAGGTGGCATTTTTCCAAAAGTCTTAAAAAATGGAGTCTCTGCGGAGCCTTGCCAACCACAGCAGCCATGCTGGTGTGCCACGAGAGGTCATCAGTCACATGCACGCTGAGAAACGTAAAGGAGGAGACTTGTTCCACAAAGACTCTGCAGTGGAGTGGGGTCTGCTCTTCTCTTCCTCCAGTCCAGCACCATCTCCTTGGTTTTGCTGGTGTTTAGCAGAAGGTTATTTGCCGAACACCAGGCCTCTGGACCTCCTCCCTGTATTCTGTCTCGATCCCATCATAAATGAGACACACCACTGTGGTATTGTCCGCGAACTTGACGATGATGTTTGAGTGGTGGAAAGGGACGCGGTCGTATGTATACGAAGCATACAGGAAGGGGCTCAGGAAGCAGCCCTGAGGGGAGCCCATGCTGAGTGTTATTGGTGAAGATGTATGCTTCCCAATCCTCACTGACTGTGGGCGGTCCATCAGGAAACTGTAGATCCACTCACAGGTGAGAGGAGGGAAGTCCAGGTCAGTCAGCTTTCTGATGAGAATGTTTGGCAGTATGGTGTTAAACTCCGAACTAAAGTCCACAAAAAGCATCCTGACATAATTCCCCTGTTTCTCTCTGTAGCTTACTGCAGTGTGGAGAACAGTAGAGACCGCATCAGCTGATAATCTATATGCTCTATAAGCAAACTGATGCTGGTCGAAATCCATAGGAAGACAGGACTTGGGGTGTTGAAGAACAAGCCTCTCAAAGCATTTCATGACTACAGACATTAATGCAACCGGTCTGTAGTCATTGAGGCTGCTGGTGGTGGATTTCTTGGGCACTGGAACGATGGTTGCTGCTTTGAGGCATAGTGGTACAATGGCCTGTTCCAGGGAGGCGTTAAAGATCCTCATCAGAACCCCCGACAGTTGATGAGTGAGGCTCTTTAGTAGTTTGCCCAGTACTCCATCTGGACCTGCTGCTTTGTGTGGGTTTACAGTCTTAAGAGTTGCTCTCACCTGGTGTTCTTTTAAGTCCAGCGGGTAGGATTTTGTGGGCCAGCAGGTGGGAGAAATAGGTTGGAGACTTTGTGTATTGACGCGGGTGAAAAAGTGGTTCACCTCTTCCACCAACGCTGAGTCAGTATTTGCCACCACTGACCTGTTGCCTTTGTAGGTAGTTAGATGCTGTAAACCTTGCCACACTTGTCTCGGGTTGTTGTCAGCCAGATGGTTGTCCACCTTCATCTTGAAGTTCATCTGGGCTGCGCTGATTCCTCTCCTGAGGTTTGCTCCTGCCGCACTGTACTGGTATCTGTCACTGCCTTTGAAGGCAGAGTCTTGGGCTGTCAGCAGTGACCGCACCTCAGTTGTCATCCATGGTTTTTGATTATTGAACACTCTGATCAGTTTGCCCACAGTGACATTGTCTGTGCAGGTCTTGATGTAAAACAATACAGTCTCAGTGTGTTCATCCAGCTTCAGGTGATCAAAAATAGTCCAATCAGTTTTATTAAAACAGTCTTGTAGCCTCAGGCCAGGTTTTAACAGTTCTTGTAGCTGGTCTGATTCTTTTCCTGAGGGGTTTGTAAGCTGGGACCCCGAGCAGCAAGATGTGGTCAGACATGCCCAGGTGTGGGATGGTATGGTCCTATATGCTTCTTTTAAGTTTGAATAGACCCTGTCTAATATGTTTTTGCCTCTGGTGGGGCCCTGCACATATTGCACGAATTTAGGCAAGACAGTCTTTAGACAAGCCTTGTTAAAGTCTCCAGCTACAATAAAAACTCCATTAGGATGAGCCTTCTCCTGCCTGCTTAGCACATCCAGGAGCTGAGAGAGAGCCATGCTAATGTTAGCATTAGGATGTATGTACACTGCAGTGATGAGCACAACTCTCTCGGCAGATAAAAAGGCCTGCACATAATAGTCATTGTCTCTAACTCAGGAGAGCAGTGGGTGTTTATAATCCTGCTGTTTGTACACCAGCCTTGATTAACATAAATGCATAGTCCTCCCCCTCTGGTCTTACCGGAGCTGCCGGTCCTGTCGAAGCAGTCCGGGATGCATGAGTGAAGCCAGGTTTCCATGATGATGATCACACAAAAGTCTTGAGTATGGCAATTCCCCACCATCCGTAGCTCCAACTCGCCTATTTTATTGACCAGAGATCTAGTGTTCAGTTGGGCAGGTCGAGGCTCTGCAAAATTATGTGGCAATAAAATGAAGTCAACTGACGACCTGAATGTCCTAAATGAATAGGTTGTTCAATCAATGGACTTTTTTTTTCCATGACGGCACGGACATAAAATTGGGAATCACAGTAAAGGAGTGGTTCAGGGAACATGAGAATTATTTTCACACATGAATTGACAGCACAGTGTCAAAGTATTTCAATCAATAAATCAAATTTAATTTATAAAGCGCTTTACAACAACCACAGTTGACCATAGTGCTGGACAAGAAATAAAAACAAGAATAAAAATATAGTAGACTTATAAATTTATACATAGCTGTTCATTTCACGAGTGACACCCCTCTCAAGTGTCAAAGGCTGAACTGAATAAATAGGTCTTTAGCCTGGCCTTGAACAGGACAGGTCTATGATGGAGCGTAACTCCAGGGGCAGAGAGTTTCAGAGTTTCGGCCCCACCACTGCAAAGGCACGATCATTCAGTCCTGACCTTAACCCTACTTGAAGCCTCTAGGATGTGCCGGAGAAGACTTTATGGAGTGGTTTGATTTTCCCGTCATCAGTTCAAGATGTCGTTGAAAAATAAACTTTAAATGGAAATAAATATTGTGATGTTTCTTAAGTTTATGAGAATGCCATGGTGATTACATGCTGTAATCAAGGCTAATGGCTTGACAGTGTACAGTACACACCATATGTATATATAT
>JBCNYH010000004.1:26028563-26040879 GCA_039654325.1 Tandanus tandanus
TATATACATATGCATACACCCTTGCATGAAGAAACAAGTCATCTGTATGGGTGCTGGGTAATGACTGCACCATACACATCCACCCTGTGTGCAAGCATGTCATTGAGATAAATGTCTGTGTTATTGCCAGCCTGAGGGACACACAGCTCCTCTTTTAGGAAAAATCGAACAAAACCATAATGGAAATCACTCTCTCATGCAATAACATTTCCCCTCCAGCTGCATCACCCATCTATGATCCAGTAAAACTCAGGCTTCTCAAGTCCCTGATGTGGCATGCTGCTCATAAACAGGCACTGCCATCCACTTTTCAGTAATCTGGGTTACACAGTAGCACTCAGTTCTGACCCTGCCATACGCACCATTCTTTTTTCAGAGAGCACTGTTGTAGGGCACATGAGCAAAAATGCCCGTGAGAATTATACTCTGCCATTCGTCCACTTGAATGACAGAGTGGGTCAGAAAGTCCATTGGATCATAGTGCATGAGGCTTTTCCTCTGAGTCAGTCATTTGGGACTTTTATTTTCTTTCACCGTCTCCTCTTATTATTCTTCACATTCTTTCTAGAGTCAGGCAATAATTTGCGAGCAGCTGAACTTTAAATTGTGCTCTAATTGCTTAACTGCGCTTGTGTGATTCATCATTTTGACTCAGCAGAGGGGCTCTACGAGTTACGGGAGCTTGAGCGTGGGCTGAACATGTAGCCAGTGACTGATGGGACTGAGGTCTACTGGAGCCCTCTGACAGCAAGGAGAAGTATCTATACAGCTTACTGCACTAACTGATGAAATTATATACTCTCATAAGGGTTTACCCTTGAAAGTTTTTGTTCCCTCTTGTGAAGGGCTGAGTGTGTACTTAGCGTGTCACCTGAAATACTTTTGAAAGCTTAAAATGAATGTTGTGTGAGTTTCCTCCAGGTACTCTGGTTTCATTCCATAGTCCAAAGTCATGCAGATTAGGTACACTAACTACTCTAAATTGCCCCATAGGTAGGAATGGATGTTTGGGTCTCTGATAGCCCAGTAATCTATTTGGAACTTCCTGCCACTCTCAGAAGTCAGCGGGGATCTAGATTCCCCCGCATCCCTGATATATAAGTGATATAGATAATAGATGGATGGATAAACGTCATTATTTGGAGGCATAGCATTGAAATTGAAGTGTGTTGTTAGTTACAGTTAGTGAAGTGAAGTTGGTTCTGCTAAATGTGAAATTCCTTCTGCTAAATATTGCATCATTATAAAGAATTTCCAAAATCAGTGATGATGAGAACCACCCCCACCCCTCACCCCATTTTTTGTAAAATCACAAATATTAAACATCATGCACCACAGCTTTAAATAGCTTGCTGTTTAACAAACGGGTCCACTGTTGTCATTATATTTTGTCCCGCATGCCTTAAGGGATTATAGTTACATTACATAATCTTTCACACATTCAAGCATATCCATATACAGTGGGCAAACTATATATAGGAAATGAAAGAAGCTGTCAGAAAATAGGTTTCCTCTTTAAAAACATGCCAACTCAGCAGACAACCCCATGTTATTTAATATTACACAGGGTATGGATGACAAAAAGCAGTCAGTAAAAAATAAATAAATAAATACATACATACATACATACATAAACAAACAGGAAAAAGTCAAATATGCTTGATTATGTATAGTTAGTTAATGATTCAGTGCCTTAAATCCCGATGGAAAAATGCTGAGGGATGAATTCTCAAATCCAGCTCAAACAAGGGTTTGAAATTAACCTTTTTTTGCTCTACATTATTCTCCCATACAACATCTATTTGTACAGCTATTACAGCCTACAATATTCTACATAAAGCATCACATTTGTCTGTCTGTAGTGGTTAGCACGTCCACCTCACAGGGTTTGTAGTTTCCTCCGGGCACTCCGATTTCCTAACACAGTCCAAAGACATGCACATTAGGGCTAACTGGCTGTTCCAAATTGCCTATAGGTGTGAGCATAAATGGTGGTGTGTTGGTCCTGCAATGGTCTGGCGAGCTGTTCAGGGTGTACGCCACCTTTGCTCAGTGTCGACTGAGATAGGCTCCCTATAGACACAGCCTCCCTGCAACCCTATTAGGATTGAGCAGTTTGGCAAATGATGATAATGATGATGATGAGGGAGATGATGATTACCACTGACAGCTGACTTAAATAATACACAATTATACGGAAGGTTGGGAAAACTATTAAATTCAGTGACATCCACTGAACCTGAACCGAATTACTGTTTTAGTATATACTACACATGGACATAAAAAGCAAATATCATGATTCTGAATAGTTAATTTTTACATATTTTAAGCATGACAGGCAGATGTGCCCTCTGTGCTCCACAAGCAGAGCATTAAACTCATTGAATTTTAGTATATACTATTTTGTGTTTTGTAATCTAAAAGGTATTCATTAATTAAGTAGATTTTGGGAGTGAGATGTTTTAACTCTTAATCTGCCACATAGGTCGAAAGTTTATGAGACAGTTGAAGATCTTTAGTAACAATCAGAAAATATCGATCAATTATATCGTTCATAGGCAGCACGGTGGCCTAATATGCATGTATTCGCCGGCCACCAGGCTTGAACCCAGGCCATTCCTGCTGTAAAGCGAGAGTATTGACTACTATACCATACCCCCATTATTCATACTTTACTTTAGCTAAATTGTTAGCTGTAAATTTTATATGCTTTTGGTAGACACTTTAAACAGTTTTTCATAATGCTGTTGTTTTTATGCAGGGTCATGCATCAGCAATGTACTGTCAGAATAAAATCAGCAGATGTGCCATAATGCAATCAGCACTAGTTGGTATTCTACAGTTGAAAAATACAGATAAATCAGTCATTCGGAAGTCGAGGGGAGGGGATGTTGGATCCGGAGAAAATAATGTTTGAAATGTTATTTCTAAGTTTAAAAAGTTATATAGACAAACACTGGTAATTATGTTATTCATTTTATATTTAATTATATTAAAAGGATTTAAAATTATTATTATTATATCATAAATATTTTACTCCAGTAAAATAAAAACATTGCATTTGTACTGATCAAGAAGGTCCTGGGTTCGAGTTCCAGGCTCAGTGAGGGTGTTTCTGAGTGGAGTTTGCGTGTTCTCCCTGTGCCTGTGTGGATTTCTTCCGAGTACTCCAGTTTCCTCCCACACTTCAAAGACATGCACATTAGGATAATTCACTGTTCCAAATTGCCCCTAGGTGTGAGTGTGGTTGTGTATGTGTTTGTCCTGTGATGGACTGGTGAGTTATTCAGGATAAAGCAGTTCAGCAAATGAATGAATTTTTATTTATCTTTTCTATTTTACACTTGTTACATTTATTAATTTCTTGTTTAAAAAAGTAATATTTATTTGATAATATTTTTGATGATGTTGCTTTACTTTTACATTTAGATAAGGTATCATATTTAGAATGGCAAGTGTCGAAGTACCTACAAAAGGAAATGCACTTTTACATGTTCCAGAAACCTGCAGCTTTCTTTCCAGGAGATTTGATCATTATTGAAAGATGGTTATAATTTACACTATTTAAGGAACCTGCAAAACATCCAATCAGCTGCATATTACATGGGATGACATTGACAACTGGTATGCAGTGGAAAGAAAACAGAGCAAATGTTTTCTTGAAGAAAATTCTGCCACAAACATTTCCTCCAGTCAGGCATCTTTAAATCAAACACCAGGAGGAAGGAACAGCTTAAATTTGGACTTACACTGACTTGTTTTTCCTGAAATTTCAGCTGTAACAAAAACATGAGCAATCACTTTTAAATTAGGAGCCTTGAGATAAAAATAGTAAATGAATAAAACCTCTTAGAAAGCTTATATTTGTGGTTTTGCTAGTTAATTTGAATGCTGTTATATTCAGAGGTTTATTGCAGTACACAATAACTTGCTAATTTTTTAATCATTGCATGTAAATAAGGAAGTGTGTGGACCTTAATTTTATAATTGTTTATTCATAGTTTCTAAAATTGAATAAAAGTATGGCTGAAACCTCTAAAACATGTACTGCAATATAGGGTCAATGTCTGTGTTCCCCAGTGCCTATGTTCCCCAGTCCTATGTTCCCCAGGAACCCTAACCCTAAACCTAATATTCCATAAATTGTTACTTTGATGAGTATGTTTGATTTTGTTGCATCATACTTCTTTTACAATATGGATACAATTGTTGTAGCTTACTTCTATAAAGTACACAATAAAATGGAAGATCCATTAATTTAATGAGGACCGGGGACCATTGGGACTGGGGAACATGGGGCTGATGCCTGCAGTATATTCCCTGGAAAAATATAGCAGTGTCTTACTTAGCAGGTTAAATGCTTTTAAACAACGAGTGAGCTGACAACAGTTAAAAAAAAAATCTAAAGATAGCAATCAGAGATAGCAAAGTGAATATGTATTTTTATTACAGCTACACCCATTGGATGTGAGCAATTGTGCTTTCTTATTGAAAAACAAAAATGCCAGTGATTTGCCAAAACTACTTTACTTGGAAATTAAACTAAAAATTATTAATGTTGACTTTTTTCACCAAAGAAGTCTGCTGTTGCTGTTAGTTTGGGGTTTATTTAAGCAATGACACATACAGTCCGAAAAGCAGAAATGGATTTGAATAATTTTAAATTTAAAATAATAAAAATGCTACCTGAAAACTAACCTAAAAGCAACGATACATTTTACAGCTATTTTATCTGTCAGTTTATTTGATCTCACAGGTAAAATAACTGCAAAATGTATCATTGCTTTTAGGTTAGTTGCTATACTGAACAGAACTGTAATATAAAGATTTAGGCACTGCCTAAATAACTCCATTGATAGATGGCAGAGGCTGGTGTATATAAATAAATAAACAAACAAATAATTTTCATAAAATAAATAAATAAATTTCATAAAATACATAAATACATTTCATAAATATCAACCGAGTTCATGCTTGGTGTTGTTTTGCACAGCGGAAATGTATCCGCATACCTGAGTTACACTGTGTGTGTTTTTTTATTTTTTGTGCGAGTCTGAGCAGTGGTGTATGAATCTCTATTTTTTGTTAATAATAATACATCTTTTTTTTATTGGTAACATGGCAGCCTTATTGAGTTTCCCATGGGAGCTCAGCTAAAACTGACAGGACAGTGGTGGCATAGTAGTTAACGCTCTGGTTTACTGATCTGAAGGTCAGGGGTTCAAGCCCCAGTACCGCCAAGCTGCTACTGTTAGGCCCTGGGGCAAGGCCCTCAACGCTCAATTGTATGAAAATGTAAGTCACTCTGTTACTAGTCGATAATAAGTTGGGCCTGCCAAATGCTAGAAATGTAATATAAAATTGACTCCCACTCAACAGATCTAACTTGTTAACTAGCACTGCCACAAGCTACCTGGCAAAGATAATCCGTCTGTTTGCTCACTGTGATGTGCTGATGATCTGTTACAATAATATTATGCATCACAGACATATTTATTTTACACACTAACGCTTGGAATCAGGTCTGAGGACAATTTCTCAGTCCTTCACATCTGTGGTTGTCTGAAAGAGACACAAAATATTTATAAATGTATGCGTGCCATGTTTCCCTGCTGTCTGCACGAAGGGTTTAAAATGAGTTGCTGAATCCAAATAAGCACATTCTAATTTAAATATGTCCTGAAGGCACAAAGACCTATGAAATTCTTTGTGACAGCTGCTAAAGCCACAGCCTCTGAAGAACGCTGAAGAAGCTGTACATTTCATTCTTAGCTGAGGTCTTTTATAGTATTTCACTGCGATTTGCACCAAGATGTATCGCATACTCATTCTGCAAAATGCTGTGCAGGATTATTAATTTAAATGTATCTGGTTAAATGTACAGTATGCCTCTATATTTTATGTCTAGCAACATTAGAAACAGGTCCGCTAGACCCCACAGATTGAATATTTTTATTGCATGGAATGTTCACTACTTTGTTTAATTTGTAATTCCCTTTCATGATCCCCAAGTCACATTAATTTTGCAGTAGCTTATCCTAAGGAAAATACTAACTAAGTCTAGAGTGCCCGCTTGATGGGGAGAAAAATATGCATCATATCTGCAGAGGCCGGGGGTCAGAAATAGATCAGTACTGTATATCCGCACAGTGATTTCATTAATATGCAGCCTGCAGCTGTCTTTATATTTGATTATATATGATTTTTATATATGATTCCTTTATAGTTACCTGAAACACATTAAATATGATCATACTGAAATGCAGTAAATTGCCAAAAGCATGTGAACACCTGAACTTTACACCCATATATGCTTGGTGAACATCTTTTCTTTGATGCTGTAACAGCCTTCACTCTTCTGGGAAGGCTTTGCATTATATTTTGGTGTGGGGTTATTGGGATTTTCCCAATCAGCCACAAAAGCATTAGTGACGGTCTTAGAAAAGGTCCCATGACTCCAAGATCTTTGGCCGAAGTTCAGAGAAGGCCCACATATAGGCGTCTACTGAGACCGGACATAAGTAACCAGACTCCCGAAATTTCAGAATGCGTATTTGCTGGTTGAAGAACAGGCTTGCTGAAGATAGCACGTAACAGTTTTTGAGCTGGTTTGAATGTCTTCTGCAATGTCTGTGGCCTCGGAACAGGGATTTTTCTCCACTGCTGTCTTCACGGAGTGAAGGCATCTTTCTGATGGTCCAGGTCGACCTGGTCGTGGATCCGTGGTGGTCTTACCTTCACTGTTGAACTTTTAACCGTAGACAGAGGAATATTCAAATTGTTGGCTATTTGTCGCTGGTTGATGCCGCCCTCTGAATGACCCACAATTCGACCCCTTTGAAAATCTGACAAGTCTTGAGCTCCTGGAGTGCGAGGCATGCTTGCATAACTTTAGCACAACTCTGTGCACTTTTATACAGCAGTCTGACTAGTGTTCATTAAATTTAAGTCATTAAATTGTCAGATTTTCAGAGAGATCAAATTGTGGGTCAGTCAGAGGGTGGCATCAGCCAGTGACAAATATCCGACAATTGGACTATTCCTCTGTCAACGGTAAAAAGTTGAACAGTGAAGGTAAGACCACCACGTATCCACGACCAGGTCAACCTGGACCATCAGAAAGATGTCTTCGCTCAATGAAGAGAGCATTTGTGTTGAATTTGGTTGGTGTTGTATTTTCGTTATTGTGATATGTTTAAACTAAAAATTTCAACTAAGAGCTTCCTGAAATTAGTCTGTGACATCACTGAAGATCACAGGTTAATTCTAAAATGCAAATCTGCTAGCATGGTGACCGTGTGCTCAAACTGTCTCACAGCTCTATGTTCTTGGTTAAATCCTGCTCAGGGGTCATTCTAATAGGTAAATCAGCTACTCTAAGTAGCCCTTAGGTATAAATATGTGTGTATGGTACCCTGAAATGGACTGCCATCCTATCTTGGAAGTATTCTTGCTTTGCACCCTGTGTTCCTGAAGCCCTAGCCAAGTTGAAGCACTTGAATAATATGCAAGTCATTCGGGTTGGATTTTTCCCATATTCACAATATGCCTTTTCCTCTCTGCTGAATATTTAATTTTTTCTTTTTTTCTTCCTTTTTTTTACACAAGCCTTACTGGAAGTTTCTACACTGTTGAACATTTGGACGCAGCTTGTAAGAAAACAGAAATTCTAGATGCAGTGACATGAGACAAATCCTGCTGCAGAACACAGTGTGCTGAATAGGTTTTGTTAGTGTCTTGCTTATTCTTAAAGCAAACTCATTGTGCGACCTACAATGTAATGCTGTATTTGCTTAACAATATTATGGGGTGGGTTTACTCAGGCAGGAAATATGGAAGAGCAGGTGAACGTAAGATGTGTGTCTCTTGTGCAGAACAATGAATGCTTCACTACTTTTAATGTTTTTCATGCCATCAACTACTCTGTCTTAACTGGAAGAAAATCAAAAATTACTGTAAACCAAAATGTTAAACATTTTCGTTGCTCACTCATTCACTCACTTATTTGCCAAATTGCTTATTCCTACTAGGGATGGGGAGGCCTGGTCATATCCCAGTCAACACTGGGCGAAGCTCACACAGGGCTAGCACAAACAACCATTCACACTCACACCTAGGGTCAATTTGGAACAGCCAATTAACCTAATGTGCATGTCCTTGGACTGTGGGAGGAATCCTGAGTATCCGGTGTAAACCCACGCAAGCGTGGGGAGACCATGCAAACTCCACACAGAAACACAACCGAGCCCATGAATCGAACCCAGGACCTTCTTGAGAGGCGGGCATCATAACCACTATGCCCGATTTTCTTTTCTAGCATTATTTAATGAGAATTACAAACAGACAATTTTCTTTATAGACAAAAAAAGTAAAAAATCTGCATATGCAAATACTTTAGCTCCATATCAGTAATAGATTCATTTTTTTATGTTCATAACATTTCTTTACTGTTTTGTGACTTTAAATAAGTTATGTTAAAGATAAACAGACAACTATTTCTCTCTCAAGTATTAATTCTCTGAGTTTACTGTCTTACTCATTGGTATGTAGTATTCGTAACAAAGCAGCCTTGTGCAATATTGATTTTTTATTCAACTTAAGATTAATCTTCAAATAAATGAAGCAATAAAAAGCAGACTTCCTGAGCGGAGCACCATAGGCATGAATTAAAAAAAAGGCTGCCACGTCACTGAGTTGATGTTGATTGGCTGTTATGTATCGCTGACTTGCATGATTAAAAGCAACAATAAAAAAAAAAAAACCCTGATTAATAATTTATGACGAAACTGAAACCCCAAAAACAGTGGCTCATACACCACTGCATTGAATAAAAAAACACAATCTACCTAAGGTAAGCAGACAAACTTTTATCAAGCAAAACAACAAGAAATATGAAACTTGGTGGCAAGGGGCTTAGTGCTTCACATGTCCACCTCATAGCAAGAATGTCCAGGGTTCAATTCCCAGGCTGAGGAAGGAAGTTTCTGTGTGGAGTGTATGCCTGTACTTGCATTGGTTTCCTCTGGGTACTCCTGTTTCCTCCCACTTTACAAAGACATGCATTTTAGGCTATTTGTCTGCTCCAAATTGCCCCTAGGTATTAGTGTAAATGGTTATGTATGTGTTGGCTCTGCACTGGACTGGCAAACTGTTCAGGGTGTGCCCTGCCTTCACTTAGAGTCGGCTGATATAGGCTCCAGCTTCCCTGTGATCCTAATAGGATTAAGCGGTTTGGCGAATGAATCGTTAGACTGACATTAACTACGGCATGTGTCTAATGTTCGCTAAGTGAAACATAAACTAAGAGATTATTTCATGTTAATGAATTCATTCAAATCAATTTAAGAATTCATAAAACATTCATCATTTACCCTGGAGAAAGCCAGGAAATTCTACAGGTTTAGACAACAGCATGTAAGATGAGGAAAAGGGGCGTGTTTTCTAGATGGCTTCTAGTTTAAAACACATGAAAATCATTCCAGATTATCGTGTCATTGTCTCACCTCCCATTTTATTATCGAGAAAAGGACTGCTCTTTAAGGGATAACTCGTACTGTACTATCGTATTGTGGCACTCTTATGTCTGATATTATATCTTCCTGAGCCTACGTGGGTTTCCTCTGGGTACTCCCAGTTTCCTCCCACAATTTAAAGGCATGTGGATTAGGTCAACTGGCTACTCTAAATTGCCTGTAGGTGTGGATGTTAGTGGATGTTTGTCTCTGTGTTAGCTCTGTGAGAGCATGCTGCCCAGAAAGGCCCCAGTCAGCCGTGAAGATTGAAAACAGAACATTCCTGCTGTGAGGCGAGAGTGTACCAGTGTAAAAACATGTGGAGGAAATTAAATAGTTAATTCCTTCCTTTATTCACTACTTTGGCTTTACTTTATATTTTCTAGCAAGGTAGTACAGCAAAGACTACTAGTTACCTATGTTCAGTTCTGTCAATATCATCCTGCGAATAAGCAGGTGCACTTGATGTTTGTTTTCTCCTGTAAACAGCACAAACATGCAGAGTACAGGTTTATGCATGTTGAAATAAACTTGTTCTTGCTGCTCCAGAGTACTGTACAAGATCATAATGATGATGACAGTAACGTAGGTGCATGAACGGTATTTCCTGTTATATTAGCTTCTCAGAATTGCCCTAAAAGTGATAAATTAGGCAGAGAATTTCTACACAGACTTTGACTCAGCTCGGAATTGCTCATGCTTTATAGTCAGACTCAGTAGTCTGTTCTATCCATACTACAATATAAAAAATTATTATTAATAATATTAATAAGAAGAATTATAATTCGCTCACTCACTTGCCAAAAGCTTAATCCTACTACGGTTGCAAAGAGGCTGGAGCCTGTCTCAGCTGACACTGGGCGAAGGCAGGGTACACCCTGAAAAGCTCATCAGACCATTGCAGGGCCAGCACACACACAACCACTCACACTCACACTAACACCTAGAGGCAATCGAGAATATCCAATTAACCTAATGTGTCTTTGGACTGTGGAAGGAAACCGGATAACCCGGAGGAAACCCACACAAGCACAGGAACAACATGCAAACTCCACACAGAAAAGCCTGAGCCTGGGACTCAAACCCAGGACCCGTGAGGCAAACGTGCTGCCCAATAATAATAATAATAATAATAATAATAATAATAATAATAATAATAAAGGCTATTTCCTCAGTTTAATCCAGTTCTATGAATATTAAATTAATATGTGGAACATCACACTTCAGCACTGCCAGATCTGTTGAAATTCTTTGACTCATCAGCCAAGAAATTTTTGATTCTATGGTTAATATTCTTAGCCATCATCTACACAAAGGTGTGTAGCAAATGCTTTGATGCAGTAATGGAATATAAATGCCAAATATTCTGATTGAAAAAGATTCATTAAAAATTTCACTATAGCACCTGAAGGCCTGAGACCTTCATATATAAAAGACCACATATGAAAATGTAAAAAAAAATGTTGATTTTATGAAGAAATCTCCCATTCAAAGAACAGACTTGTTGAAAATAGTGTTTTTTCATGACCTTGTAAAAGCATTAGAATAAATAATACACTAAATTAATCCTTTTCATTTTCGGTAGCATACAATACAAATAAATTATTTCAATTCATGCAATCATACAAAAACTAAACTAATCATAATATGAAAAGCCTTTAGCACTTGCTTTCCAGTTTGGTTTTTCAGTCAACAGAGCCTTGAATATCAGTTCATTTATTATATTTTTATTAGTACAACAGTTTCCTCCCACAGTCCAAAGCCATGCACTTTAGGCTACCTGGCTGTTCAAAACTGCCTCCAGGAGTGAGTCTGAATGGTTGTTTGTGTATGTTGGCCCTGCGATGGACCCCACCTTCGTCAATAAAAGAGCTGGGCAACAGGTCATTTCATATCCCGATAACAATAAGAATAAATTAATAAACAAACAAATAAATGAATAAACATTTTTTATAAATAAAACAATTGGAATGTAGCAGCTAGGTAAGTAATTTTATTTTATTTCAAATCAGGACCGATAGCGGCGGCAAGGTGGCGCAGTGGTAAGCATGTTCGCCTCACAGCAAGTAGGTCCAGGGTTCTATTCGCGGGCTCGGGTGTTTCTGTGTGGAGATTGTATGTTCTTCCCGTGCTTGTGTGGGTTTCCTCCGGGTACTCCGGTTTCCTCCCACAGCCCAAAATATGCACAGCAGGCTGATTGGGTGTTCCAAATCGCCCCTAGGTGTGAGTGAGAATAATTGTGTGTGTTGCACTGCGATGGCCTGGCGAGCTGTCCAGGGTGTACCCCGCTCTCGCCCAGAGTTGGCTGAGATGGGCGCCAGCTTCCCCGCAACCCTAAGTAGGATTAAACGGCTTAGAAAATTAATGAATGAGAACCGACCGCTATTTCATGGTTAAAGAGGTGTATATATAAAATATGTAGAAAAACCTACAAAGTATATAAAATTACGCAGATAAAAATTTAAACAAGGTGCTTCAACATTTATGCAATAAAAATTCTAAACCTTTTTTATGAACAGAAATGTAACATTTTAAACTTATGAAAATAATAATAATAAAAAATAGTTAAATAATAAGCCTGTAAAATGTATACCCTGGAAAACATGCTAATTATCCCAAGGTTAGCATTCCCCATTTCTATTTTTTTTTTAATCCAAACTAATAGGCTACTACTAAAAACAGTCCACACACACACACACACACACACACACACACACACACACACACACACACACACACACACACACCCTTCTCTCCCCATGCGGTCCCTCTCTCCCTCCCATGATCTTTATACCCACATCCGA
>JBCNYH010000004.1:26041200-26067828 GCA_039654325.1 Tandanus tandanus
CACACACACACACACACACACACACACACACACACACACACACACACACACACACACACACACACACACTTCTTTAATGATCATATTAATTTCTTACACAATGTGTTTGCCTGTAACTCATCTGAGGAAAGACTTGACTTATAATCCTCTAAACCACAGGTGTCAAATTCAGGCCCATTTATTTAATTGTGGCCTGCAAGAGCTTTCAAAGAATATGATTATCGTACATTGTTTGCATCGACCATTACCTTGAAACCTAATTCATCATCCTTCCACTAGTTGGCGGCAGTCTATTTCAAGTAAACAGCTAGTCATTCATGACTCAAGAGAGATTGCATGCTAGCTTGTCGCTGTTAAACCCTTTTTTAGAATAGATGTTTAGTGATTATTCGGCCCTCGATCACCTTTAAATTTAGTGATGTGGCCCTCAGTGAAAATGAGTTTGACACCCCTGCTCTAAACTGTGTGTGTCTGTGTTTGCACGTACCAGTGCTCCTGCACATGTGTGTTTGCACTTCTAATAGGTTAAATGTAGAGCTTAATCTCCCCTCCTAGGGTTAATAATTATCTAAAATAATATATTGAAACTGTAACTAATAACTAACGTGGTTGTAAACATTATCAATAGCTTCTCTCTGTCCGTGGTGAAAGGTGGTGTAGACCCTGGGCAGGTCAGAATAACTAAGCCTGTCAGAGATATCTGAGTGCAGTTACGCCACTGAATTCCAAATAAACTGTGTAAATGATGGAAAACAGTGCTGTAAAAAGTGTGCTTTCATCACAACGATAAGAAGGATAGAACATAATATGAAACAATAGACAGGTTTCTTTCATCATTCGATATATATCATACAGCCCTATGAATGAATGAATGACTAAGTACCATCTAGCTATACTGGCATATTTGCCCCAGGTTTATACCATCTGTAACCAGTTACTTTTTTATCCATGCGTCCTTTGTTCCAGAGCTGCTTTTGAGATGCTGAATAAGAACTTTTTATTCTTTATTTTTTGCTTTCCCTCAGTATGGACATGTGTAGCATTCCCATCAACCCCCACTTTAGTTCACATGAAGCAGAAAGCCTCTGGAGCACATGAGGCACTTCATGCTCAGATGATTACATCCCATTAAGAGTGACCGTGGCCGAAAAGGGGACGCACTCTGAGGCTCCCAGTCACAGGGTAACACTGCTGCTTTTTCTGCTCTACTGGCACACATCCTGGCACTTTAATGACTTTATGAATAATGACTCCAATCAGTCAGCTTCAATGAGTTCACATACTCCATGCTTGCTGACCTTTATAAACAAACCCCACTATGAGATCTGAGAGGGTACACGAACAGCTGGTGTGCTGCTCTACAGCTAGGATAAGGGTCTAAAGTTTAAAAAATAAAATTTTATGGTTCCGTCCTTTAAAGCAACAAAGGCAGTGTTTACGGAACAGAAGTGTAAGTGTTATTCCCTCTGGCACGTCGGCCAAGGGACAAAACTAACTTGGTTAGAAGGTTGGGCCTGAGTTTCCTCTCAGTTATGTGAACCACTGTTATGTATGGTGTGTGTGTGTGTGTGTGTGTGTGTGTGTGTGTGTGTGTGTGTGTGTGTGTGTAAAACCTTCTAGTTTCATTTTGTTAATCACGTTATAAATGCCAGCCACTGTTTTTTACTTTTCATGATACATATTACGTCCTTATCCACTGAAATAATATTTTCACGCATTCTACAACAGACACATTCATCACGTTACATAATACTGAAAGGACTGCCAGAGAAATTATAGCCAAGTTCATCACAAGGCGTGAGTTTTGGAAAGAATCGTCAAAAGTCATTACGAAAATCACCTTGTGTCAGAAAGAATTTTCCAAACTTGCATCCGGGTCCTTATCCCGGAGAGCTGCATCCCAGTTAGAATATTATTAGCCTAATAACATTTTTGTTATGTTTCAAGCAGTCGTATCTGTGGCAGTCTGCCAAAACCTGTCAGATATCATTTTTGACTGAGTTCTCGAGAAAGAGTATTTAAAAAAATCCTGTTTTGGCTCCAAAATTGAGTTTTTCCTGCCAACTGTTTGATTTGCAAGCTCCACTTTAAGAAACCATAAATATATTTCACAAAAACAATGTGGAAATGTTTTTGGCTGTCTGCCTACAAAGTTCATATTGAGTAAAATGTCAGTTTAACAAATGTCGCATTAGATGCAGACCGTCTGCCTAAAGCATTCTAAACCCTTGCTAGGTAAATGTGCTTTTCTCATGACTTGATCAAGTTGCTGGATAATAAATATTATTGTAAAATGTGGCATAAGCCTAATCCATTCGGTTTGTAATCAGATACAAGCTGACAAAATGTCCACAGTGCTCATCATCAAAACAGAAAAGACTGCTTACACAGTCTGTACAGAAGACAGCAGATAAAGATTCTCTTTAAAGAATTTTTTTTTTAAAGTAACAGAATGAAACAGATTCCACAAAAAAAGTCAAGTGTAAAGATTGCAATGCTATGATCTCATCTCATTCTCACTCATTTGCCAAACCACTTAATGCTTCAAGGGTCACAGGGAGGCTGGAGCCTATCTCAGCCGACATTGGGCAAAGGTGGGGTACACCCTGAACAGCTTGCCAGTTCATTGCAGGGCCAAAACACAGTATTCCCATTCACATCCAGGGGCAATTTAGAACAGACAATTAGCCTAATGTGCATGTCTTTGGGCTGTGGGAGGAAACCGGCGTACCAAGAGGAAACCCACAGAAGCACAGGGAAGAACAAGCAAAGTCTGCACAGAAACAACCTCGACGAGCACCGGGACTCGGACCCAGCACCTTCTTGCTGTGAGGCAGACGTGCTAACCACTACACCTACATGCCATCCGCGATGCTATGATACAATGCTTAAATTATGCAAATGACTTTTTATCTCAGATGATGAAGGCAGCTAATAATGTACTAATTTCCTATCAAACATGTTTAAAGAGTACCAGCATTGGTCATCCTTACAGCATAATTTGTGCATGTAATACATTTAAGCGATACAGTGCAGGGTTGTTCAGCACAAGTTAACAAGCAGCGAGTGACATTTTATGTGATAAAACTCCCCGCATACTAAAGGCTCTTACCTTTTACTGGCTCCTTTTGGTGAGGCGCTGCTCCCGTCGTTTGTCATCCTTTGACTTTTTATGAAGGAATTCTATAGGAAGAGCGTCCGGTTTTAGACATAAAAGCTTGGGCTTCATGCCTTCTGCCTGGAGGTCATGCCGGTAGCAGGTCAGTCTGAAGTCGTATTTGCAGACTACTGAATTGTGTCTTAAAGAAAACTTTTTAGAGTATGGCCTGTGCCGATGTTATGTTATGTTTTCCGCAATTTCGGCGCTTGTTGTTTGTGCAGCCGTATGCTTTGCAGCACTGGCTGATCATGTGTTATCTTAGACTGTTGTCTGCTGTACTCAGCCCAGCCAATAGGACAAAACAATGAATTCGCGTCACTACCAGGGCTGGAACAGCCAATGAAGAAGGCAACATGTCACTGAGCATACCTAGTAGTAGTAGTAGTAGTAGTAGTAGTAGTAGTAGTAGTAGTAGTAGTAGTAGTGGTGGTGTGGCAGTTTTAAAGAGCTAGTAATACCAATTCAACACAGGTACCCTTTAATTTAAATTGTTTAAAAACCGGCAGTAAGGTTTTTCCTGAAGTAAAGGAGTTTATACATGTGAAGGTAAACTTGCGTCTTTCAGTGGAATTGTAATGGAACCTATAAATGCAATTTTCTTCCTTTTCACATGTGGGACTAACCAGATTTTATGTGTGGATATAGACACAAAAGAGAAATCTATGCATAATTCCCATTCTAGAAATATACAGTCGAAAATGTATCTACATGAGTTTTCCCAGACTGACACCCATATAGTTTGAGCATAAACAAATATGTGGAGGAGACCAGACCTGGACCCAGTCCTACATGCATTAAAACATTATGTCGCCTCTAAAGTGTTTGGTGCCAAGAGATGACAGTTTCACACCAAGCAGCTTTACAATGTGACCTTGTTCTCAGCTGAGAGTTTGTACTGGTGCCAGTCTCAACAGATGCACAGATACATAATAAACTGAGACAGGACTGTAGAGAATGATGGGAGATCTAAAAAACGGTGTTTCAAAGAAACATTTTGCATGTCTAAAGGAGTGTATGCTACAGAAATTAATATAACAATTATTGAAAAAAATGAAGACAATGTGGGTCTAATTGTTGTACTATATAATACACAGAAACATAAGAAAAGCGTACTAAATTGGATGGAAACGGATAAAAAGGATATTTATGATTTATTTTCCATTTTAAAGCATGTCTGCTCCTTTATATCAGAAATAGACATAAAGGCGGCCTGCCAAAGAAATCGTCTGTGCTGCCAAAATACTATACACTATATATTATCATTGATTAACAGATATATCCTGAGAAGCTGATCCCCATGGATGCCACAGTAGCGTCTAGTTTTGGGTATCGTTTCAATTTTATTGATTCTGATTGTGATTCACTTGATCAATTCTGGTTCTTATTGATTGAAACTGAAAAATATCTAAATGTTTAGAAATGTCTTTTTTTAAGCATTAACTGAACATTCACAAAGTAAATAGAAGTAAACATTCATCTTTCACTCTGTTGTGACATTAGCCATGCATCCTAGCTCGTATATATAATCAAATGGACACACTCTTGCATTGATGTGTGATGTAGTCATGTAGACAGACCCTGGCATATAGCTACATACTGTGTGTGCTTGCAGATTATGTAGGCTTTGTTTACAATTAGGGGATGGAATGGAGGCGTAGTGGTTAGCACGTCTGCGTCACTGGGTTTGTCTGGTCTGTGTGGAGTTTCCATGTTCTCCCTGTGCCTGCCTGGGTTTCCTCCGAGGACTCTGATTTCCTCCAACAGACCAAAGACATGCACATTAGGCTAACTGGCTGTTCCAAATCGTCCATAGGTGTGGGTGTAAATGGTTGTGTATGTGTTGCCCTTGTGATGGTCTGGCGAGTTGTTCAGGGTGTACCCCGCCGTAGCCCAGTGTGGGCTGAGATAGGATTAAGGATTAAGTGGTTTGGTAAATAAGTGAGTGAGGGAGAGTGTTTACAATATTAAAGCATTACCACTTTCAGGAAACTATCAGCAGAACCAAAGATTTTTATGGGTGCCTACTACTTGGCATTTTGGATTCAGTTCTGATTTGAAACCCAGCATTGACTTCCTAAGTGTCTCTTTAATGCCCTACGATGGTCTGGGCTGTTCAGGGTGTATCCTGCTCTCACCCAGTGTTGGCTGAGATAGGCTTCAGCTTCCCTGCAACCTCTAAAAGGATTAAGAGGCTCAAGCAAATAAGCAGTTCAAGAAAGAGTTCTCTTTATAGTTTTACACGCAACACTTATAGAACCTGCTCTGAAGCAGACAAAGAAGACAGGACAAAAGAGCCTGTTTATTGGTGTGTGGTTGTTTGTGTGTATCAAAAGAAAGAGCCCCTACACATTGCCTAAAAATAGCATTCTGTTAAATAGTTAATGTATTAGTTGAAATCATACTTATCTGACAACATGTTATGTTTCCACAGTATGTAATGCTTTGTCATTGTTTGTGTGGGCGCCATGGGGTTTTTGATGTTGCCTACACCATGCATGGCTTAGCGTATGAGAATGTGTTGTGTGATGAAAACACCAGATTTTGCAAGTGTGACAGGCAATCTTCTTGTCCCATTCACCATACTCATCCCTCACATGTCTCATCTTGCCTGTCATGTCCTCAACCCACATCCAGCAGCACCCACGGTTAACAGTGCGTGCCCTACTACTTTTCATGGACAAGAAACAACACACAAAAAAGAAAATAAGCAGTTGCAAATGATGGAAGGTCTTTAAAATGAAAGCATGTCTCACAGTGCATGTGGTTATTGCCATGTAAGACCCTAATGAAAACTAGTAACCTTCATCTTCTTCTTCTTCTTCTTTTTCTTCTTCCGCTCCCATTAGGGGTCATCACAGTGGATAGTCCTTCTCCATCTTGGTCTGTCCTCTGCATCTCCCTCCATCAAGCCAATCGCCTGAATGTCCTCTCCGCCACATCCATAAATCTCCTCTTTGGCCTTCCTCTTCTCCTTCTATCAGGCATTTGCATCCTCAACATTCTTCTACCAATATACCCTTCATCCCTTCTCTGCATATGCCTATACTTTCTCAGTCTGGCCTCTTTCACTTTATCCCCAAACACTGGTACCTGTGCTGTCCCTCTAAAATATTCGTTTCTAATTCTGTCCATTCTTGTCATTCTCAGCGAAAATCCACCCACCTCCAGCTCCGCGTCCTGTCTTTTTGTCAGTGCTACCATCTCCAAGCCATACAGCATAGCTGACCTCACTTCCGTCTTATAAACCTTTCCCTTCACTCCTGCACATACCCTTCTATCAGAAGTCACTCCAGTCACTCTTCCCCACCCATTCCACCCTGCCTGCACTCACTTCTTCACTTCTCGTCTACACTCTCTGTATGAGTGAGAGTGATAGTATTTAACCAAGTATTTAAACTCATCTATATCCTTAACTCCGTGCAGCTGCACTCGTCTGTCACCCTCCCTCTCATTCACGAACATGTACTCTGTCTTACTCCTGCTAACCTTCATTCCTCTTCTCTCAAGTGCATAGCTCCACATCTTCACACTCATCTCCACCTGTTGCCTGCTGTCACTACAGATCACGTCATCCACATGTATCATATCATATATCATGACATAAATATCATAAATCTCCATGATGACTTTTGTCTGACAAGTAGCATTGATGATGGTTTGATATTTTTAAAGAATATCAAGTATTCGCGGAAGGTGAGGTGGATGTTGCAGATCATCAAACATCAAGCCATGGTGGTTCAGTATCACTACCACACTTTAAAATAAATAAATTAAAAAAACATCAACAGTTCTTTCCTGTGTTTCCATGTATTATGTACTAAAATACCTTTATGAAGAGCAGTGTAGTGTGCTGTGTAGTATGTACTAAACGCTGAATGAGTAGACTAAATAGACAGTGTAATCTATACAGCGTCTCTGCTTGAAGTGCAGCACTCACCTGACCTGTCTCTATCCTGTTCAAAATATGTAAATCTAAACTATACAATATCTCGTTTTAGTTTGCTTTTCCTATGTTTCCATCAAGCATAT
This sequence comes from Tandanus tandanus, assembly GCA_039654325.1. NCBI lineage: Eukaryota > Metazoa > Chordata > Actinopteri > Siluriformes > Plotosidae > Tandanus > Tandanus tandanus. The sequence goes on from JBCNYH010000004.1 coordinate 26,048,390, forward strand.
ACATGAACGCTTAAAGCAATTTAAATAAATGCAGTTACACAGCTTTGCATGATTCATTCAATCATTCATTCATTTTCTAAGCCACTTAATCCATAGTCACTACCTGAAAGTGGTAATGCTTTAATATTGTAAACACTTTCACTCACTTACTCACTCACTCACTCACTCACTCACTCATTTACCGAAGTGCTTAATCCTACTAGAGTCGCGGGGAGGCTGGCACCCATCTCAGCCAACTCTGGGCGAGGGCGGGGTACACCCTGGACAGCTCGCCAGGTCATCGCAGGGCCAACACACACACAACCATTCACACTCACACTCACACCTAAGGGCGATTTGGAACAGCCAATTAGACTACTGTACATGTTTTTGTACTGTGGGAGGAAACTGGAGTACCCAGAGGAAACCCACGCAAGCACAAGGAGATTATGCAAACTCCACACAGAAACGCCCGAGCCCGGGAATCGAACCCAGGCCTTCTTGCTCTGATCCTCAGAGACCCATCACTGAGTTGCCACATAAAAATGTCATTTGGTATGCAGATGCACTTTAAAGTAACTTACTTTAAAAACAATAAAAGCACTTGATATATTATTCTCTGTTCCCCATACACATAGGAAACAAGAACAAATAATGGTCTGGCTTCTTTTAATGTAAGGCAGTTCTATAATGACAGCAAAAAGCAGTATTAATAATCAGTAAAACAAAACAAAAAAAAAGCAGTAATATGAAAAAATAAATAATATGAAAAAATTAAAGTCCTCTTTGCAAATATGTTTTAATGAAGAGCTGAAATGTTGAGACGTCAATATCTCTCTCTCACAAAATCTACTTCTCCAGTCCAGCCTCCACTCATTCTCTGTCTCTGAATAATGTTTATAAAATCACGTTGTGTAATCATAGACAGGTGCAGATGACATGCAGATATGATGGGCAGTTCTGCGCTAGGAGGCTACATGGCAAGAAATGTCCTTTAAAAGAAATAGGACTGCCGGTACAGGAAAAGCAAAGGTTTGTTGCAGGGGCGTATGAAATATAATCACTCCTTTGTCAGCTCCAGAGTCGTCTCCCTCAGCAGATTTCACGCCCACAAAATACAAAACTGACCTTCAGAAATTTTTTTCAAGAGAAAAATTCTAAGAAATGTATTGATTATTGACTCATGGTTTTACATCATGCTCAGAAACAAACAAAAAATAAGAATGTTTATGCTTAGTAAAAATTCAAATGCTTTATAAATCCTTAGAAGTGCAGTAAAGTCCATAATCAAGAAGTGGAAAGTGTTTGATACTACTAGGACCCTTCCCAGTTCAGGACAAGCCAAACTGGATGGAAGAGCACAGAGGAAACTGGTCAGAGAGGCTACCAATAGTCCTGTGGCTACTTTGAAGCATTTACAGAAATCTTTGACAAACAGTGGACATTGTGTACATGTGACAACAATATCACAAATCCTCCACAAATGTGGCTTGTATAGGAGGGTTACAAGAAAAAGGCCCATCCTCGAAAAAGGCTACATCAAGTCTGGACTGAGTTTTGACAAAACGTACCTTAAAGATTCTAAGACTAACTATTTGGCCTCAACTCCAAATGGTATATCTGACAGAAAGCCAATACAGCTTACCATCCAAAGAGCACCATACCTACAGTAAAGCATAATGGAGGCAGTATCCTGTTGTAAGGGGTTTTCTCTGCAGCAGGGACTGGGGCACATGCCAAGACAGAAAAAACTATTTTATTGTTTTATTGTATTTTAAAGTTGATCTATATCTTCCTTAAACCAAAATCAAAACTGTTGTGTTAAAAAAATTTACTCCAGCTAGCTCATTAATTATGCATGGATTTTGGTGTGCATCAATTTCAGACGAGGTACCTGTAAGACAAACCCGCATACCAAATTTCATCAAAATCCGAGCAAGCATTCTCAAGTTATCATCCGGAAACCACACTGTAATTGTAAATAGATTAAGTCCAGCTGGCTCATTAATTATGCGCAGATTTTGGCTTGCACCAATCTCAGGCGAGGTACCTCTAAGACAAATCCAAAAACCAAATTTCATCAAAATTCGAGCAAGCATTCTCAAGTTATCGTCCGGAAACCAAACTGGGGAGTGCACCAATCCTAGGCGAGGCACCTGTAAGACAAACCTGCATACCAAATTTTATCAAAATCTGAGCAAGCATTCCTAAGTTATCGTCCAGAAACCAAAGTATGACAGACGCCGGACGGACAGATGGATGGACACCACCCATTCCAAAATGGATGGGGCAAAATACCATCAAGGGTGACACAGTAGTATAGTGGTTAGCACGTTTGCCTCACAATAAGAAGGTCCTGGTCTCGAGTCCTTGGCTCGGGTGCTTCTTTGTTAAGTTTACTCGCTCTCCGTTTGCTAATAAGGGTTTCCTCTGGGTACTCTGGTTTCCTCCCACAGTCTAAAGACATGTACACACAGGCCAATTGCCTGTATTTTGCCCCTTAGATTTGAGTGTAAATGTGAATGCTTTTGTGTGTGTGGGTTGGCCCTGTGTTCAGGGGTACAAAGCCTTCGCCCAGTGTCGGCTGAGATAGGCTCCAGCCCCCCTGCAACCCTAACAGGATTAAGCAGTATGACAAATAAGAGAGAGAGAGAGAGAGAGAGAGAGAGAGAGAGAGAGAGAGAGAGAGAGAATACCATCGAATTCTTGAAGAAAATAACGTTGCCTTGTGTTAGAAAGTTGTTACTAGGAAAAAGGTTCACCTTCCAACTTGACAATGACCAGAAGTTGACCCCACAATAACTGAAGGAGAAGAAGGTCAATGTCCTTGTGTGGCCCAGACTTAAACACTATTATAAATCTGTGAAATGACTTGAAAATTGCAGTCCACCAAATGTCACCATCCAATTTACCTGAGCTTGAAAAGTGGGCAAATAGTGTTGAGTCTATATCTTTTACCTTTTTATTTTAGCCTTATCTTCCATTTATACGTTGCATTGAGTAAATATAACTAGAAAATATTTTTGTGTGTCTTCATTTTTAGATTGCAAAGTAGCAAAATGTGAATATTCTTTTCTATACCCACTGTAGCTACCCTCAGGTGGAAAACAGTTCAGCCTTCCTCCTGATTTAAATCACACACAAATGAGTGAGTGACTGTGTGTGTGTGTGTGTGTGCGTGCGTGCGTGCGTGCGCGCGCGCGTGTGTGCAACACTAGCTTCTCTGTTTGATATACTTCTCTCTTGAATAACTTTACTGAATAATTTATGTTTATTGGCTCACAGTTGCAACACTTACATAAATTGGATAAAAAAAATCAAGTTGATGTATATAGGGGTAAACTGGGGAACAAGCTCTAGAAGTAAGGAACTAATGAAGAGGAGCTGAAGCTGATTCATAAATTACACTCCACTCACCAGTAGCATGACAGTTTCATGAATTAGACACTGATTCGTTCATCTGTTATAACCTTAGCTTCGGTCTTCACTTGTTTGATGAATAAGAGCCATTCGATATCATACACACACAATTTATTTTTTCACTTTGAACCCAAAACCCACTTTACTCTGTCTCATTTTATCTACCTTTGATCATTATACCTTTTCTTTATGTCCTGATTTTCAATGCACAGGACATTTCATTTTCTGAACCACTTTATTCTTTATTAGGGTCACAGGAAAGCTGGAGCCCATCCCTAACAACCCCAGGCAAAGTTGGGGTACACCCAGAACAGCTGGCCAGGGCCAACCCACAAACAAACAATCATTCACCCACATTCACACCTAAGGGCAACTGAGAATATTCTTCTGTGGAGAGAAACTGGAGCACCCAGAGGAAACCCATGCAAACTATACAGGGAAACGCCCTCGCCGGGCATGGAGCTCAAACCCTGGCAGGCTGTGGGGTGGAGATTCTAACCACTACACTAGTGTGCTGCCCATGGATTAAACAGTTATTCAGAATAGCCATCTGATTGTACTGATGTATAGTATTATGTGAAATATGCGAATACATATGTTTTTGTCTTTAGCATCGCCGCCCAGTATTGTTCCTTGTTTCCAGTTGTATGAAAACACTGCATTACTCTTAAATTTGAGAGAGCTACTAAAACTATTTTAATGATAATAATTCAGTGTCAGGAACAATCACTGGACAGAGAGAACAACACAATGTGAGGTGGGTAAAAAAAACCTGGCCATATATAATAAACCACAGTATGTTATTTCTAAGCTAATGCAGTGATTCCAGCAGGTGCATGTACTAATGAAATCAGCTAAGGTTTATATTGATTGGTTTTATTCACTGGCACCAGAGAAACATAACAGATGTTCTGATTAAACAAGTCTTATATGGTACAACACTATTAATGAAGAAGTATTAGATCAAGCTGTTGTTGGTCCTGAGAGAGCACAAATCTCCGACATATTCATATTCACACTGGTTTAGAAGCAGTTAAGACTAATTTATTGTTACTTGAGTGGTAAATGGATCCATATTGTGTACCTGACTCAGGGTTTGGGTTCTTTTTCCACCCAGAAATGCAGTTGATCCATGTGATTTAGAGCGTGAGCCTCTCTGTGCCAGTTCTCCCTCACTTACTTTCTCTCCATCTGCTCACCATTTCTCTCTATGTCTCATTCAGAGGAATTCTTTCTGAATCATTTCCACACTAATGACTTCTTCTACTTTTCTAATTCAGAAGAATTTTAAATTTGGCAGCAAAATCAATCAAGTGTCTTCCCCCAACATCTACTGTATATTTTCATGTGTTTTTCACTATTATTAATGGATGATTGTGATATTAAATGGAAAGGGACATTTGTGATGTTTATATTTGTTATGTCCAGATCGCCCTTGATTTCCTCCACAGACCAAATACAGTCGACTAAAAAGTTGAATCCCTTTCATTTGAACAACAAGAACTACAAAACCCCACTAAAGTCATGTTTTTTTAATCTTTCATGTAATTTGTATTAATGTGTGTTAAGTCTTTCTCTTCCAAAGGCAGTTTGCCAAATGAGGCAAATACAAATGGAAAAAAGTATGCATAATCCATATCACTGACATTTCTTTTGAAACACTGTAGTGGCTCAGTGGTTAAGGCTCTGGGTTTTTGATCAGAAGGTTGGGGGTTCAAGTCCCATTACAACCAAGCTGCCACTGTTGGGCCCCTGTGCATGGCCCTTAACCCTTGACTGATTGGTTGTATGAGAAAAGAAAAATGTATGTCGCTCTAGAGAAGGGTGCTTGCCAAATGACATGACATACTGATAGAATACATTTCTTCTAATAAAAACAAACCATATACCACAGCAAAGATGTTGATGTTAAAAAATACATTCTTTGACAAACAGAGGAGACTTAGCCCTGCTAGTCCATTTATACCAGATACCTGGGATACTGGTCCATAAGACCCCAGAGTTTTGCATAATTCTCAATCACTTTCACATTGGCCTTCTGAAATCTTAAGGGCTTAATGCTCGAATGCATTAATATTTTAAAACCATTTAATTAATAGTCATTATGTTCACCTCGCCATCAACAGCTGCATATTTGATTAAATCAGCACTGAAAAGCGTATACCAGCCAGTGCTCTACTATAGTGAGGAGGAGGCTTTGTTTATTCTGGATAATTCATGGGTGATGTCAGTTTTCTGGGTAAGAGCAAGATTCCTACACGGATTTGCAGTGATGCAATGCTTGAGACCACAGAACTGGAACGCTTCGTGCAGTGTTTCCAAATGGAGAGCAGAAATGGAGCCAGTCCACAGGATGAGCCCCTTCAGGAACTGAATAAATATTAAATGAAAGCATGACTTCCACATATTCTGATGATCTATGATTATCTATGACCTTTACTTATATAGAGTCTTTAAATTGCCATTCATTGCCCTCTATGAAAGTTCAGACATGCAAACTGAAAATTCCTGTCCTACCAAATAAATCAACTTTTTTGAAACATCTGCAACTAGTAGCTTTGCCAAATAAGAAACTTTTTATTAGGCTCTGTAATTATGCCTAACTGTTTCAGAAGCCTTGCTTTAGGCAATGCATTACTAACATTAGCTTACCAAATGAGAAATAAATGACATGAAAAAAGAAGAAAAAAAAAAAAAACCTAAACGATTCAAGCGTGCTGTTATTGTCTTGTATCAAATAACGGAAACTAGACTCATTTCTCTGGAGTCATTCCTCTCCTGGCCAATTACACGGAAACATTCATATGAATGATATTTTAATGATTCAAAAACTGAAGTCTTTTACCATATACATGTGTTCAAAATCTTGTCCTCTACATATTCCTTAGATCATGTTATTAACTGCAGCTATTCCATTAGATGAGAGATCTTCTAGGCGGTCCAGTATCATGAGTGAGATTCGCACGAAGCTGAGATTGAGGCTGCCAGAGGTTTATTTTTAGAGAGCTGGACCAATGCTGCATAACCAAATAAATGTCGATCAATCTACAGCACAGCGGATGTTGACAGAGTAGAGGAAATACTCTCTTGCATCATATTGGCCTCTGAGGCATTGAAGCCACAAGGATAGAACAGACCATCTCTGAAATAACAGCTTCTGTATAGAGCACAAAAAAAAAGTATTCTAACAGCTGAGACTGTTTAAAGTAAAGATGAGGTGAGAATTTAGGAAACAAAATGAGAAAAAAAACATCTAAACCAAATAGTATTTAAATTGTTGTTTCTCATTCAGTCACTCCGCTTAATCCTACTATTAGGCTCGTGGGGAACTGACAGTGGGTGAAGGTGGGGTACACCCTGAATAGCTCACCAGTCCATCCCAGGGCAACACATATGCAACCATTCACACTTACACTCACACCTATGAACATTTTGAAACAATCAGTAAGCCTGACGAGCGTGTCTTTGGACTGTGAGAGGAAACCAGAGTACCCAGAGGAAACCCACACAAGCACGGGGAGAAAATGCAAACTCCACATAGAAACGCCCGAGCCCGAAACTCGAACTCAGGACCTTCTTGCCATGAGGAGGACGTGTTACCCACTGCACAACAGTGCCGCACAGATTCTTGTTTCACAACCATACATATATTTTTTATTTACTGTGCATTTACTTATGGACCCTATAAGGAAAGAATATAATACCAGTCTTATTGCTTCACAAATATTTTTTACATCATGCATTTATAGCTTTCTACATTAATTTTACATAAAGTATTATTTACAGATGCTGAATATACTTCAGTAATAGTATTTTGCTTTCCTAGAAGGCATGAACTCCTCATTTTAAAAAAAAAAAGTAAGTTTCACTAATTTGCTAACATTAATTGTTAACTGATGGACTGTTTTCTTTCCTAATGCCAGGTACGACAAGCATCAATTCCTGTAGCTAATGTGAACTTGCTAGACGGCAAGTCAGATTTTGCCTAATGGTAAACATCACTTATTTACAAGATATTTTACTTCTGATTAATTCATTATCAGATTACTCTGAGGAAAAATCCAGCTTGTCTGACCAGCTACTCGCTGTGAAAAACACAGCGGAAATAGTTCCTAAATTACTGCTACAACTGCAACAATGCCAACAAACATTTGTTATCCCGTTTATTCAAGTAATTAAGACGCTGGAAAAGAACTTGATTGTTCAGCTTGGGCTGCAGAGTTTTGGAAGCTGGGAACTGGTCATCTTAAACTGGAAGTCAACAAATGTGTCCTTGTTTGTTTCTTTGCTTGTTTTTAATTGCCTTATTATTGTGCAATTTTTCTCAAAATAATTTGTGTACAATGTTGAATTAGTAGTTGCGTATGGCTAGCAAAGTCACAGAAATTAAATGTTTTTGGGCACAATGGTACAACGGTTTAAAATGAAGTTTGTCTAATATTAATAATAAAGGTTATTTTCATTTCATCAGCTAAAAGTATGCACTTTTTCTTTTTAATATATTTTAAGTACATTTAAAAGTAGCAAACATTTTACTTTCATTTGAGTACATTTTTGGCTGGAAACTTCCCATTTTAACTGGGTAAAGTTTTGATACATCATCTATACTTTCACTTACATATCATTTCTCAGTACCTTTTCCAGCCCTGCATATTCATCTCTGTCCTTGGCAGTCTTCTGCCCAGGAGGTGCTGCTTTTTTGGCTCTGAAACTCAAGCCCTTATCCCATACCCTCTTAAATAAATAAAAAAAACCTTTCCAGAAAAGTAATAAAGTTTGACAGATCACTATGTATACCCTTCAGCTTTTATGAATCTTCTCTTTACATCCATCTTAAACCTCTTTGTTTATGTTAAAATGGTTATTACACAATCCTATTATGCACTCACAAGAAAAGCCTTAATTGAGCAAAGCCTTTAAGCAAAGCGGCTACAATCAAGCAGCATTTCTGAATATAAGCAACTGATTTAAAGTTAATCTTCAGAGATGGACAGGATGCAAACAAAGGTCTATGTGCCATCTATCATAATCAGAGGCACAACACATTTTTCCAATCTGCATTGCAGCTTGACTATGGGGGAATGCGGTGCTTGGCAGGGACATAAATATAAAGCGAGCCAGACAGCAGCACTCGTGATGGAGCATCTCGGGACAGATGGGGTGGTTGCATGACTTCTGAACAAAAGCCAGAGGGATTGGCAGGGGCATTGGCTTATTGTTCTCTGATGTCTTTTGACATGTACTGCTACTTTTGATGTAAACACATTTCTCGGTAAAAGCAAAGAATCTCATTGAGGAGAATTTAAAATAAGAAACTTTTTCAATAAAGTACACAGATGACGGGGTAATTAATGACCTTTTGTGTACAACACTTGCTTAAAAAGCCTGTCAGGTTTGCTCATACGGAGTTTAGTGATATTTATCAAGACTGAATGTTTCATTTGGTATGGGCAGATAAAGATTTTTAGTATATACGTACAATATGGATTATTTATTCTGTAGAATACTGACCTGGCCCATAAGTGCAAAATACATAAAAGAGAAAAATGTAACAGTAAGTCGGGATATACACCAAACACCACACCAAAACACAACAGCAAAATCAAAAATATTACAGTATTCGCTGTGGAGGTGGTGCAAAGACTTATGACATTTGGATGGTACATGTCTGGACAACTGACTGTCATACCCATATGTGCTTGCTGAACATCCCATACCCTTTTGGATGCTATAACAGCCTCTGCTACACTCCAGTATATTTGGGAGCATGGCTGTCGGGATTTCTTTCACTTCAGCCACAAAAGTATTAGTGATGTCAGGCAGTGATGTTTACAAGAAGGCCTGGCATGAAGTTGGTCTCCGTTCACCAGAAAAATATTGAATATGGTTGATATAAGGTTCAAGCCACTCAGGTTCTTCTACACTAAATTCCAGACCATGTCTTTATTCACTCCACTTTGTTCACAGCTGCACTGTCATGCTAGCACAGGTTTGGGAGCCACTGATTCCAGTGCTACAATTCAAATAGATTCTAGACAACTGTGTGCTTCAAACCTTATGCCAACAATTCGGGGAAAGCTCACATATAGTAGGTGTGATGGTCAAGTGCCCACATACTTTTGGTCATAGTGAAAAGTGTTGCATAACATTGTTCCTTCAATAAATTAAAAGAAAACAAGTTTATTGTTTCTTCATATATTTATTAGATTATATTACATTTTAATAATTTAATGTGACAAATATCCACAAATAAAGGGAAACAGGAAGGAGCAAATACTTTTTTGCAGCAGTGTATGTTATTATATTGAACTGTAATCCTTTCAGCTTGGTTTCCTTTATACTTATACTCATATTAATCCTGTGCCAAGTTGACAGCATACTGTACGTAACTAAAGAAACATCATATAAATGTCCTTAATAAAAATAAGCATGATTAAAAGTATCAGTATCAGTTTCCCTCAGGGTAAGATTTCCTCTTACTGTAAACATCCCCCAGTTCTCCATTTTCCACATCCTCTCTGACTGTCGCACACTGAAGCCGGTCAGCAACGAGCATGTGATGTCTGGTAAAGACTTAAGCTTTCTGTTTCCAGTTGACGCTATGTTTCTGGTAGCTATTTTCTGATTTGCTGGTAAATTTGTTGTCGGTTATTGTGTTTTGAACTTACATGCCCCAACCACTATGGACAAAAACCATCCAATAAAATCCACACTTACAGTATTGTTTTCCTCTCTACATGTTACTATGCACTAGCCCCTTAACTAACCTCTAACATTAACAATGTTCAGCACTCTGTTTATTCATTCATTATCCATTCCGCTTATTTTGATTAAGGTCATGGGGAAGCTGGAGCCATTCCCTGCTGACTACGCACGAAAGGCGGGGTATACTCTGAACAGCTCGCCGGTCCATTGCAGAATAGATCAGCTCGGTTATCGTTTCCAAAACAGCTACTTCACTACTGTATTAATTCTCTCCCCTCCCACATGAGACAGGCCAAGGTTTTAAATCTCCATGCATGTGTAGGGGTTCAGACACACCACTGTGCACACACTCAACATTCTTCGCACTTGACTCAGTCATAACGACAGCGGTGACGTGATTCACAATCCTCCCTAATGTTTCAAATTCACTTCACCTTCAGAGAGGAACACCTAAATGCTCATCTATGGTCCAAAAAGGGGGTTATTGGTGTGTCCTCCTTGCCATGGCTTTAAAATACTGCAGCTATATCCTCCTTTAAATGTGGCTTCTCAGAATGCAATGTCCTAATGACAAAAGTTGATGTAAGCTTGGATATCAGCTTGTACAAGAAAGAAAGAAAGAAAGTAAGAAAGAAAGAAAGGAAGGAAGGAAGGAAGGTTTTCAACATAACTGGATTTCCGGACCAAACTTGTCGAAAACGTTGCTTTATTTTCTTTTTGGAAAGTGTTCCGTGTCATTTAGAATCACATAATTATTTAGTGGGATCTTTCTATTTGTTATTTGTCATATATAAAAGTAGGTCAATAAAAAATACACCATATGCTGATGACAGAGCTTATGCAAACAAAATAGTGTTTTGGGTTTGAGTGGCTGAGACGCCTGGGGTAAAAGTAGCACATGCAGTATTCACGCAAGCTTTTATAACGTTGTGTGGGAGAATAAAGATATATCTCAGTCATTAGTGAGATGTTTCCTGCTCTGTACAATCATTAAATGCAGATTCACTGTTCCTGTCTTTGGTTCAGTTCTTTTTGGTCTGTGTTAGGGAATAAAGCTTTAAAATCCTGTGTGTAGTTTTAAAGTAATATAATTTAAATCGCAGCTTGAAGTCCGCCTGGTTTGGTTTTAAAGACAAACACAGCTGTGCAGTGAGCTCAATGCTATAAAAAAAAAAAAAAAAGGGGGGGGGGTGTAGGTAGGGGGAATGATATTCTGTGTAATCATGGACTTTAAAAAAGCTTTGTATAAGTCCTTGCTTCTTCATATAAAAGCCGTATTAGACATGTGCTCAACTGTACTGTGAAATTGCTGTAAATGGGTTTCCTGTATCCTTGTCTTATTGAAGTCTACCATTTATTTACTGAGCATATCACAGCCCCGTCAAAGCCCAAGGGACTGCCAGCATTAGCTTCAACCTTCCTGTCAAATAGAGAGTCATGAGGACAGTTTGGTGGCTTCGTGTATAGACGGTGGCCGGCCTACTTTCAGCTTCAGCAGCGCGTTTACATGGACTAAATTGGATGGAAGAGCTTTTAGTTACTTGTGCAGGCAGACTACCCTGAAAAAATCACTGTAAGTTCTGTTAGGTAGGGCAGAACAGAACTGTAGGCTTTTTATTCTGGTATTGGGATCCTCTTACAAAACTATAATCCTGTGGAAACTTGCACAGATGTACTTTAAGAGCCAGTTAAGAACTGAAATAACTGGTAATTTCTGATGTAAAGCAAGCAACCGTGGCTTCCAAAGTAGGAGGGTAATGATGGCGAAAGGGAGTCATCTGAAAAGATAACACTGGCTCTGGCTTAGTGTTGCTGTAAATGAGATTACCCTGATGAGACGACGATGATGAGAAGGTCATTTTGAATTACTCCTCGCTCCTAAAGCTCATTAGTGAACGACAGTAATTAAAAGTGAACTGGGGCCAAGATGCAGCTGTTCAGGGCCAAGAGCAACAACAGAGTCATAGCACACAGACACATCGTACATGTCTTGTCATTGTGACTGTGTCATTGTGCACGTTTTATTCCAGCTAAACTGCTAAAGATGGCTGTTCAGGAGTAAACATGTCTGGGCATGCAATCATTTGCTTATAACTTCACCTCTACTATGCTCATGCTTCTGACTATTTGTTTGTAATTGCTTTTCTCTTGCACCATTTATCAAAAGAAATATTGGAAGTGAGAAACAAATGTGAACGTCAGAAGGTGTTTGGAGATAAATGAGCTTTTAGATGCCCAAAATGCACATGATTAATGTTTGCAATATGATTCCCAACCATCTGCCTGTAAGTCACTTTGCCTAATTCTCCTATTAGGCACCTGATCCACTGAAATTACACAAGACATTTTGAAGGAAGTCTCTGGAACTAAGTCTCGTGTTGTGCAATACTAAGCCAATGCACTATTAGCACTGGAGTTGCACTAGAAATGGAAATTAAAAAATCTCCTATGCACAGGAAAGAATTGAAAGCAGTCTTTCTTTTGTAATCATTTGAAAGAAATGTCGAGATCAGTATTAGTCAGTATTAGTCATATTTCATCTTTTCTTGCCTTGCAGTCTTTTTAATATTCTCAGAAAATACCACACACTAATAAGCTCTGAGTGCAGCCATATTTTGTCAACGTCAAGCTTGCGTTTCTGCGGCATGTGATGAAGAACCTGGTAAAATAAACCTAAATCAAGATCCCTGTGTACTCTCCTGTGCTGAGCCTTAAATACGGAAGCTAATTAGCATATCAGGCCTTAATGAATTCACTGCCTGCATACATCTCATACTTGGCCATCCATCAGCGTAATTACAGACACCTAAGCGAGGAACAGGTCCACTGTTGTCACCATGGGACACAATATGAATATTATAATTATTCACTCACAGAGTATTTCCAGTGACTACACTTCACCCACCCATTCAACTCCCCCAACCACCCACAAATACACACAGTCGGTGGGGGTTCAGGATGATATTTTTTAAATGATGCATTTTGACTCAAATGCAAATATTGCCAAGTAACAGTCTCTATGCAAAAGAAAAGCAAATAATTCACATGGAAACGGTGCCAACTTTTAAAAAATGGACTCTACACTGTCAGCATGGAGCCATGAAATAATCTACACAGGTCCAAGCACGTGTGTCCAATAAAAATGTAATAAAAACCAAAGAAACACCACTCACACATCTTCATGCAATGCGTCCCATGTGACAATCATGTAAAATGTTGTGAAAATCAACCCAGAAGGTTCCCTGACCTTTTCTATGAGCTGATCTGGTGTCTGACATGTTCGGGTTGTTTGCACTTTTCAGCATGTGATTTTTTTTTTTCTTACTCAAATCACTCATGACAGCATTTGCTGTATTTGTGCTGTGCCTTGAGGAGTGAAAAGTATATTCAGAGTAAGTTCACAGTGTAACATTATCACTGAAAGAGCCAATGTGTCTGTGTTGATAGTACGATCACAGCCCTGCCATAGTGGTGAAAAACAGAACACAAACACACTGCACCCTACTGATCATATACACAGATTAACATCTGTTCTTCACTAGCCACAGGTGGGGAACACCTGTATAAAGAAGGCAAAAAAAATCTGACATTCTCTCTATTCCTTTTTTTATTCCGTTTCCATTTTTTGCAATTTCTCACAAAGAGATGACATCACGTGCACCATTTGAAGTGTAATTTCCTCCTCCATGCACATAAGGCACAGATAGGTGTAATGAGGCCGGGGAGAACTACTTCCTATCTGCTTGCCTGGCAGTCTTCTGCTGTAGGTGGTGTAAATCCTGAAGCATATGAGACTTATCCAGCACCCACTACAGAAATTACATTCAACCTGACATGAGATGCTGGCAGTTTATCCCCTTGAGCTAAATGAATAAAGATTTATCAATGTTGGATAAAACACTCCAGCATGAATATTTGGTAACAATAATTCAAATCACACCTTTTGAGTTTAAGGGTATATTAACAGTGTAATGCAATGCTTCAAGCTGTGTCTTTATTTGTACAGTGCTCTAAATGTCTGGATGTGCATTTGGTTTAGGATTAATGCTGGAGATATAAGTCCATGTCTGCATGATGGCTGCATTGAATATACTGCATCAGTTTAGTTTGGCCTCAGAAAGTAATACTTGCATCCACAAGATGCAATTCGCACATGCATGGTGGGGCAGTTAGGGTAATATGGGGATGTTAATTTAATGAGATGCAACTAAAACAGCAATGCCAGTAAACAGTATACCACCACAGCTTTCACTCTGTTGATGCACAGAGCATTCATACATTCACTCATTTGCCGAACTGCTTAATTCGATTAAGGCCTCACGGAAGCTGGAGCCCAACTTTGCCGACCCTGGGCGAAGGAGGGGTACACCCTGAACAGCCAATCCATCACAGATCCAACACAGTTTTACAACCATTCACACTCATATTCACACCTAGGAGCAATTTGAAACAACCTACTAGACTAATGGGAATGTCTTTGGACTGTGGAAGGAAACCGGAGTACCCAGAGAAAACCCACGAAAGCAAGGGGGAGAATGTGCAAACTCCACACAGAATGCCATCTTCAGGCATGGAGCTCGAACCCATGGCCTTCTTGCCGTGAGGCAGAAGTGTTATCCACATGCATGTTCTCACTGTGCTTCCATGGGTCTCCTCTAAGTACTCCAGTTTCCTCCCACAGTCCAACGGCATGAATGTTAGACCACTTGGCTGTTTGAAATTGCCATTTTACAAGGCGAGCGAGTGTGAATGGTTGTCCGATGGCCCTGCAATGAACTGGCAAGCTGTTCAGGGTGTTACTTTGTCCAGAGTTGGCTGAAATAGGCTATAGCTTTCCTGCGACCCTAGGAGGATTAAGCAGTTTGACAAATGAATATTCATAACACTGTAATAAACATCTGTAACACCAGTTGTGGAACAGGAAATAATAAACTCTTGGTTTCTTTCTGCTTCTTCATCACAAATTACTGCTAACATTGTTATTGTGGCATAACCGTTGCATTTTCCCAGTAATGTTCCGTTAAGATATTATCATTATATCTTAATATCTTAGATGATCCAAGATAACTCCTGAGGAAATGTCTGTGAGGAAATGCACTCATATTGGCTCAGATATGATATTTGCATATTGGTACATTCTTCTCTGTAAAAAATGCTGGCAATAATAGTCCAGTTCTTTGTGACCAGTTGCAAACTAGTTTGAAATAGATTTTAAAAAGTCACAGGCAAATGTTTAGATAATATGAATAAATATGCTGATCAGTTTAATATTTATGTCATATCCATGCTGTGAGCTGAGAAATAGTTTTGAGAAAGCCTCCATGTGTCTGTGTACTTTAAATGTGTGAGTGAGACAGTATGTAATAAATGTCTCACTGTTTTTCACAGTACAGTAATAATCTATTACCCCCTGTCCAGATCTGCCACTTCACACTGGGAACCTTCTGTTACTGGGCCCCAACACTGTGTCCTAAATGCCACTAGAAGCCTGCAGGAGGAAATCTACTGTACAGATCCCAGGCTACTCTGCCAAATCTGGGAACCATGTAACAATCATGGTTTCCATGAGGGAAAAATTAAAATAAAGGAGGTCAGGTAAGAGCTTTGCTAAAAGGACCAACAGTGGCAGATTGGTGATGCTGGGATTTGAACTTCCTCCTTCCTCTTCACCATTACCCACAGTAAGGCAACACTGGAACTTCCCCAGTCTCCAGCAAACTACACCATCATTCTGACTAGTCAGACTTCACGTTTTATTTGTCACACAACACTTCCTTCTGGCAGCCAGTCAAGTCTGACAGGATTCACCTCAAGGAGGGAGAAACTGTGAATATAGGATCGGCACACTGTCTATCCTTTCTCACTGTCTCCTTATTTATACAGCTTCTGGGTTTCAGAAAAATGTCATCTCTTGAATTCTTTTAACATAAGTCTCAAAATATTCTAAAAGGAACCACAAGAGCATGCAAAAGATAATAGAATCTAAAACCTTTTCAAAAGTCTCTAATAGGTTCCAACATTAGGCCTTATTTATTAGTATTGTTAATATTATGATAAAGTTGTATGGAGGGTGCCATAGAGGTGTAGTGGTTAGCACATCTGCCTCACAGCAAGAGGGTCCTGGGTGTGAATCCTGAGCTCGGGCATTTCTGTGTGAAGTTTGCATGTTCTCCCCCTCTTTGAGGGGGTTTCCTCTGGGTATTCCAGTTTCCTCCCACCATCCAAAGACATGCACATTGGCTGTTCCAAAGTGCCCCTAGGTGTGAGTGTGTGTGAGTGGTTGTGTGTTGCCCTGCGGTGGTCTGGCCAGCTGTTCAAGGTGTACCTTTTCTTCACCCAGTGTCGGCTGAGATAGGCTCCGGCCCCCCATGACCCTAACAATAGGATTAAGTGGTTCAGCAAATGAGTGAGTGAGTTGTATGTAAATATTGACTCAAGACAAACCAAACTTAAAATCTCCACTGGGTTTTCTACATACTTTGTGGAGCATGTTTGATGCATATGCCAATCACCTGCAAATTTCCAAGCACTCACGGTGCAGCTAATTTGCAGTTGGTGATGCCCACAAACACAGAAAGATAAAAAGAGAAGAAATAAGTTGCTCAGAGGGGAACTGAAAGATATCCTGACTCACATCTATGCTAATAAAACTACACTTTACAGTATTTAACCGTGTAACCATTTGACAAGCCCAAAAGCTGGAGTCGGATGACAGAAGAGGAAAATTAAATGGAAGTTAATTGGGGTGAAAAGAAGACAATTTGATATGAAATACAAAGAAATAAAATATCTAGGAAATAGGACTGGATGATACAAATGAAAAATGTTTTATGATAAATTGTTTCATTTCAGGTGATACAGTAAACTGTTGAAATACCCACATTCTCACTTACTCTTTCACCCATTTGCTGAACCGTTAAATTTGGGTCACAGGGAGGCTGTGCCTATCTCAGCCGACACTGGGCGAAGGCGGGACTACACCCAGAACAGCTGGATGTATATATACCCCATTCTTTTTACTAAGATGTAAATGACAACTGCTGAAATAAATTATATAGTAAACTGTTGTTCAATGAGTTATTGCTGGGATACATTCATACACCAATCCGCTATAACAATAAAAACATTATGAGCACTGACAGGTCAAGTAAATAATATTGATTATCTCATTACAGAGGCCCCTGCCAAGTTAACGGTCAGTTTCTCGAAGTTGATGTGTTGGAAGCAGGAAAAATGAGCAAGCGTAAGATTCTGAGAGAATTTGACAACGGCCACATGGTGATAACTTAACAACTGGGTCTATTCATCTCTAAAAACAGCAGGTCTAATGGGGTGTTCCTGGTATGCAGTGGTAAGTACCTACCAATAGTGTTATGGGTGTGAGAAGTGAAGGAACGTACATCTGGTCTGATCCTACAGAAGAGCTACAGCAGCACAAATTGCTGAAACTGTTCATGCCGGCTATGAGAGAAAGGAGTCAGAACACACAGTGCATTGCAGTTTGCTGTGTATGCGGCTGACTAGCTAGAGACCACTCAGATTTTAATATTATGTGACATGATGACATTCCAAAAGTCAGACAAAATTTCTAACCAGCATGCATTGTTTTAATCCAGCATGCATCTTGTAAAGTCAGCGCTTTGTCGTGGCAGCTAAAGTCAAATGCTTCTATTGTCAACATTACTATGACAACAACATGGATCATGTGAGAACAAGCAGCACATTCAATTTGGCAATAGCGCTTTTGTTTTCCAAAATATAAGCAATTATTATTAAAAAGACATTAATGGTCTGTGCCCATTCACTTTTGTGACTTTGTTTTCTTTTGTATTTTTTTTAATCCATGAAATAAAACCATAAATGACATTAAAAAATATATATAAATATACATAATATATTTTTCTCAAACTTGTTGACATTGATAAATAACATGCACGATTCACTGAACAGCGCTAAAAATTGCTATCTTTATTCCGTGCGAGCTTAACAGATTTCAGGGTGATCTGTAATCACATTTTTGTGCTGGCAAGTAATGTCCAGTCATTTCTCTTAGCCACCTCAAGTATATTTCAGCCCTGCAGGAAATATTCCTCATTCTTTCTCTCCCGTTTCTGTTTTTGTGCCACATGTTGATAGGGCAAACAAATATTACGCCGGTTAATTGACGGGATGTTTGTGTGTCATGTCAAGCCTGTGCTATTATTAAAGAATATTATTTGTGGTGTTTATAAGTCAGAAAAAGAGCACACTTGTGGGTTTGTTCATGCACCCGGAACTTTGCGTTTTCTTTCCTGGTGGTCTGCATTTCATGAATTTAAGTGAAACTATCGAACATTCTATCAAACTATTTTCTTGTGGGGCCGGTGGCGCAGCGGTTAGGGTGCCAGGCTCACGATTGAGAGATCATGGGTTTGAATCCCCGTTGGACCCCCACCATGCTAAGACCCCTGGGCAAGGTCTTAACCACAATTGTGCCTCTATAAGCAGTATAAATGGGTACCAGTAAAAATACTGGGAAGGTAACCTGCGATGGACTAGCGTCCCATCCAAGAGAAGTTGAACTCCTAGTCGCTTCATGCTACAGAAACCGGGGGTAAGCACCGGTCTGATGAGCCACTAGGCTTGGGTGTAAAAAGCCCAACAGACTTACCTTACCTATTTTCTTATTGCTGTTGATGAAGTGTCTACCGATGGTACATATCGCTAATGTGCAGCATTAAAAGAAGATACCATAGAAAACAGAGTAAACTTATGCAACGGCTAGTTATTGCAGTCTTCATAGAGAAGAACTTTAGATTCAGTGACTGGACATGTTTTTTCTTAATTTATAAATTTCTTTGCATGCTTTGTTTATTTTTCATATTTAAAGGAAATCTCAGATTGTTTTAATCCGGGACCGATTTTTCCCCATCTGTTTTATTTCGAAATCGGTCCAGTACTGGGTCAGAACGCCATAACTTTCAACCACAAAAAGGCTATACACTGTAATCCTATGGAGAAAAGTACAAAATCAAAATAAACTGCTTGTTTTCGCTACTGAAAGGCTCATAATGTTTAACTGTCTGGCAGCAAGGAAAAAACTCATTATATCTACGTGTTTCCTTACAGAATGTTTATTATTTACAAGACTTTGATTTGTGGTCAAAAAAAGGCAAGGGATCTTATTTTTTCTGGAAGTTATCCATTACATAGGAAGTCTACCTGTATATCATTCGTATGGCCATAATGTTTCCGAAAGGTGAAGTCATGAAGTAGGTTATTTCCAAAGTATCAAAAGAACTTCTGGCATTACTTTGGAAATAAACTGCTTTAGGAATTCTGCACAATAGCCTCTT
>JBCNYH010000004.1:26078046-26099337 GCA_039654325.1 Tandanus tandanus
CTGAGATGGGCGCCAGCCTCCCCGCGACCCTAATTAGGAATAAGCGGTTCAGAAAATGAATGAATGAATGATAATAATTCATTTATTTTCTGAACCGCTTAATCCTAATAAGGGTCACGGGGAGGCTGGCGCCCATCTCAGCCGACTCTGGGTGAGGGCAGAGTACACCCTGGACAGCTCGCAAAGCCATCGCAGGGCTAATAATAATAATAATAATAATAATAACAACAACAACAACAACAATAATACAATTATTCACTTGTTTTAATAATTTGGGTATTATTGTAGTCTCTAACTAATTGTTCACAACACATTTAAAGATGTAATAATAATAATCTGGGATAATGTGCTCAAGTCTGCACAGTTTGAATTCTCACCACATTTCAATCACTAATTACTTTCTTTAAAAAAAACACCCCTTTTGTAATAAAAGTACTTTTACTATGGTTAAATGGGGTTAGCAACATTATTTTAGAACGTTATTTTCCTTGTGTTTATCACTTTCAAGATAGAAGACTTGTTCTGCATGTGCTTTTTTCCACTTTCCTGTGTGTGACGTTTTCAGGGGTCCCATCCCCACTTGGGGCCCTGGATAGTCAGTCCTACTTTCCCCTCCACGATGATGCCCATGATCATCACAGCTAACAGCACCATAGCAACCGTCCTAGATTGACAGCAATTTTGATTTGCAAGAGGAAAAATGCAAAGTTGCTAACCCTGTGCGTTTACACAAAGGGCTTGGTAACTAAACCAGCATTCTGAGACTCCCACAGGATCCCCTGTGGCAAACATCCCCCTGGTTCATGTGCTCATCCGGGATCTTCGCGTCTATCCAATCAGCGCAGAGCACCGATGAACACGTGCGTTAATTTAGTCCTTGTGTACCGACTGTCACATTGAAAGCCGTATATATGTTAATTTTGAGATATAAAACTCAGATTGATGTTTCTGTGGTCTAATAAAAGACTTACATTATCCCATTTGTTAATTTATTTTTGACGTGAGGGTCATCCACACCGTAAAAACGTGACATCCCTGTTACGTGAATGTGCAGTTTGGACCAACCGGGTAACGTCACGCGATGCTGACGCGAGCGTGTGGGCGGAGTCACTAACGTCAATGCGCTCGAGCTGAAATAAAACCAAACGTACTCTCAACGTCAAGTTTGGGGGTTACACGGAAACGGCTGTCACGAGCTGAAGTATCAGTCGGAGCAAGCCGACACGACGGTCCAATTCGAGACGAACTTCGACTATTTTCTCTTCTCCGTGTTTATTTCACGTTTATTCCGCCTCGTTGTCTGATAACGCCGAACCTGAAGATAGCTAAGCTAACAGACCAGCTGTCTCTTGTTGCTACGGCAAGTGAGGCACTGTCGGCGTTTTGTTTTTACACAAGAGGGAAATGTTTGTTCCACTGTAGTGTTGTATGCGACCAGAAGTCGTCCTGGATAATACACAATAATCCACATCCTAGATAAGACATCATGGAGAACGTTTTCCTCGAGCAAGGCTAAATTCCCAAGTCTGTCCTCCTGCTGCTAAATTCTCAATCCAGTGGGTTCTTGATCTGAGAAGCAGATTTGTTCTACCTCTTCCAGGTCCCTGTATTCCCTGAAGCCAGTCTTTAGGACGGGAAGACTGGAGTAATGGTGGTTAACGCGGTGCACTGGTTCAGGAAGGGTTTGAGGCTGCATGATAACCCGTCACTCCTGGAGTGTGTATCAGGGGCGGACACTTTACGGTGTGTTTACATACTCGATCCCTGGTTTGCAGGTTCATCCAACGTGGGAATCAATAGATGGAGGTGAGACATGCAGCTCGTCCTGTCAAACCGTGGAAGAGAGAGGAGGAACACCAAATTAGGCTACTACTACCAAGCATAAAAGGCAGTTTAATAAGCAACAGTAATATATTGAAGCACTGGTGTTACTTGGGGCAGCACAACAAGAAGGTCCTGGGTTCAAGCGTTTCGGTGTGGAGTTTTCATGTTCTCCCTGCGCTTGTGTGGGTTTCCTCCCACAGTCCATAGAAATGCACATTAGGCCAATTGGCTGTCACTAATTTCCCCTAGGTGTGAGTGTGTGTGTGTGTGTGTGTGTGTGTGTTGGCCCTTCAAGGGTCTGGCGAGCTGTTCAGGGTCTACCACCACCTTTGCCCAGTGTTGGCTGAGATGGGCTTCAGTCTCCCCGTGGCCCTAGTGGGAGTAAGTGGTTTAGCAAATGACTGAGTAAGTGTTGTTACTTGCACCAGGTCTTAACATATGAGCTGATTGTCAAATTTAGGACTTGCTTGCATTTGGATGTCATCTGGGGGCTCCCTTATAACATTACATTTTTTCCAGATTACCCCAAAGGTCTCTAATCCCAAACCTACAGGGCTGCACAGTTTACTAACTTTCTATTCTACCATGCCTACTAATCCTGGGGAATGAACAGGTTTATTGAATCAGGTGTCTTTCAGTAGGGTAATCATCAAACTGTACTGAGAGCCTTTCCAATAGTATTGAAACATCTGGGCAACAACTTGGGGCATCAGGGAGGCAGAAGAGTCAGAGAAGGTCCATGTCAACATTTTTCAGATGTTCTAACACCACCATGCACCATAAGTCCCTGCTCAGCTTGACTATCAGATTTCTCTTGCCTGTATATTAATATTTATTCATTTATACACTCATTTTAATACTTGGTTACATACAAGAAGTCCTAATGAAGTCAGTACATGTAAAGTTGCACTTGGTTTCCAAGGTTACCTTTCATGTATTTTGGATTTAAGCACATTGGCTCAACGCCAATATACTCCAAGTTGCAACTTGCTGTCTTTTAATGCAAATGGCAGCCTCCTGTTTTGTAAAGCACTTGCATACTGTTCTCAAGATAATAAGTACCAAAGTACAGAGTCGGGGTTAGGAAAAAGTTGCTGTGGTACATCCGTGTTAAGGACAGTATCTGTGTATAGTAGTGAGTGATCTTAGTAGGTGGATTACTCCCACAGTCTGGTGATGACGTAACATGGAGCGGACTCACGTCTCCCGCCCTGGTACAGGACAGATGGAACTGGGTCATTGTGTCAGCAGTGGCAGTTACCATGTACTGACCTAGTTTTCCTCGTCTTGCTGTGGCCATTGCTTCTTTTAACAGTACACACACCATTCCTTCTACAGGAACCCACAAACATCCCCAGAAAGACAGCGTGGATTTTTCTCTTAGGTTCTCCTGACGTGCTAGAAATTGAGAATAGATGCTTGTTTGATGACAGATTTGTTAAACAGGGCTGTTGACTATTGTGCTCTTTCAGTGTATAAGACTTGACTATTATATTATACAGCATAATTACTGACTGTTTCCTTATGAAAATGATTGTCTTGACCTGTACATACCTTTACACAAGCTGACACACTATTTCACAGATACACAGGTTATGCCTGTCTTTTTCTTGAACAGTGAGATTTTGAGACATGCTTTTCTTAGAATAAATGCAAGGGTATAGTGTTTATTTTGGGCATTCTAAACCCACTGAGCCTAAATAAAGCCTATGGGGAAGGAAAACATGCCCTTGTCACCAAACAAAATCATGCCAACCCTAGCTATCTGTAAGTGGCATGAGTGGATCAGACATCTTTGGGAATCTGCTCTCAGACTAGACGGGATTCTGCCCTGCTGACCCAGTCTCAGTGTGATGCCCCTGAAAGGCCAAACGAAGTACAAATGCAGCTCAGACAGGATTTAGCTCTCAGGAAGTCCTACCAGGATAAAAATGTCCCAGACCTTGTGTAATGGTGGAGATTATTTAGTGTTCATTATAATCATAGACAAGAGGGACTGACCAGAGGACATTTGTATGGGCATATGCTGCTGCTGATTTATATCATTTTTTTTTTAAATGATTTGGTGAAAAATTAACTATGTTAGAGGACCTAAATATGTACTTATTATCTGCTCTGACTGATAAGCTTGCCAACTAGATGTACTGGGACTTGTACAGAGGAAGGTTAACCGAGAATGTTAACAGTGTCACACATGTAGATGCTGTACTTTTAATGGTTAAAATTTTTATGGAGGAAGAAAATCTGTTTCATTTACATTTATAACATCACTTTACATCAGTCTTTAATGCTCTCTGGGTATTTTTGTTACATGTTAGCTGGATTCCCAGATTATTGCAGTGCAAACCCTGGTTAGCGATGCTCTGATTCATGTAAGGGGAGCAGTTTCAAACCCACATGACCTTTGACAGGGTGGTGCAGTGGTTAGCACTTCTGCATTACAGCTTTCATGTTTTCATGTTCTCCCACTGCTTGTGTGGGTTTCTTCTGGGTACTCCTTAATAATTATCCTGATAAAGGATAAAGCAGTTTGCAAAATGAAATGAAAATGACCTTTGACGGTACTCACAATTTTGCTATATATTTTACATTGTGCAATGACATTGAAGTTGATTCTATTCTATTCTTCCCAGAGATTGCCAATAAACATGAAATAAACTTATTATTACTGTTTGGTCCTGCTCTTTATTTCAGATTTTTATTGCAGTGTCTGGAGGACCTGGATGCGAGCCTTCGCAAACTTAACTCTCGCCTGTATGTTATCAGAGGCCAGCCCACTGACATCTTTCCCAGGCTTTTCAAGGTAATTGATCTCTCTCAACCCCCCCCCCCCTCTCTCTCTCTCTTTTTCTCTCACTCTGGTGGCATAATCATCGCTGCAGTGGCCCTCACAAGTTCTCGCCAATGACTTCTCTCTCTAGCCGCAGCACAGGCGGCTGCCAAGCCCAGTCCGATCCAGTTCTTGATATCAATCCATGACTTTGCTGGTCTTCCTCGCTTTCTTCTTCCTTCCACTGAACCTTGGAGGATGTTCTGACTGCCATCTGCTTCCTTAACATCAAACCATTTCCTTCCATTTTCTGAAGCAGTCATTTGTTTGTCCTCTTTGCAGTCCATGGCACTCTCAGCACCCTCTGATATGCCCACATTTTAAAGTCATCAACTGTCACTTGATCCTTTTTTGATCAAGTGAACTTCCAAACAGTTGGTTATTTGCCACTTTAATATTGTATTTCATAATTAATTGCCCGTTCCCCCCAGTTTGGCCTGTCTGTTGCCCCAGAGTGGGCCAGGGAGGAAACACAACATTTAGTATTTTTAATTTAGCAATTAATGAAGTGGTGATAAACCGTTACAGCCTGATGCAGTATGCACTATAACTTTATATAAAAAAAAAAGCCTTTTCTTTAGATTTTCTTCAAATGATGTATTTGGTGTAGACTAACAGACTGCTTATTTCGCATGAACTTATAAATGGTTCTTCATTTAGTTAAATAGATCTGCAAATAATAATCTGTAAAGAGCTGTGTTTTGTACATAAGCATGAAGTAGGTGTTATCTGTAACAGTTTTGTGGCAAAAAGAACTGTGGCCTATATTTCTTTGTGCAGCAGAGTTTGTATTGTCCATGTAAAGGTTGGACTTAATGATGATCTGATGAGATTAAGAGATTTATGCAGTCTGAGAAAGCTGGATGTACTTGTCAATGTTCTATTTCTAAAAGAAAGAAAAGAAAGCAGACATTGCTCTTTATTGCAGGAGTGGAAGATCACTCATCTGTCATACGAGTATGACTCCGAACCATTTGGGAAGGAGAGGGATGCAGCCATCAAGAAGCTGGCCGATGAGGCCGGGGTGGAGGTCACCGTTCGAATCTCACACACACTCTATGATCCAGAGAAGTGAGTGTCTAATTGTGCATTTTGCCATGTGGCTTGTCACCTTGCATTTACATTTGTGAATGTAGCATTTTCTTTTATTCCAAGAGACTGTGAGACAGTCTGATTCAAGCACAGGGTTGAACACTGGTGGGTTGTGGGTGTCATTGTGTTTGAGCTCACAGTCTGTTCATTATCAGGAAAAAACTGCAGAGCCTCAGCTACTGGATTTAACATTGAATCAGAATGGTGCTAGGCAATTCTTTATTGTAACAATTTTTTAAATAAAGTTTGCATGAAACAGGATGGCGAAACAAGCAAATGAAGAGTGTTGTTGTTGGTGGTGGTTTATGAATATTGTATGACCAGCCCCAGATTTGTTGGCACCCTAAATGAAGACTGGTGAACCCATGACCTTCTTGCTGTGAGGTGAACCTGCTAACCACTGTGCCACCGTGCCGCCCAAGTTAACAAGCAGTGAGCAACATTTTAGGTGATAAAACATTCCGCATACTAAAGGTGCTTACCTTTGACTGGTTCCTTGTGTTGAGATGCTGCTCCCGTCTGTTGTCATCCTTTGACATTTTATGGAGGAATTCCGTAGGAACAGTGTTCGGTATTAGCCGTAAAAGCTTGGGCTTCGTGCCAGCTAGTTCTGCCTGGAGGTCACGCTAATAGCAAGTGAGCTTGAAGTGGTCTTTGCAGACTAATGAATTGCGTCCGAAAGGAAATGTTTTCAGAGTATGGCCTGTGCTGATGTTATGTTATCTGCGATTTTTGCGCTCATTGTTTCTGTAGCCGTATGCATTGCACTCTGCCATTTTCCTGGCGACACAGCTCAGCACTGGCCGAAATATATCATAAACTGGTGTCTGCTACATGCAGCCCAGCTAATAGGATAAAACACTGAATTCATGTCACTTTCAGATAGGCACCCCACTCCACATGACCCTCATAGGATTCAGTGGTGTGTGAGTGAGTGCATTCTGATTTTCCTTTGGCTTTTTTTTTACCCCTGTAAGCCCCATTTTCTTACAATTCTGAAACAAACACTGAGTCCTGTTTCTTGGCACTTGTATACCATTTGCTTTGATGAGCCGAAATAATTGTGTTTAATTTGTTTGATGTATTTTTCCACAAAGCCAGAATTAAAGGATATCTGAATATCTGTTATTTGTTTATTTGCTATGAAGTAAAACACCCGGGTAAATATCCGTGATGTTTGATGAGTCCATCATTTTTGCCAAAGTTTATAAGTATATAATAGAATGTAAGAGCTGTAGGTGTGTATATATGGTAGTTTCATAAAACCTTATCTTGTCAAATGTTCTGTATCTCCATTGCATGTTAGGATCATTGAGCTGAATGGTGGACAGTCACCTCTTACCTATAAGCGCTTTCAGACGATAATCAGCAGAATGGATGCTGTAGAAACACCGGCAGAGACCATTAATGCTGAGATATTAAGCAAGTGTGGCATGCCTGTGGGTGCTGACCATGATGAGAAGTTTGGTGTTCCTTCCCTGGAGGAGCTTGGTATGGCTTCTTTACTTACTTGCATGCTTGCTTGCTTTCTACATAGGTTTGTGTGTATATTTGCTAGTTCATAACTCGTGTCTTTTTGGTGTAGGCTTTGAGACCGATGGTCTATCTTCTGCTGTGTGGCCAGGAGGTGAGACTGAGGCGTTGACTCGTCTGGAGAGACACTTGGAGAGAAAGGTGAGCAGAAGCGAATCTCAGAGATGCACTGTTAATAAGCATCTTGGATTTGTTTTCCATTTATTCTAGATTATCTCCATTAGTAGTATAGATGATGGAAATTGAAAACTCTAGTAGTACTGATACAGAGAATTGGATTGTATTTTACTGTGTTGTAAGAGCTCATCTGTCAAGATATTGTGGAGCTCAAAGTAATATATGATGATGTTCCTGTAATGATGATGGGTGTGTAGCTAAAAATTGTAAAATTAAGCTTGGCTCTAGAATGGCTTAACAGAAAAGCTTTATAAGGAGTTCCTAAGTTCAGGAGCCCATGAGCGCTATTTGGCCAAAGCATTCCTTTCTGTCACCTGCAAGCGACACTAATCAATCATGGGCATCTAAGCTCATGCATACGAAGTGGTGTATAGCATCTTTCTCACCATTAATAGGTCAGCTGAAATCATGTGCCTTGAACGAAGCATGTACTTGCCTTCACACTCACTGGTTGATGGTTGTTGTGTGGTAGAGAAGCTCCATCTGATGGATGGGAATGGACAAAAGAATAATTAAGCTGCCTGCATGTTTATTACAGTGGCTGATCACTGATACCCAAAATCCAATATGCTTAATGTTGTGTTATAAATGTAGGTGCACTATTAATATCCATATTTGTGTAGGCATGGGTGGCTAACTTTGAACGTCCCAGGATGAATGCGAATTCATTACTGGCCAGCCCTACAGGTCTGAGCCCTTATCTCCGCTTCGGCTGCCTCTCCTGTAGACTCTTCTACTTCAAACTCACAGACTTGTACAGAAAGGTGAGTATAAGACTTCAAGCTTCCACATATGTAGATTTGATGTACTGTCATTGGGTGTATATTGACTAGAATATGTCTATTTACTAGAATTCCTTCAGTCTTAAACAACAGTTTTGTCCACTGTTTCTCTGTAAATATTAGGTAAAGAAAAATACTGCTCCTCCACTGTCTCTATATGGCCAGCTGCTATGGAGAGAGTTCTTCTACACTGCTGCCACAAACAGGCCACATTTTGACAAGATGGAAGGCAACCCCATATGTGTGCAGATCCCATGGGACCGTAACCCAGAGGCATTAGCAAAATGGGCGGAAGGCAAAACAGGGTTTCCTTGGATTGATGCCATCATGACTCAGCTGAGGCAGGAGGGCTGGATCCATCACCTAGCGCGGCATGCCGTTGCGTGCTTTCTCACCAGAGGAGACCTGTGGCTTAGCTGGGAGGAAGGTGTCAAGGTGGGGAGAAGTGGCTAGTAAATTTATTTTATTTTTATAATTTTTTTTAATACCGAATCAGATAAATACTCTTGGTATACTACATGGGAATGGTGCGATCTGCTATCTCAGGATTTTAAAAAAAATGATCCTGGGTGGATAATGCTTGCATCAAAACGTGTAAGCATTCATGGTTTGTCAAGATCACTTGGAGCAGGTGGCATCATTGTCTAAAATGGAAAAATAAAACTTTAAAATCTCATTAAGTAGTTAACTTTTGATGTTTTTCCATGTAGTGTATATACTATAACATTTACAGCAAATGCCAGTAATGGCTGTTGAATATTATTTGTGCATGGTCTGGTCTCAGTGTTCAGGACTGTGTTTGTTTATGGTGCAGGTGTTTGAAGAGTTGTTATTGGATGCAGATTGGAGTGTTAATGCAGGCAGCTGGATGTGGCTTTCCTGTAGTTCGTTTTTTCAGCAGTTCTTCCACTGCTACTGCCCTGTGGGTTTTGGTCGCCGCACTGATCCCAATGGAGACTTTATTCGGTAGTATATCTCTTGATGATATACCATTTACATTTGATACAGGTGATTTACTGGTGTTAGAAATGAGGAGTTCTGAATGTTCCCAACAAAATAATATGAAGTTTTGACTTTTTTTTTTTTTTTTTTTTTTGGTGAAGGCGTTATTTGCCTATATTGAGGGGTTTTCCTGCCAAATATATTTATGACCCCTGGAATGCACCGGAAAGCGTACAGGAGCTTGCTAAGTGTATCATTGGGACACACTACCCCAAGCCCATGGTCAACCATGCTGAGGCCAGCAGAATAAACATTGAGCGTATGAAACAGATCTACCAACAGCTGTCTTGCTACAGAGGCCTTGGTAAGTACTGGGGAGATTTAAATTATTTGGTCAGGCACTGTTCATTTCTGGGTTTGATTGTGAACATCTGGAAGAAAAATTTGTTTTTAGTAATAGATTAGATTATTACAGATTATTAGGTGTCAGGTATACATCTTATAAGTGTCTTGTATGATGTAAGTATCTCACAGAAAGGCTGAAGTCTTCAGTGTGACAGTTTACTTGTATGTAGAGAATTTTTATTATCAACCTTAATGTCTTTCAGGGCTTCTGGCCTCCGTGCCATCCAATGCTAATGGTAACAGCGAAGGTAAAGGAGCAAACTTAAACTCTGCAGACAGCACACAGGAGAGCAGTGCAGCAGGTAGATTTAATACACATTTACTGCTTTAAACTTTTAACCAGAGCTCCAATGAGGAAGCCGTTGATTATTCTGAGAGGTGAATTATGTCAATACTATGGATGCAGTAAAATGAACATAAGCCTATGTTGTGTCTCAATTATGTTTGATATTTTGAGTGCATAAGTGCATTCACACAAAGTTAAGGGACATGCAGTGCACTATGAGTACTTAGATGATGTGCTTAAAACAACCAAATGTTAACTGCGCTCGTGAGTGGTGCAGTGGCAAGGTGCGCCACTATCATTCTGGAGATCACAAGTTTGAGTCCGGAATAATTTACCCTATCGCCGGGAACCCATGTTAACTAATTGTATGAGAAATAGTTAGATGGCGTACATATCACTTAATCATGGACCAATCTTAAGCTCATACATACTGTACTAGGGGAAGGATAGAGCTTTCCTTTGAATTGAACTGCACCTGAATATGCATGCATTCTGAAAAAAAAAAAAAAAAGTGGCTGGGAATGTATGTGCTTGCCCTCGCACCTTTATGGTTGGTGGTGGTTGTACGATAGGGAAGCGTGCTTGACAGGTAGGAATTGCGTATTGGAGGAGGTGTGTGTGGGAGGATGTATAGTGTGTGTATAATAGATATGAGGCAGGCATACTTCTTATACTCCTGCTCCTTAATGTTCATGTTGGTTATGCAACAGAAAGCGAGGGATCACAGACCTGCTTTCAGGCATTTGGAGAAGAGAACAGTGTCAGTGCTGACAGTGACATAATTTCCACATTACATAAGTATCTATACAAACAAAAAGGAAATTAAAAACAATCAAAAGGAGCTGGAAAATATTTTTTGGCGGGTTATGGGACAATCACGGGCAGTCATAGTGTGATTTGTCTTTTCCTTTAAGTGCACAGCTTGCCATATTGAATTGAGGGAACATTACCCTTTTGAAATTCACACACGGTCACACTATACAAGTATGTACACACATGGGAGTATACTAACAGCAAGTTGAATTGAGACTCACTGCTAGTTTCTGGTGGAAAAATTGTGCAGGTAATGCAGATTGACCAAACATGTCAGTGATATCAAGGCAGACTGTAATTTATAAAAATGCTTTGGAGTTTTTTTTGACAATGACTTGTTAATCACATGAATAATGAGGTGTTATTTCAATCTGCTAGTGCAACTCACCCCAGCCAACATTCAGGAAGATTTGTCAGCAGGCTCGTTGTCTTGTACTGAACCACAGACTGGCCCTAGTTCCCAGCCATCAGCAGGTGTGTGATAATGGTGCTGTGTACAGTCAAACGTGGGACTAATACAGGTGTCCCATATGAAAGTCTGGACTTGTGTATATACATCAGAAACTGCATTCCAAAGGTTTTTTTTTTTAAATTGCAAGCCGTATTGTATATTTTTACAATTATTAATCAAGAAGTAAATTAGAGACAAAGATGGGGAATATTGACTATATTGACTGACTGATGGTTTTCTCCTAAAAGGTGTTTCAGTATCTGATGGAGTAAACTTTTGCAGACAAGACACAAGGCAAACACAGAGAGGTGAGCCATACGCTGTCCTCAGTACACACAGATAATGTGTCAAGCACATTATAATTAAGAGCTTGGTTACACTAATGTGGCTAATGACATGCGTGCTGATGGAATTGTAGCTTTTTAAAACGAGATCATGTTACAGTCACACCCATCTAAGTGAACATTGCGTTCTCTTGAGGTGTCAGTTGACTAGAATGATTTGGGGTTTTTTTTAGGCAGAGGAACAGCCACACAAAAGCGAAATAGTGAAGAACCAGGATTAAGCAGTGGATGCAAGATTCAAAAACAGACTGGTGACAAGCCACCCTCACAGTGACACAAGCACAAACTTCTCCTGAGGCTGCCAGCAGGATGTAGTCCAAATTGTAATTAGGACTTTTTAGATATTTCTTATCTGCTCTAATCACTTTTACTTCCTTACGTGCCCTGTCTGTTATGCTGTAAAACTTAATGAATTAAAGCTTGATATGTGTCTGTAAATCCAGTTCATAAGCTGTATTTACATATTTATGTTTATATATTCATATTATATGCATTTAATGTACTGTATGTACAATGTTTTAGTGTTTGTACAAATTATTTGGAAATATTTTTATGTTCACTGATTTTATGTATTTTCCCATGCACGAGTCTCTTGTTAATTATCCCAGAATATTTTGTAAATATTTGCATGTATGGTTTTCTTTCATATTAGTGTATCTGTGCCATAAGTATGTGCAGTGCTGACACATATTCTTGTTCAAATAATATATTAATGCACAGTAACGAATGCATTTGCTAATATAATAATAGTGGTAGTAATAATAATAGTAATATCAACTAGAAGTACTCAAAGCCCAAACATCTGCCAAGGCAGCTCATTTCCCTTCTTATTTTCATTTCTGCCAAATATTATCTTTACTTTTTTTCTTTTGAGTGGCACGGTGGCGCAGTGGTTAGCATGTTTGCCTCACAGCAAGAAGCTTCTGGGTTTAATTCCCGGACTCGGGGCGTTTCTGTGTGGAGTCTGCATGTTCTCCTCGTGCTTGCGTGGGTTTCTTCTGGGTACTCCAGTTTCCTTCCACAGTATGCTAATTGGTGGAGATGGGTGCCAGTCTCCCCATTACCTCCCTGTGACCCTAATTAGGATTAACAGAGAAGAAAATAAATTAATAATTGTTTTTCTTTCGACATGCTCTATATATTTCACCATTCTGGATCATCAGAAGGTCCTGAGACTGAGTTGCAGATTCCTCATGCTTGCGTGGATTTCGTTGCGTGTGTGTTGGCTTTGCGATGGTCTGACGCATGGTTCAGGGTGTACTCCACCTTCGTTCAGTGTCGAATGAGCTCCAGATTCTCCATGAGCCTTATAAAAGGAGAAATCAGTTCAGCGAATGAGTGAGTGGATCATGAGATCGGAAATGCTATTTGGATCCTGTCCAAGCTTTGGTTTGTGATGGATGTTATGCACATGATGTACTGTAATTTTTGTTGGAGGCATTGTAGCAGTGCTCCCAGGTGAAGCACATTGTCATGGAATATGGCTTGGATCGTTCTCCCGTGTCTGTCTGGTATCCACAAGTGCCCACCACAGAAAGCCCAGTAAGGCTGCTGCGAGATTTAATTGATGCTGATTGACTGTATTAAAAAAAAAAACAGGTTTATTATTCATCATAAAATTTAAACCCATAAAATAGATGCTCATACACCACTGCACAAACTCACGTAGAATAACAAAAAAACTGGAACTCCGGTACGCAAACAGACTTGCAAATGCACTGAAGAGCAAATCCAGGCTTGGACATCTATCAATAGAGCCACTGCTTTGGGCTGTGCCTAAATTTACATGTCTTTACTTATGGAATTGAATGCAATATTGTTAAAATTGACCCAATCCCATAATGGTAAAGAATCCTCTGAAATATTTCCAGATTGTGCATCACTGCCAAAATTTAATGGAGTGTCACAAGTGCCATACTCTACATCTCCAAAAGAAATTACTCAAAATCCATTCTTAACTTTTTGCATGAAGTATTTAGTGGCGGAGGTAATAATATCAGTCCAACAAAAAAAAAAAGTGAGCTGTGAAGTGATTAAAATGACCCCACTGCTTATCCTCATGTAGAAAGGTGATGACATGGATCTAATATCTGGTTGAGCCTGTTTTCATCTGCTTTTATACAGTTACAGGAACATTGCACCCTGCTATGTAAATATGCATGTACTTTTTTGGCTTATTGGCAGACTTTATATTTTTATATGGAGAACAATACACATTTTTGTCTGCTTATTTGTTTGACGTTTGTGTGCTCTTTATTGATTTGACACTAAATCACAAATTACACCCAAATGGCCTAATTTCCAATGGCTGATGAATTGGGATTGCTTCAGGGCAAAACAACAGCTTTCTGGCTCCTCCACCCACACAGGCACAAACTTCACGTTTTATCATCAAGACAGCCCATGCAATTTCCCCGGTTCTGTTCCAAATGACTTGAATAGGGAGTAGAGGTCAATTTTGCACACATAGAAGTGATTCCACAGACTAGTGCGCTTGTATATAGAGGAGGAAGATTTGAGATGTAGCCCAGCTGTCCGCCAGGCGCACTAGGTGTTGCCAGGTTGATGATTTTCAATCTTTTACAGTGTTAAAGGAGATTTCTCATTGCACTAATTTATATGAATTAATTACCTAGCAGTTTTACCGAGTATATGACTTTCCATGGTGTTTTTGGAACATAATGTACAAGGTGTGTTTATTCCTTTCTGACAAATCAAAGTCCAGATGTTCCCAGCAGCTCACTGAAGGAAATGATCTCTGCCCCGGTGCGAATTCTACTGGTTCCTGAACAACATCCCTGTTGTGTCCTGCATGTGTGTTGTGGTCGAGTGAAAATCATGAAAAACATGGACCCCAGGGACGGAACACAGAAGCCGGTTCGCCTGATCGCAGCCGCGTGCAGAAATAAGGGCATCGGCAAGGACGGACGCCTTCCGTGGGATCTTCCGTAAGAGATGAAGGATGTTTTAATAATACAGGATGTTTTAATAATGCATGGTGTGGGGAGGGTGACGCAGCTGGATAATCCTGCTGTGCGCGTAATGTTTACTGATGGGCTTCACTTCCAGTAAGAAAAAGTTGGGTGTTTCAAACATACCATGTAGTTCCTTCACAAACGTGTGTTCCACCCCAACCCCCCCGAAAGACACTGAAGAGTTCAGATGCAAAACCCAGTAAGTCTTGACCTGTTTTGGTTTAAAACATTTACCTGGTGGTACCCCGGTTATTGTTGTTATGTAATGGTTAAGAGGCACCAAACATCAGATCCAGGTAAATTTCATTGTTTTAAAATAAAAGGTCAAATCGACTTACATGGTGTTGCACCTGAACTCGTCGTGTGGATTTAATTTATTTTAAAAGGCTAGAATGTCGTGTGTGTGTGTGTGTGTGTGTACCCAGGGTCCAGAAGACTTGAGACCGCACAATGAAAATCTGGAATAAATTTTTTTGTTTTTCATTTCAAATTGGAAATGAGCAGTAGATTTTGGATTTATATATGCTCGTATATGTGTCTATCTATCTATCTATCTATCTATCTATCTGTCTGTCTGTCTGTCTACCTATCTATCTATCTGTCTGTCTGTCTGTCTGTCTACCTATCCATCTATCTATCTATCTATCTATAGATGGATAGATAGGCATGGTGGAGTAGTAGTTAGCATGTCTGACTCACAGCAAGAAGGTCCTGGGCTCAGGCATTTTTGTGGAGCTTGCCTCAAATTGTCCCGATTTGAATTTAAATTCTAATTTTCCTTATGTATAATGTCTTCTATAGAGGAATGTATAAGAGGCATGTGTTCAAATGAAACGAAGGGGTTTGATCTAAAACAGGATCATAAAGTTTTGCACTGCAAATCAAGTGTACACTGCACAAAAACGGAACAAATGACATACCAGCTGGAAACAACTCCTTTAACCTGAAGTGATGCAGTGAGTAGTTTCTTATTTCTTAATCT
This sequence comes from Tandanus tandanus, assembly GCA_039654325.1. Lineage (NCBI taxonomy): Eukaryota > Metazoa > Chordata > Actinopteri > Siluriformes > Plotosidae > Tandanus > Tandanus tandanus. The sequence continues at coordinate 26,093,483 of JBCNYH010000004.1, forward strand.
TGTTTGTCAGAAAATATATAACCTAGTTGTGAAAAAGATATTACTGTGTTTCAAAAGGGTCAAAATTTTGCCCTGCTTTAAAAAAAAAAAAAAAAAAAAAAAAAAAAAAAAAAAAGTCACATTGACTGTGACTGGAGATCATTTAAATGACATTTTCACATGTGCAATGTAAGGAGAACTTGCACAATGGATTAGGACTGAACAACTCTCCATAACAAACCCATCCATTAGCGAATTAATCAATAAACTAATCAAATGGAAAAGCTTCAGTTTACTAGGAAGCACAAAGGTTGGACTCTGGAGCAATGGAAAAAGTGCATGTGGTCCAAGGAGTCCAAATTTACCCTATCAGACCCATCAGAGTGAGAAGGGATGCACCCATCATGAATAGTGGCCAATGTACAAGCCAATGATCTGAGGATCTGGGCCTGTTTCAGTTAAACAGGTCCAGTCTTATACACATGTGTATCCTCTGAGGCTGTAGTAGGTGAATCCAGTCAATATCCAACAGTGGTGACTCTGTGGTAAAGGCTCTAGGTTACTAATCAGAAGGTTGGTGGGTCAAGCCCCAGTACCACCAAGCTGCCATTGTTGGGCCCCTGAGTAAGGCCTTCAACCCTCACCTGTTAAGTTGTACAAAGGAGATAAAAATGTCACTGTAGGTAAGGTGGTCTGCCAAATGCCATGAATGTATAAATCAAGGAAAATTAGTTTCTCTGATAAAGAGTAGGCTGCATTGCCGTCAGCAATGAGAGGCGTGAGGCGTGTAAAAGAACCATTGCTGTCGTTTGAAAAGAGTAGGCCTGGCGAGCGGTCCAGGGTGTACTCTGGGCGCCAGCCTCCCCGTGACCCTAATTAGGATTAAGCGGTTTAGAAAATGAATGAATGAATATTTCATGATATATATTTTATCTTTCAACCTACAGGACAGAGTTTCAGTTCCTTTGGAATACCGTCACAGCTGTGTGCCAATCAGGTGAGTAACGCACACACATCAAAGATGATATCGGATTGTTTTTACTTTGACTACAGTGACACAAAATAACAGATTCATATGTAACACAAAGAAAAAAAAGTCGATTGGATGGTTGCTCTGATGCTGCTGTTCAGGGTGTACACCACCTTCGCCCAGTGGAGGCTCCATGCCTCCCTGCGACCCTAGTATGATTAAGTGGTTTGGCCGTGAACATCCTAAACAGCTCGCCAGTCCGTTGCACAACACACACATCAAAGCACAATCGAGGATATCCACTTACCCTAATGTGTATTTGTTTGGACTATGGGAGGAAACTGGATCACCCAGAGGAAACCCATGCAAGCATGTGAGGAACACAGAAATGCCCTCACCAGGCACAGGGCTCGAATCAAGGACCTTCTTGATCTGAGGCACACATTACATGGATCTAAAACGCACATCCCTTCTGCTTTATCTTAGAAAAGAAGAACCTGATCATATGGGGTAAAAACAGCTGGTTCTCCTGCCCAGAGAATGTTTTCCCCCTGGCGAACTGCCTCAATGTGGTTCTGAGCAAGAAGCTGATGTGAGCTAATTCATTACACTGACAAACAAAACATCCATATGTGACCTAACACAGTTTATTTATTTTGCAGTTAACGTAGTTTTGCATTACTGAACTTAAGTAAAAATTCGACACCAATTCCATGTATTTTTCATCACTGCATTTCCAGGTCTGTCCCAAAACATGCTCACTATGTGTGCAAGGAGTTTGTCATTGCACTTAAAATGGCCTCTCAGCCTCCTCTCAGTGATGATGTAGAGACCATCTGGATCTTAGGAGGAGCTCAGGTGTACAAGGTGAGATTTAAAATTACAAACTTTATTCTTTTTGTTTTAGATTATTTTTGCAAAGGCAGTACAGTGGCATAGTGTGGTTAGCATGTCCACCTCATTGTGAGAACTTACTGGGTTCGAATCCCAGGCTCTGGGCGTTTCTGTGTAGGAGGACATTTCAGAGGGCATTTCTGTGTAGGTTTCCTCTCACAGTCCACACTACATGCACATTAGGCTAATTGGCTGTACCCCGCCTTCAGCCAGAGTCAGCTACTACTCTTCAGAATGTATTATCATAGTTGTGGACTAATAACCCCAAAATTCTCACATTAACAAAATCAAAAAATATTCATATTAATTAATTTTAAAACATAACAGTTGTTCAGTTTGGTCCACAGTTTCACTATGCAGTCTTAAATGTTACTAGCTCTATAACAATTATTTTACTCTAAAAGTAGTTTTTAAAATGGGTGGCACAGTGGCGCATTGGTTAACACGTACGCCTCACAGCAAGAAGGCCTGGGTTTGATTCCCAGCTCGGATGTTTCTGTGTGGAGTTTGCATGTTCTCCCCGTGCTTGCGTGGGTTTCCTCCAGGTACTCCGGTTTCCTCCCAAAGTCCAAAAACATGCACAGTAGGCTAATTGGCTATTTCAAATCGCCCCTTGTTGTGAGAGTGAGTGTAAATGGTTGTGTGTGTGTGTGTGTGTGTTGGCCCAAAAATGGTCTGGCGAGCTGTTCAGGGTGTACACCGCCTTTGTCCAGAGTCAGCTAAGATAGGCACCAGCCTCCCCGCGACCCTAATTAGGATTAAGCGGCTTAAAAAATGAATGGTGTGGATCTTGCTAGTTTCTTTTGTACATTTCTGGTGCAGTAATTAGCTCCGCCCCCAGCTGGAACAATTCTTTATGACCTGAATTTTTGTTTACATCATTAAAACAAAATGAAAACGCTAATAATTTCACCTCATCATCGTTGAACTAAAAGATACTTAAAAGCTTGTACACCTTAAGAAATAAAACAGTACAAGCGTTTTAACAATTATTAATTGACATATTGGTTGGAAAAAACAAAGATCCATCAGTATTTTAGTTGCGATATTAATTCAGGGTGCAAGTAAATGGTTAAAAAAAAAATAATAATAAAAACTGTTATGGTCTGGCGAGCTGTTCAGGGTGTACCCCGCCTTGAGCCAGTGTCAGCTAAGATAGGCTCCAAGACCCTGGTAAGATTAAGTGGCCTGGGGAACACTTTAATTTAGGGGTTGTAGTGGGGATATAATGCATGTTTTGGCATCATGGTCATACGAGAAACATTATTTCATTAACATGATACAGATACACAATAATAATCCATGGAAATATTTTTTCTTTGCAGGAGGCTCTGGAGCACCCTTGGTGTGACCTCATCTACCTCACTGACATCATGGCTGACTTTGAGTGTGATGTTTTTTTCCCAAGTTTTGATCAACATATTTATAGAAAACAAAACATGTAAGATACACACACACACACATATATATATCCGTATATTTTAAAATTTCTGTGAAAAGCTTCTATTTTTAATAGGTGTATATACAACTAATATATAGATTTAGGCACTGCCTAAAAGCGGAGCTCCCATATGATTTCCCTTATTTGACAAGTTTTTCGTGATTCTCAAACCCCATACACATATCCTACATATTAAACAAGGTAACCAAACATGCAATCTTAGTCTCGACATGTAAAGTACACCATTTATAAACCGTAGGTTTAGAGAACATTATAATTAGTTGTTTGTTTATTTCACGTCATTAACGATGACGTCCCATCACATGACCCGAGTATTATACGCCTCTTGTTCTCAATATTACTCTCTCCTAGAAACGTTTTCTTACGTTTTTACTTTTTTCGAGATATAAAATTTTCAGAGAATAACACAGGGTTCCCATGTGTACACATATCCTGGAGGGACGGAGGCACGGACGGACGTACGCTATAGGTTTTTCTTGACGTTCCAAAAGAAACCTCGATGGTTAGACGCATTTTCCTTATCAATGGTGCTCCGCCGCACGGGAGCTCTGCTATAAATTGTATGTGGTGTGGAGACAAGCTTATCAGAAATACCCTAGCCCTTTCAGAACTCATTATTTATCATTTGTTGCAGGTTCCCTGGGGTACCAAATGAGATTCAAGAGGAAAATGGCATCAAATTTCAATTTCAAGTCTTCAGAAAGGAAAGCTGACCAAGTAGGTACAACGAGAAGATGGAAATACTGCACCAAATAAAGAATATGCTTAACATTTTATTACGATCCTGAATTTTACCAGTAGAATATTACACAAAAAGCAACAGCAGATGGTGAAAGCATGTCCTCTCTCCTACTGACATAAACAGAGATATGTATAACAGTTAGCAATCACTCACTAGACTCACTATTACTCATCTCATTGCATCACAAATGCTGTGCATCAAAGATCTGAATCATCTGAGGGATGAGAAAGTATGAGTTACATTAATACACCATCTGCTGTATGACGTCAGTAACTCATCACGACGTCATCCCTGGGGTTTTTTCATACAAAACATCAATTAATTATGTTCTTCATATTATATATTGTGCATATAAGCATATCATGTTGCCATTTTCTGTGGTTTTACAGAACATTTGGCTGTTATTATTAAAAAAAAAATGCCAATTTTCCCCCTCCTTTTTTCTCCTTGAACTTTTATAAATGCGAAATGACAAAATAAACATCTGACCTTCTGACCAAACGACTGTGACAAAATTGGCTTCCTTGGCCATTAAATCTCAAAATATTGTGATACATCCTTTACACCCAAAATATCTACAGGAACCGTATCACCCCAGCAGGAAGGTCACTAAAATGTACAAGGATTTTTCCACTAGATAGAGACATTGATCTGGCAAGCATTCACTCTAACCTCAGCATTTACTGTGCAGTGGAAAAATAATGCCAAAAACAATTATGGTTTCATTTTATAGCTGTGCATTATAATTATAAGAAATATTCATTACCGCCAACAAGGAGGCTGTGTAATTGGTTAGGTCATGTGCAGCTTTTCATGAAGTTTCCAAATCCAAGGAAAACTTTACATTTTGGAGATGATTTGGATCAAATCCTGGATTAAGGATTTTTTTAAAAAGTATTCTTTAACATTTCAAATAAGGACATTTTTTCTCTATTTTCTTCGTATTTCTGTAATCCAAGGCACACATGTAGAAATCAGAGGCTCTGCATCTGTGTTAAGTGAATATACTATAACTAGTCACGCCTCTACCACACTCTAACTAGCCTATCTTGTGTGAACTACATGTAGCGATTCCATTGACCTGACCAATCCTGTGTTGCCTTAGCCCAGAGTATGTGTGTAAAAAGTCTGAAGGATCATAAAATAAAGGGAGAACATTGTTGACCATGAGCCTGTGTACTGTGTCCTGGTGTTCTTCTCAGGTCTTCTCAGGTCCCTAAAGCCAAGCATGGGGGAATTTCTTCGTTTGAATTGCACTTCACTCGTGGCTTTCTCTCTTAATATTCAGTGTACTTAAAATCAAAAGTTAAAAATCTAACATGGTATTACAACAGGCCCAGCAGGGAAAGCTGTGTATATTTTTCAGCTTGGCAGAGTCCATTTATTTCAGCCAGCTGTAATTACACCTGCTCTCACGATAATGATAAGTAACAATTATTCACTGAGGATGAGTTGTCGTGGAATAGTCACCATGACAGAACATCAGCATCCACCGAGCAAGGGGCGAATAACTGTTTTAGTAGTACACAGGAACATAAATAACAAACTAAAACAAATATTCTCTAGTTTATTTGTATTTTAACCATTACAGAGGCAGGTAAGGTGAGCTCTGCACACTCTATTAATGTCTATTAAGCCTGAGACTGTATATCATATAGTATATATAGTATATATACTCACTATACTATCTATATATATATATATATATATATATATATATAGTATATTCATAATGAAGCGAGTCCTCCCGGATACAGTTATATACACCAACCTCGTCTAACTGGCAGAGGAGGAGGCATCGCAGTAAT
>JBCNYH010000004.1:26143025-26162718 GCA_039654325.1 Tandanus tandanus
TTGGGAGGGGTGGTTTTTTTTTTTTTTTTTTTTTTTTTTTTTTTTTTTTCTTTTTTTTTTTTTTTTTTTTTTTTTTTTTTTCTTTTTTCTTTCTTTCTTCCTTCTCTTCTCTATCTTTGTGTGTGTACTAGAATGCTTTGTATGGAGTCGTATTAAGATCTGCTGGGTTATATTGGCCCTGCTCAGCAGTGTCTCTCAGGACTCAAAAGCAGTGATCTCATGCCACCTGTAGTTTTTAATAGCTCCTCAGAAATGGGTATTAAAGTAATGAAGATAGGGAAGTTTAATCTTATAAGAGGTAAGCTTGGATGCTTAAAAAAAGAAGAGGGTGAAGAAAGATGTAATCTGCTTTTAACGGCAGTAGCATCTGGTGTGTCATGGTAGTCAACATGTCGGTGGTGTGCTGTGGATTTTTGTTTGGTTTGATTTTTGTTTTTTAACTTGATAAGACTGTCTAAAGTTGGCACAGTTTGTCAGGTTCTCTCCCATGACCCATAGATGGGTCTATCACTCCAGTGGAACAGGGCTTATTGTCCCTCTGATTGTGATTATGCTGCCTCCCCAGCCTCTGTTAAGTTTACCATTCTTGAGTAAAAGGACTAACTTATTTCATTTGTATGCTGTGACGCAGGTTACATTTTATTAGATGCATTTCTTTGTCTTAACATTGCTGTTTTAAAGAGTCGCAGATCATTGTAAACCAGCCCCACAATACCAGCACAGGGACACAACATTTTAACCCTTTTATGGGGATGGGGTGATTGGAAATGGCACAGAAGGGAGAGTATTGCCACCTCACAACTCCAAGGTTCCCAGTTCAAGCCTGAGCTTTTGCAGGGTCTGTGTTAGGTTGTGCATGTTCTCTCTGTTGTTTCCCCCATCTCTCAAAACTTTCAATCGGTGGTTTGGCTGTAACATCAAGTGGCTGTCTGTGTGGCCTCTTTTACACAGCTTTTTCAAGGTTTCACTGTTCTGTGTATGATGTCAGAATACGGAGGTCTATGTTTTTTTGCCTTTGAGCCTCCGCCTCTAAGCTTGAATAGTAGGTAGCACCCCCATTTTCTTATTTCGACAACATGGCTTCAAATATCTTTATGACGTCTAGGTTCTGTGCACCTTTCTGCCTGTAAGCACTTTAGTTTCACTTCCATCAGATTTCTGATCACTCAAACGTGATGTTCAACAACTGTGGCTTATGTTTGGAGAGTGGTATAAAAGCGCACAGCTAGCAAGAGCACCTCAAATTCACTTTCCCCACTGTTCCTGATTTCCCAAATTCCAAGTTGAATGACTGTCCCATTGCACTCTCAAAACAAGCTTTGACTGCAGAAAGTTTTTCAGCGATATGGGTAAAGAGGATTGCAGCATAACTTGAGAAGAAGGGGAAAAAACGAGCCTGGGGAGGGTATTTGTTTATACCAACAATAAAACAATTGTTTATTACAGCTGCTTTAACTTATACTACCAGTCAAAAGTCTGGACACACACACTCATTCGAACTGAAGTAGGAGGTGTGTCGAAACTTTTGACTGATACTATACAACTGAGCACTTGAGGAATAAGGGCCTTGCTCAAGAACCCAACAGTTTTGGCTTGGTGGTACTGGGTCTTGAGCTGCCATTGAGTCACCCTTGTCCTTTTCATGCATGTAAAAGGTCCGAAGCTTTAGTTGCATTTGAAATCGAGAGCACTGTGCCATCTGTTTATATAAAATAACAGTAATTAGCTGATTTTATAATTTGATTCGTGTGTTCATTAAAATCCAAAACCCAGTGTATATGTTTGGTTTGATTGGCCAATATTTTTCTACTCCATATCAACTATACATTCTGTGTTTCGACTCGTTATCTATATATCTTTGTGATAATCAAAGGAAACAAGACTCAAATTGTTAAAGAAGTCTTCAAGATATGCCATGAATGTCCAAAATACCTGTATGAATACAGTAAAAGAACTTTCTAGTTTTTGATTTCAATATGGAGCGGATGGAAATGGACTGCAGCATATGGTTTTTTTGAAATCACGTGCTGAACAGTTTTCAGAGATTGAGATCATGTTGCAAAACCCTAACAAACTTAATTTTAATATATGAATCCAATTCATTTCTGATATGCGTCAACTAAATCTCCATCTCTATGAATGATTATTTTGTTTGATAACACCATTCATGATATTTAATATATTTCCTTCAAACCACCATGATGCTGCTCCTTTAATATCGTCCCTCATGGGGTAATTTGATTTCCAGCACACTGTCACCACTTGCACTCATTTGGCTGAATATTTTGCTAGCTTTGGCAACACACTCCCACATCTCTGTTGCCTCCTCTGTACTCACTTTATTGAAATTTACCCCTGAATCATCTATCTCGGTTCATGCTCCCTCCTTTTGCCGTGTTCAAGGGGCCTGTAGGGGCTTCCTCCTTTCTGTTCCAGCTGGGTTTGTTGACACACAGTCAATCCTGGACCCCACAAACCCCCTCCTTCTACCTTCTCTGGGCAGTAAAGCTGCCACAGCTGTGAGCTGTATTAGCATAGCTGCCCAACAGAGGGGGAACACTAAATATATTATAGCCATTAGCTTTTGTTTGTGAGGTGACAGTTTTAAAACATTTGAAGCTTTTCACTAACCAAAGCTTAGAGAAGACAAAAGAGCCGCGCTGTGATTTTGGTTTAACTGCCATTTAAATATAGCCTCAGAAACTTCTGGATCTGAGATAGTACACACAGATTCAGAACAGACTTTTTGCTGAAATCAAGAAAAGGAATAAATAGTAAAAAAAAATCACCCTGATAAACACGGAATAGTTTAAAAAAAAAAAAAAAAAAAAGAATTAAATGTCACATGTAAATTGTGGCCTTTTTATTTGTTTGTGGTTTAGGGTTTTTTTTTTCTCAGGTGTGTAACAGCTTATTGTGGAATTCAACATAAAATCTTCTGTTTGCTTTTTGAAGAAGTTTAGAAATTAAAAAAAAAAATCCCTCGTGTTAGACTCCGGTTAAGTTTTGGTCAGTGAGAATTAATCCTGTATTTCATTAATTCATTCATTATTTTTAATAATTTTAGGCATGTGGAACATTGTTTTCACACATAAGCAGTATTTGATTCCATCATGTCGGTCGATGTTCTATTCAGTATTTCGGTCCAGTTGTTTTAATAGAAATGTAAATGTGTTCCTTTGTTTTGTTTTGTTTTTTGTTTTAGTTTTTTTAACCTTTGTTTTCTCTGGCCTCATGTTTTAAGTGATCGATTACACTGTTAATGGATTATTTTGGTACACTGGATTATTCATTTTGTGCTGAAATAAGGAACAAATTATATGAGAACAGACTGTGTGGTAGGGTTCACTCAGTGTAAGAGTGTGTGTGTGTGAGTGTGATAGAGAAAACACTACTCCTTGTGCACATATGTTCCCTGGTTTGTGTGTGAGAGAGAGAGAGTGATTGTTTCTCTCCACATTTTGCTCTCTGTCTTCCAAAACTCACTTTTTGAGAGCGAGTTTGTCAGCACTTCTAGACGACTCCATCAGACAGTCGTGGTTTGAAACGAGCCTGAAAGAAAAATATCACATGACGCCCCGTGTATGCAAACATCTCATATGCACTATTTTTGCATTTTTATCCCCCAGCATGAACTGCATGGGGATATCCTGATCAGTATGTCCATCCGTCTGTCCATTGTGCTGTCCGTCTGTAATCATCTGATTTCCGGCTTAGAACTCGGAAACGGTTTAAGATTTCTTTTATCAAATTTGTCAGTTAGTTCTGCTAGGCTGTGTCTACTAGGCTGTGTCTTTTGTTATTTTGGGATTTCTGCAATTCATATTTTGTGGCATGTGGAGGCCAAGGGGATTTGTCATCTCCTAATGAGTCTTTTTTGGTCTTATCTGCTGTGTGAACAATGCTATTGTAGGCAATGTAAATATTGACTTTTTTCACAAAAAAGAGACTGTTATTTTTGTTATTACTATATATTGTTGTTTGTTTACTTATTCTCACCAATATGATCCAATATTACATGAAATAAATACTTATATTTATATATTATATAAATAGTACTTGGTTTCTGATTTATTTTCATTTTATTAAGTGTATAATCATCACTGCATCACTGTATTTTTTTTAATTCACTCGCTAAACCATTCCATATAGTTTGAAGTTCATTCACACAGATTCTTTTCTTCTTCTTACATTAAAGCAATTTACCACCAATTACAGATTTTTTTAAGGGACATTACATATTAATTTTTAGCAATTTATCCTCACAAACGTTTCATTTTATGAAATTAGTTCCTTTAAATCACTTAAGTTATATAATAGAGTATAAAATGCAGGTAATTGTTCTAATGGTACCAAAAACCCGAACAATCAGACAGGGGTTGGCTACTTGCGTGGTGTCCACAGTGTTTTTATGTCCCACATCTGTTTCTGCATGTGCAGGCATGAGCAAAGCAAAGATGAGCAGGGACAGACGGAGCAACCAGCCTGGATTCAGTAGAGTGACCCGCAGCTCCATCAGCTCTCAGGAGTCCACTTCATCGTCCTCTCATCAGAGCAAACCCTCAGACTCGGTCCTACTGGATGACCTGAGCCTCATGAGAGTGAGCGAGCTGCAGGCTTCATTATCACGGTGAGATGTTGTGGTGGCTTTTTTAAATGCGCCAATTACTAGGATTATTAAAATGATACGAGTTCTACTCATCATTTCAGAAAAGGGAAGCCATCAAAAGCAGGCACTGACGTCAGTAAGAGCACTTCAGGTCGCTCAGTCCCACGGGGAGCGCTTGAGACCGTGGGTCAGCTGATGAAGCTCGGGCGCTTGCGTAACGTGGTGGTGGTGGCTGGCGCTGGAATCAGCACAGCCAGTGGTATACCTGACTTTAGGTGAGATTCCCTTTTTGTTCCAAGCAATGCACTGCTGCACAACAGTAGTGCTAAGTTCTCTATTCTGATTGGTCAGAAGTTATGGGCTTAATTTTATGGCCAAGATTGTGTTACTGGTGTAAGTTCGCATGTTGGATGTTATTTATGAACGATAATTACAAGTACATGCTGATAATTTTTTTAATAAAACATGCCATCATGGATAAAACTACACTTCATATATATTAAAACATTGTATTATTGATTTACATGGTCTGATTAGACGTTAAACAGATTATTGATCCAGAAACTAATGTTACGGAAAATTAAAATATCGCCAAATTTCGGTCAAAATGTGCAAAATTGAAGGGCTCTGGGGGACCACTCAGACTTATTTAATAGGCCTGAAATTTTTACTGGGTTATTTTTTCATCAAACTTAATAAAATAAGAGGGTGTGTGAAAAAAATATTGAAAATGTTTTTTTCCATATAGAAATTGGCCACCCTAAGGAATATCATACAAGAATCATTTTGTCTTGGAGCAGTCGTATCACTTTTGTACAAATTCACTTCCCGATCTGCCCGTTTTCCCCCCAAAGCAGACATACAAAACTTATTTTATGTGAATACCACTACGCAGCTTACCCATCCACCTAACACAAACCCATGTCAGTTCCTTCTGTCATGACGTGCCACAAATCACAGGTTGTTTGTGATACCAGCTTTTTTCTTCCCCCCCATCAGAACACCAAGCACAGGGTTATATGCCAATCTGGAAAAGTACAACGTTCCCTACCCTGAAGCCATCTTTAATATTGACTACTTCTCTGATGACCCTCGTCCTTTCTTCTCTCTGGCCAAAGAGCTGTACCCTGGTAGACATCGACCCAATTACATCCATTACTTTATCCGTATGCTGCATCAGAAAGGTCTGCTGCTCCGCATGTACACCCAGAACATCGATGGCTTGGAGAAAAGTACGTTTAACAAAAATTTTAATAAATATTTACAGACACATTTTTCTTTAAGGAAAAAAAGCAGCAATGAGAAATGTTTTGTCTTCTCCATTGTTCGTAGTATGTGGTATTCCTGACGATAAACTGGTGGAAGCTCATGGGAGTTTTGCGACGGCCTCCTGTCACTTGTGCTATACACCGTTTCCTGCAGACGAAGCCAAGGTGAAGATTAATGATTTCTAGTTACAGCTGCACTATAAGGACTGTTCCGTGATCTCGATCGTCTCCTTTATTTTACGTTCTTTTCAGAAAGCCATCATGAGTGATGTCGTCCCCTCATGCACGTTCTGTTCCGCCACAGTCAAGCCGAATGTCGTGTTTTTCGGAGAGGACCTACCTGAAAAGTATTTCCAACATGAAACAGACTTCCCCAAAGCGGACCTTCTCATCATCATGGGCACGTCATTAAAGGTCCGAGTTAAAAATATTCATCAAACCTACAGGGAAATTTTCAATTTTCACATTAAACACAGTCTCAGCTTTTTGATGTTTACACACACACACACACACACACACACACACACACACACACACACACTCATTTGCTGAAACGCTTAATCCTACTAAGGTTGCCGGGGTGACTGGAGCCTACCTCAGCCTACCTCAGCTGACACTGGGGTGGTACATCTTGAATAGCTTGAATATTGACCATTGCAGGGCAACACACACACACAACCATTCACACTAACACCTAGGGTCAATTTGGAACAGCCGGTTAGCCTAAAGTCCATGTTTTTCGACTGTGGGAGGAAACCAGAGTACCCGGAGGAAACCCACACAAGCACAGGGAGAACATACAAACTCCGCACAGAAACGCCCGAGCCTGGGAATCAAACCCAGGCCTTCTTGCTGTGAGGCAACCACTACACCAACGTGCTGCCCTCATCTGATAATTTGCCTGAGCCAGTTGAGGTGGCTCGGGTATCTGATTAGAATGCCTCCTGAACGCCTCCCTGGTGTGGTGTTTCGGGCATGTCGAACCGGGAAGAGACTCTGGGGTCGACACAGAAAACACTGGAGGGACTATGTCTCTCGGCTGGTCTGGGAACGCCTCAATGTCTCCACAGAAGAGCTGGAGGAAGTGGCTGGGGGGAGGCTGGAGCCTATCTCAGCCAACACACCCTGAACAGCTCGCCAGACCATCGCAGGGCAACACACACACAAACTATTCACACTCATATCCACATCTTGGGGCAATCTGAAACATCCAGTCAGCCTAATGTGCATGCCTTTGGACAGTGGGAAGAAACCAGAATACCTCGGAAAAACCCACATAACCACGGGGAGAACATGCAAAGGAACGCCTGAGCCTGGGACACGAATCCAGGGCCTTCTTGCTGTGAGGCAGATGTGCTAACCACTATGTCACCGCGCCACCCTGTGAAGAACCAGTTGTTATTAAATAAATGAACGATCTATGGACATAATGTTAGAATGCAACACTGCTGGTGTGTACTCATGGTCAGATGTTTCAGATTACAAGAGGCTTTTAATGAAAAAGCATCATTTGTCATCTTTTTGGTGGTAATATAATTGTTATATATTGTCTATGGTGCTTTTATTAATGGACATTATTATTAATACAAAATATTTTCTCATTTCTGATTGGAGGGCAGTATGGTGGCATAGTAGTTAGCACATCTGCCTAACAGCAGGAAGGCCACGTAAATCCCAATACAGACACAAATAGATGAATCATTAAAGACATACAGAGGGTGGTATTGCATCCAACTGTTCATAGGCTTCTTCACAAAATGTCTGTGTTTAATTTTAAGGTCATGGCATAGACGCAGCAATAGGCCAGTCCCGTCTTGTTATCACTGTGAATGAATGGCACTCTTCCTGGCTGTTGTCCAAATACAACTGATCTGCAAGCATCTTATTGTACTGTGTCTCTCTCCCTATCAGTCCACATCACATCCGTTCATTCTTCTCAAAGCACACATTATTTTTTTCCTCTACCCCCCCCTTCTCTCCTCCATTCTCTCCAGCATCATGCTCTTTTTTCTCTTCCAGAGATCTTGGTGTCTGTACACAATTCCTGCTCTGCAAATCCTTCAGCTGGATGGATGAACGTCCGCAGCCCATTCATCATCGTGCTTATCCGCCGCCCTCGCCGCTGTTTTTATATCATCTTGCAGTCAGTTTGACAAGTGATGTCCCAGTCCCTCGCTTTCTTATCCCTTCTTTCGCTCTCTCTTTTGCTGTTTCTACATCTCTGTCTCCGTCTTCTCCCGTTCTTAGGCCGCACTGCTACGATGGCTGAGCTGCCATCCACGCCGGCAGTAAAACGCCTATAAAAAAGCTAACACGGCAAAGAAAGGGTAATGATGAAATTTAACTGCCTGCCTTGATGCACCTGGGGTCCAGCACGACCAGAGCCTTAAATCCCACCCCTCCCTGCAGCCGGCAGCGGACGCCCGGGGCACTGAACCGGAACTGCCCCACCGGGGTCAATGCAACTGCAGACGTGGAGAATTATTTCACTTTAAAGATGCGATATAGATTTTGTGGAATCTCATTTCGAGCTGCATAAAAGGAGCCAGCTGTGGAGGTTTGAAATAAATGAAAGGTGGAGGAGAGACCTCTCAGAGGAGGACAGTCATAGCTCTGCACTCTAGAAGGCCAGCTTGCTGCTCATCATTGCAGCACTTATGCACTATGGTACAACATCTTACACTGTTATACTGGGAGCTGTTTTGTTGTAGAGTATAACATAAACCCTCAAACATGCTTCTGTCAGCCCCCTTGGCTCTATTTCCTTTAAACTTACTTTACACGAGCTTCATGGGTTGCTGGGTGCTGTTAGAGTGTCAGGACAAAACTATTTTCAGTTCAGTGACTGGCCCATGCCCAGGATTTTCCTCCTTGGTGCTGAGTAGAAATCCTGGCAGTCCAGCGCCCTGGGCCCCCTCCTCCCGCCTCCCACCTGTCCCTGGCCATGGCACAGGCCCCTCTCTCCAAGAAGTGAGCCTCCCGGCCTGCCGGCGTGGAAAATCACTCTTTGATGGGCCGGCAGGGCTGGCAGAAGAGGCAGCCATACTGCTGAGGGGAGCTGACACAAACTCTTTAGTCAGGGCCACAGACAGAGAGAGAAAGTAAGAGAAGAGGGAATCAAAGGAGGAGGAAAAACAGTGAAAGATAACGCATGGTGGTGGTTGTGACATTTCTACCTTTCTGGTCAGCATCCAGAAAGAGTCTGATCTTTTTCCCAAATGAAACTGCACTACATCCCATGCAGCGACCTGGCTGTCAAAGCTGTGTGAGGGGTTACATGTGCCTGGCTTACTTGCTGCTCTTGGAAATGGCTCTACTTAATTACTAACAGGATTATCATGACACGCATGCAATCACAAACATGATAATCCTCGTGAAAATTTGGAAAGCTCTTCCTGATGCCACCCTATAAAGCTCCTCTAGGACAGGGCATGGCTACAAGAGATACACCACAAACAGCCACACCACCCAGGAGAGAAAAGTCCACACTCATATATACATATAAGAACAACTTACAGACTGTGAATGCATTGGAGTATGTGTGCGTGTGTGTGTGTGTGTGTGTGTGTGTGTGTGTGTGTGTGTGTGTGTGTGTGAGTGTGTGTTTCTGTGTGTTGGGGAGGGGGGGTGCTTTGGAAAGAGTGAAATAGCAGGTGCTGGATGATGCAAGGGGAGGAAGGAGGAGAAAGAAGATGGGGGAAGCGCATAAAAAAACAGCTAAAAAAGAGAAAACAGAAAAGAAAAAAAACACAGAAGGCAAGATGCCACAGCCAAAACCGTCATAGCAGAAGGGCCCCCTGTGTTTGAACTGCCAATTCTAAAGTAATAACAGATAAATAGAGAGGGCTCTCTAGGCTACAATGGCAAACAGCTTGGGCCTGCCAAGGGAAAGAGAGCTAATGCTCTCGCTGGTGCACAGCCCCCGCGGCAGGCCTGGCGCACTCAGCCCCAGTGTCACACTGAATGATAAAGCAGACAGATTGCTTCGAACGGCAGACACTTTGATACCCAGCAGCCCCGGAGGCGCAGCCGGAGTGCCTCTTTAGCCATTCACGAGTTAATGTGCCAATTTGTTTTCCATTGCGCCTCAAGGAGAATTTATGAGGATGGACTGCTAGCGACAGACAAATACTAATAAAATGCTCTTTTTGTGGCAATTTGGTTAATTGGCCACAGTGGGGATGGGCTTGTTGAGTTGGAGGGAGTGATCCCTGTGAAGATGGCCTTGCAGATGTTCATAAGTTTCTTCTGTAAAATGATCTGAAGGCTCATTCACTCTCACACATAATGCTACTCTCATCACATCGTGGCATCTACAGTACGTAAACAAATCTACCATGGAGCAACCATTGGTAAAGCTTGAAGGTTGTTGCAGCCTTGTCAGTATCAGTAGAGTAAAACTCCCATTATAAGCTGATACAATTACTCTGGATTGTCAGATTACTCCCACGTTGAGTTGTCGATTTAGGCTTGCTTCCACAAATTTATAAAACAAAGCATAGATTTGACCAGCCACCATGCTTTTTACTTGAGAGAAATAGGAAGTGGCAGAGGCTTTAATATTGGTATCATTTGAAAAGCAGTGGTGCTCAGGATCCAGTAGGGAAACAGCTACTTGAGTCGGCCAGACAGTAATTAAGGTCCTTTTTGTTCGGCATATTATCTCTACTGTTCCACTGTAAATTAGCCATGCAAAATTAACAAACCAACAAATAGCGAGGAAATCCTCCACAAATGGCTCGAGGAGGTCTCTTATGTATTCATATTCATTGCTAGAGTCATTGAATTTTGGCATTATAAAGGAATCGTGGCACATTTGCTCCAGTCTAATGCTCTGCAGATTTTGTTTTTTTTAATATAACAAAGAAGTATATATATAAATATATCAACAAACATTTTATAACTTGTGTATCCATCTTATTGGTCTTTTACACAAGATAAGAAAAATTGTTTTTACAATCCAAACAGCACATATCCAGCTAAATCCACAGCTTTAATGAAAGGCCCTACTACAGCAGCACATAATGAGAGCAGAAGCCCATGGCGCTGTGGGCTACCTGTGAGTGTGTTTGTGTGTGTGTGTGTGTATGTGTGTGTGGCATAGTGTGTGGGCCCTGCTATTGGTGCAGGCTCCAAGTCTGTATGTGAGAGGTGTTAATGGGCTCATACAGGCCCACAGCTGAGCACAGTGCTCATTGCAGGTTGGTACACTCAAGGTTGGGGATTACAGTGCATCCTGTGACCAAACAGATGCTTCTGACAAAACACATCACACCAATGAAGCACCCTCCTATGTTCCCACTTCCCCCTTTCAGACAGAAAGATGGAAGAGAGCACAGTACTGCTGTCACCCTTCCTCCAAACACACACACACTCTCTCTAATCAATACAGGACTACACAACAGGAAGACAACCTGCCTCCGGCAAGGAACACAGACCTCTAGGCAGCTCCAGGCTACATGACACATGGTATCAAACACATTCCAAACTTAAAGTTACCTTCTGATCACTCGCATGAATACTGTACTCTTATAAGATTACAAAAAAATTCCAAACGCAAAGACAAAAAGAAACTCTGGGTTCTCCAGTATAACTTTAAAGTCAAAGTTATGTAACTGATGAGATTGGTCACCCAATCCCAGAAGGGATCCCTCTTGGCTCAAGTCACTTCAGGGCATCAACACAACCAAGAGGAGGAGTGTGTGTGTTAGGGGAGGGGCGAGAGTAGATGTATAGATGTGCTATACCCAAATGACAAGCCCACTGGACCTATGGCAAGCCGAAATTAATGACCCGTGCACACATTACAGGATGAAAAATGTCCACTGTCCGAGCACCACGCGCCCTGCTTGGCAGCTGGAATTCTTCATTACTCTGGTCTGTACAAGAGCGGCCCAGGCTTTCTATTACAACACTCTCACGTATACAGTAAAGCTATATGAACCCAAAAATATAAGAACGAAATTATCTAGTTCTCATAGATTAGCTAGTTCTTAAATAATACTTCTTACTCATGGAAAAGACAATGTTTAATCTCATCCTTACTAGGCAGGGCACAACCTGAACAGCTCGCCAGGCCACCGCAGGCCCAACACACACAACCATTCACACTCACACACACACACACACACACACATACACATACACAACCATTCACGCACACCCTCACACCGAGGGTCAATTTCGAACAGCCAGTTAGCCTAATGTGCATGTCTTTGGGAGGAAGCTGGAGTACCCGGAGGAAACCCATGCAAGTACAGAGAGAACATGCAAACTGCACACAGAACGCCTGAGCCAAGCCCAAGACTTGATCTCAGGGCCTTCTTGCAGTGAGGTGAATGTGCTAACCACTACTCCACCGTGCTATCCTAATATCATAAATAATTTCAATTTAAGCATATTTAATGTGTTGCAGGATGGACTTTTCCTTTCAGGGGTCTGTCTTCTCTGCTAAAAATGAAATATAGACTCCTTCAACAGTGTTTTTCTATTTCGAAAATGTTCTAACTAGAACTCTTTTTGGGAGCTTGAAATAAAACCATCCAACAAACCCTTAAGGAACCCTTTACATTAAGGAAAACATAAATATTATTATAAATACAGTCCATACATTACTTCCATCGAATCGTTTGCTAAATAATGCAATGAGCGCACAAGTGCCCTGAATTTTATAGAACATGTCTTCCACCGAGTTATTCATTTATTCAGTGCATAATCTCAACATCTAAATTGAATACAGTGTGTAAGTGCATGAAAAATCACTTTAAAAGAGTTGGTTTATCTGATCATCCATATCTAATCAGCCGATCTGGCATTATAAACAGAATCATGCTGAGCTCCCCCCTTGGTTTCAGGATGTTGCCCATGAAATTCAAACCTCTCCAGGAAACCACTATCATATTCACATTGGCACCAATAAAACAGCCCGGTCATTCCTAACGTTAATTGCCATTTATGAAGTTAAAAGATTTATTTATTTTTTATTGAGTGACCAACTATCTGATTCGAGGAAGTTAATTACAAATCTCTAATATACTTACTTTAAAAATTATTACATTTGTTTAAAAATGGCCACTCGTATCCCACAGTAAGGGATTTAACAGAAGCGATAATTAGATTAAAAGTAAATTATCTTTCTCAGGACATCACTTATTAAAAGTTAAATAGTGTTCAATGACAATTATTAAGACTTTAATTAATTATAGATGATTGTTTGTTAATTGAATCTATTTTAAGCCATTCTAGATCTAATCATCATTCTACAAATTAGTATAATATATATGAAGTTTTAAATCCCTAGATTAGATCTAGTAAAATATCAATATATTTAAAATCCCATTAACAAACATTAAAGAAATATGTCCTATCATAAATTCATAGGATCCCACCATAAACAGTACTCCTACAGTTTGAAATCTGCAGATTTTTTTTTTCTTTTTACGTGTTATAAAGCCAGTGGGTACACACTGAGGGACACAGGTGGCTCAATCAACACTGGGCTTGAGGTCAATTTGTCAAGACTCCTTGCCATGATTAGCCCCATGTCTACATCATTGAGGAGGATAGCAAAGAGAAGACAAATGGAAGATAGAAGGGACAGGGTAAGCACATGAGAAAAAAATGGACAAAGACATTGATACAGAGTGAGTTGAGTTGGGCAAGAGATGGTAAAGAAGGGCATGCAGTTTTATGCCTCAGTGATTTCTAGCAGGACACCTCCCACTCGTCTTCATGTTATGCCTTGATGAGCTTCTCCATCGTATCCTTTCCCTGGACTCAACCCACGGCTCAGATCCCACCAAGAGGTCTAGTAGCTTTCCATTCAGTGCTTGCTTTATCAGCCAAAACCACATTCATCAAAGCCTTGGCTGAACAATCAGAAATATTTACCCAAGCACTCACTGAAAATCCTTTCACTCATTTGTTTGTTTCTTTATTGTAGTCAGGGTGGGGTCTGCTAATCTAGATGGAGTACCCCAAGAGTCAGTTGGCAATGATTTCCAGGAGCTACAAAACACACCATTAGGGGTATTGGCAGCATAAGGAAAGAGTTTTGCAAAGATTCTTCCCTCTGGCCATTGCCTTGTCTTGACTCCCCCTGGCTCCAAATCTGTAGCCAGGATGTGTATGGAGTGTGTGTAGCTTGGATTAGAGTGTCAGTGCACTAGAGCAGAGCTGTGGGGGGAGAGGTGGAAATAGAAAGGACACAGGCCCAGGCCCCGTCACTCCATTAAGCAGGGTGTCTAACATCCCATTTCCCTTGCACTTCCTCCCCTCCTAATCCCTTTATGCGAACCTCACTCAAGAGTAAGCATGTGTGAAATTGAGGAGTCTCTAATACACATCGCGTGGCCTGGGCTGGCCCCTGCGGCGACTGGGGCAGAGCCGGGGTGGCTTTAGAAAACTGTGCCAGGCAGAATTATATCATAATCAACAGCATCTTCTTTGTCCCCACTTCTATTGCACAGAGCCACTGATATCCAAACATGCCCATGGCAACTAGTGTGCGAAAATCCCAGCCTTGAAAACCATTTTTAGGGAAGTGATTAAGACTTTGGACTACTGATCAGAAGGTTGTGACTTTAAATTCCAGCACCGCTAAGCTGCCATGGTTGGATCCTTGAGCAAGACCCATAACCCTTAACTGCTCAGGTGTGTCTTGCCTCATTTGTAACTCACTTAGGATAAAACCAGCAGCCAAATGAGCAAATGTAAATATAAAAGGCAACAAGAGTATCAGTGATGCCAGGTTCAGAACTCCACCGCATAATTTTGGGAATTTATCTCACATTTATTGCACATTATTCCAGCGTTACTCATTCTGTTAACTTTTAGCAACTGGTTTTCACTATTTTTCACCATGATGATTTCTCCCTCCTTTAGCCATCATGTAATGATCTTCAATTCACTTGGTCTGTCTTTACTTGACCACTTTGTCACTCCCTTGTTGTGGTCCAGTGGTCCTCCGCATGACCACTTAACAGCAATAGAGAGTGTCCTCCATGTATATTTGCTTTTCATTCCATTTTGTAAGTGCATGTTATTACTGGGTCCCTGCTTTTACATCTCCAAGTGTTCATAAGGCATGCCTCTCCACATGAGAGCCATTGCGAGTGTTCTCTTTTTCCTTGCAAGAATACAACATGACTTCCCCTACTGTGTGCTTAGATGCCTATTTGCTCAGTCAATTTGCTGTTCCCAGCATCCTAGCTCATGCAAATACATTAGCTGATGGCGGTGGGTGACGGCAGCTTGTGTTTCAACAGCTTGCAAACTATCACGAACAGGCCTGTTTTTGAGGGTTCACCACGCAAAGCAGGCTCCTGAGAGAAAGAAAACAATGAGACATAAGTTACTCTATCCAAGAACCAAGATGCATAAGATACAGCAATACATGAGTGCGAGTTCATGATAATGTTAAATTCAGTCATGACAAGGATGTAAACAAATATGTTATTCAGACTGAACAGACAGTGCATTCCTAAGAAGTACAAATGCAGATATGAATAGTAGGGTTTTTCTTTGAAAACTTGCCAAACAGGATGTAACAATGGGAGGTTTTTATGTACATTCATACTTTCATACTCATTTTGAGGGCACAAAGACAACTTTAAAAAAGTTTAAGAATAGGAGGTGCCAGATTATTATTTTTGTCTATTATTAGTGGTCTGTTCCATTAAACCAACTATATGCTGTCCTATTTAAAGATCAGATATTATATCCATTTACAGACCTTTATTTTTCATTTTGTACACTAATACAATTTCTAATCTAAAAAAACTCTACAGTTCTTCAGGAAGCTGCTACTCCAACTCCTCCTGAAATGCTGATTTGAGTGCACTTGTTGGACGGTCTGTTTGGCTTCCACCTCCCATTTAGGGTCTTTATGCTCTCTGTGCCTACTCTGCTCTGATCAGTCACCTGAAAGCTTCATACTCAGTGTACTGAGAGAGACCAGAATGGATGGAGATACCGCTGTGCGTTAGGGCACTGGGGAAAGGTCAGCTAATCAGAAAGCTTGGCATGCAATGACGCACTAGGGTGCCCAAAAATAAATAAATAACTTACATTAAAAAAAATACATAAAAAATTGTGTTCACTGCCAGCTCAAACAGCCCAGAGGGATAACTTAAACATGTGCTTACCTCGTTCTTTGACTGGCATTGTCCAGCATGGCTATTTAACACTGCAATAGCATTTATTGGTCAAAAAAGTAAAAACAAAAACATGATATCTCCCCTTTAAGGACCCCAAATAAAACTGTATTTCTATTATATTTCTATACAAACTGGCTTGAGATTCACAGTAGAAATATGCTTTGATTTATATAATTCATACACACAGTCTTCACATTGTTCGCAGGGAAGCATTACTCTGCAGGAGACTTCAGAAATTCGTTATTTGATGAATTTAAAACTCTTAACTGCAATACCACATTTCATCATCGTTTCATCAAAACATATGATACATAATTTCCCTTGGGTGGCACTGTAGGGTAGTGGTTTGCCCACCGCCTCACAGCAATGAGGTCCTGGGTTCAAGTTCCGGGCTCAGTGAGGGCGTTTCTGTGTGGAGTTTGCATGTTCTTCCCATGCTTGTGTGAGTTTTCTCCAGGTACCCCAGTTTCCTCCCACAATCCAAATGAATGCACATCAGGCAAATTGGCTGTTCCATGTTGCCCCTATGTGTGAGTGTGAGTGTGAATGGTTGTGTGTGTTGCCCTGCGATGGAATGACGAGCTGTCCAGGGTGTAGCCTGCCTTTGCCCAGGGTCGGCTGAGATAGGCTTCAGCCTTTCCCAACCGTAGTAGGATTAATCAGTTCAACAGATGAATGGAAGCTGTTATAAAAAAATAACATCAACATATATCAGGCATTATAATGAAATGCTCTTAAAGGACCTCTGTATGACTCACAGCAGCAGTGAATTACAGCATTATGGTTGATTCTGATATCATGTCCAGCAGGATTTTCAGATCTTTCTGGAATGTAACAAATCCAAAAACTAAAGAAACTAGTGGGGGATTCATAGGGTGAAAGGAGCCTCTGCATGTCTCTTTGTTTGTTTCTTACTTTCTGTCTCTTTCAGTAGCATGGCGCCTATCTTTTTGCCAGCCAAGTGCGTGCCGCACATACTCAAATAAATCATGAGCAAAAATTGGTGCTAACCGATGCTTTTGTTCCTCACTTTCTGTCTCTCTTGTTCTGTCTTGACCTAGACATTCCAAAAGCAAATCAACTCTAGGACTCGGGTTAGGTAGCATCCCCAGTAAGTTGGAAAACTGTAAGAAGAAAATCTGTACAGGACTTTGTTCACAGACAACTGACTCTCACTCACCGGTGATTGCAGTACCTCTGCAAAAATTGAGCGGGGCTCAGGTAAATATAATTAGCTGCCTACTATAAACAGCAGTTGACAACACCCATTTGACATAGTTTAAATACAAATAAAGATATACAGTAGATAGATAGATACATATATACATACTTACATACATACATACATAGAATAATATTTAGACCCTAAACAGACACAGATACAAATACAGATAATAACATTGGATCACACCCCTGATACAGCATAACCTCTTATACCTTATATCATCTGATTACATTTTGGAAATTTACAACAGGATCTGTACAGCAGCAAACTGCTGAACTGTTGTGTATCTCTCTCTCTCTCTCTGTCTTTTCTCTTGTCTGAGTCCAGGTGTCCCTCTTGGGCTCTGCAGTAAATGGGCGCACGTAGTGGAACGAAGCCACAGGACAGGAAGGAAATGAAAGCTGGTGGCCTGAAGTCAACTTCCTGTCAGTGTAGTGGTGGAAAGATGACCACTCATCACCAATGATGAAGAGAATGGCCTCTGTGGTGACCATATGTATGGATGTAAGGATGAACCAAAAACCAGACAATGCAGAAACCTTATATAACATAAATACAACCCTAACATATCAAGTCAATCTATACAAAAATTAGCATTCTTGTGAGGTTAGTGCTGCAAATCCGAGTCCCTGTCTTCCCTAGAGGCGTCTGGGTGGTGCGATCAGCCTTAGGGCAGGCAGCCCCACAGGGGTACACACTGAAAATCACTGTTAAAGATAGCATCAGTGCCCCCTGTCCCTGTCCCTGCTCACTGCATGCTGACACTGATACAGCTCCCAGGGGATCTGGATGATCGTTCAGAAAGCTGGACTAGAGCTACAGTGTCCTTTGACCCTGACCCAAGCTGCTGAGGACTCAAGCCTGCTTGCTTCTCTGCACTAGTCTAGCATGTCTGGCCCAGATAAGCCTCCTTCCCCCATGCGCCCAGATTGGGCTGCTCTATCTCACCGTCTCAGGCATGACCGTGACCGTGGCTTTACACGTCCTGCGCTTCCTCGCTGCACTGGCTCCTGCCGCACAGGTGCTCATCGACTCATGCGCCACCGCAGTTGCTAAGCAACACGCTCTGAGGACACCCACCTGCCTTCAGGCTTCAGTGGTCTAAATTTTGTCTTAATTGCAAATTGAGTGGGAGACGAGTGTACGCCCCCTGAATGTGAAATAGACGCCAGGCCTGGCGCTGGATGTTGTGGGACTAATCAGAAGACAATGACGGGAGGGCTACCGCTGCGATCAAGTGACACGCACTGCAGTGTCATAGCCATTACAAAGTCCTATCATTTGCCTCATCATTCAGGGACAATCTCAGCTAATGTTGTACCGCTGTGGAATCATATCCTATGCAAAAAAGTGATGGGAGATTAAAAAATAAATCCTTCTTTTCAGAGGAAAAGGTAGACCTGTCAGCATGTCTATTTCTCTCTTTTGGCAAAAACTCTCACACCACATGCAAGAACCCAATCACTGAATTCAATTATCATCCCCTGTACCAAATCCGCAAGAGACTATGTTCCAAAGGATGCTCATTTCAGCTCTTCTCTCACCAAATCCCAAAAGAAATCTCATTCACTTGAACAATGCACTTTTTTCCTATTTAAAAAAAAAGAAAGAAAATCAATATCTGGTTTCAATATGAGGGGATGGGAATCAATATCGCCAAGCTTTCGGTTTTTCTCTCCTCTCTCCCGGGCAGTAAACAGAAACAATGGAATATGGTTATTACAGGGTCAGGGATGCCTCAGCTGATAGAATCTATGATTAGGTCCTTGTGCTACAATCACCCTCACACTTTACACTGCTGATGCCTTTAACCTTTTGATGGCATGTGTAGCACAAACAAACTCAATACCATTCTTCTTTTCTTTCCCTTTCTCTTCCCCAGTGCTTGTCTAGGGGAAGCCGGGATCATCAGAAGAAGAATGAAGACGGGATTTGTCACTTTCTTCTCTTTGTAATTCTCTATCAGACAGAGGCACAATAAAGGCTTTACTTTTCACCCATCACTTGTTTCTCTGTGCATTTAAACCGATTGTTTATGGAATTGAAGTTTTAACAGCACAACATGGATGCTGAGATGGAATATGGGCTGCAGTCTATGGTCAAGTAGAAGTGATTACTTACATGAATGTGTACGAGTGGCCTAATGGTAAGCATGTCTGCCTCAGAAACGTTAGAAGGTCCTGTGTTTGAGTCCCAGGCTTGGGAAGGGTGTTTCTGTGTGGAGATCGCATGTTCCTTTCCTGTGCTTGCGTGGGCTTCCTCCGGGTACTCCAGGTTTGCCTTCACAGTCCAAAGACATGCATATTAGACTAATTAGCTGTTCCAAATTGTGACAAGGTGTGAGTGTGGGTGTTATTGGTTGTGTGTGTGTGTGTGTGTGTGTGTGTGTGTGTGTGTGTGTGTGTGTGTGTGTGTGTGTGTGAGAGAGAGAGAG
>JBCNYH010000004.1:26162818-26174856 GCA_039654325.1 Tandanus tandanus
TGTGTTGGGGGGGGGGGTGTGTGTGTTTTTGTTTTTGGGGTGTGTGTGTTTTTGTGTGTGTGTATATATAGATATATATATATATACACACACACACACACACACACACACACACAATGTGTGTGTATGTATGTGTATATATAAATATATATAGAAATTGTTTTTTCCCCCCTAAATTTATATATTTTATTCTAACTGTACCGAGTCTGAGTTCTGCTACCTCAAATTTGTTGTGCAAGGACCAAGCAATTCTGGTTCTGGGCGACATATTGGTTGGCACGTCCACCTCACAGCAAGAAGGTCCTGGGTTTGAGTCGCTGGCTTGGAGTGGGCGTTTCTGTGTGGAGTTTGCATGTTTTCCCTGTTCTTGCGTGAGTTTTCTCCAGGTACTCCGGTTTCCTCCCACAGGCCAGACATGCATATTATGCTAATTGGCTGTTCCAAATTGCCCCTAGCTATGAATGTGTGTGTGTGTTGGCCCTGCAATGGACTGGAAAGCTGTTCAAGGTGTACCCCACCTTCACCCAGAGGCTGCTGAGACAGGCTCCAGCCTCACTGTGACCCAAGTAGGATTAAGTAGTTCGGCGAATGATGAATGAAGGATTCTGATTTTGATTCTGAAGGTTAGATTAAAGGTAAGCTTTTTGTTCATGGTAGATTGAGCCCTTCGCCAGTCTAGTGAACACCGTTAGATCCAGAGTTCCACGTCTACTGCTGAACCGACACGCAGTGGGGCCGTTTGAGCATAAACCCCTGAGGAGAGGAGACTATGTGGAACTGGGAGATCTGGCGGACTTGGTTAGAAGACTCGCTGAGATTCTGGGCTGGCATACAGAGATTCAACACCTGATGAACAGCAGTGAGAACGGGGTATGTATTGGAGTTAAGCTTCTATAATTTCTGGTATAATATCAGAGTCATGTGATATGTTAAATATTTTTTTTTAGTATATACTACATGGGAACATAAAAGAAAACACTAAAATGAAATTGCTATGGTTTAACTTTTGCTTTTAAAAAATATATATATTTTTTGACTGACAAGGGTGAACTGTGTACATATATGGGCAGGAGCAAAAGAGCAGTGTAGCAACTTCTTTTTATACCCTTTTCAGAGTTTTAGTATGTACTACATGGAAACACAAGAGAAATAAACTTAAGTGAGATTTTTTATGACTTATTTTTCCATTTTAAACTGTGAATAAAAGTGACGCAGCCTGCTCCCACGACCGTGCCAGATTCTGAGTGTCCGTCGTTTTGATCCAAGCATTATTTACTTAAAATAATGGTTTTTAATCCCCTCATAGACCCATCAGGTGACACCAGTTCCCAGGATAAACTAACAGACATTATCCACCCTGCAAACTCGCGATAATGCTTGAATTAATTAAAAATGTAAAATTAACCATTAAAATATCATTTTATTTGCTTTTCTTATGGTGTGTGTGCGCAAATTTTATTTAAATGATGCTCTGACCCAAGCACCTTGTCACTCAACTGACTGTATTTTGTTCACAAAACACTCACTGCATCAAACCCAAAGTGCTCTCTCTCTTTCTTTCTCTCCTTTTTCTCTCTCTCTCTCTCTCTCTTTCTTTCTCTCTCTCTCTCTCTCTCTCTCTCTCATTTGCCCAACCGCTTAATCCTGTTGCTGGGAACCAATCGACACTTGAAGTCTGGGCACTTCCTGAACAGCTCACCCAACCATCACAAGGCCACAACACACACATTCACACCTGGGAGCATTTTGGAACAGCCAATTAGCCTAAAGGGCATGTTTTTTAACTGTGGGAGGAAACCGGAGTACCCGGAGGAAACCCATGCAAGCATGCAAACTCAACGCAGAAACCCCCTTGCTGACCCAGGGACTCAAAACCAGGACCTTCTTGCTGTGAGACGGACATGCTAACCACTACACCACTGTGCCGCCTACAAAGATTTCACCCTTCACTATGCAGAATATTGTGACTACAGTAGTGTATAATCAGTCAGCTTTGGGTGGTGCTTCTGAGGCCAAGATTAGAATATTTGAAGGAGGACACACCTCACTTATGTGCTGCATGTCTCTGCTCTAACTCTTCAGAGTCATGTTTTAAGATGTTCACTTTACAATTCACAATCTCCTTTAGGATTTGCAGCCCACCCCCATGATGATATCTGGTCCACAATCAGATGGCGAACAGCAGCACAGGACCTGCTCCTGCAGCAACAGCGAAGAGAGTGACTCGTCAGAGACGGACAGCAAGAGCACTTGAGTTATCGTGCCACTGCAGTCACAGGCTGTCTCAGACCTCTTCACTTCCAGTCCAGATAATGGGCATGTTATCTTTTTTTATTTAAGGTAATATTATTGTGGGTGTCTTTCTTGACCGGTTGAAGGCACTCTCTTACCTCTGTGAACATTTTCATATAAATATTTAATGATCTACGTATGCAGATCTTTTGTGTCCTGTCTTTTATATTGGACTTTTAAACATGATGCGAAAACAAGTAGAAATCTGATGGACAACTTATGGCGTAGGCATGTGCATGTACGTCTGTGATTGTTTGGTTAAAGTGTATTCTGGGGAACTTGGGGTAGGTCCAGCTCTAAGAGGACAGAGCTAAATTAGCATGGGAGGCGTGACCTCCTGAGTGTGTAGTGTCCCGCTGTGTGTGTTTTCACAGGCCCTGCTGGGGCCTCCCT
Organism: Tandanus tandanus; assembly: GCA_039654325.1. NCBI lineage: Eukaryota > Metazoa > Chordata > Actinopteri > Siluriformes > Plotosidae > Tandanus > Tandanus tandanus. Next base: position 26,165,504 of record JBCNYH010000004.1, read on the forward strand.
CCAAAACTCTAATAAATGTCTCTGCCTGGCAACAAAGAACCAATATCCTCTGTGTGTGTGTGTGTGTGTCAGTAAATGGTGTGAGAGAAGTGTAATCTTGGTTGCCAGTGTGTAATGAAGAGAAAGCCTTTATTACAATTTGCACAGTTGAAGAGCTGATGATCGTGTAATCCTGATCATATCTACACACATCTGTTTTTGGATCATAAATGTAGGTACTTGTATAAGAAGTCTTAACCTTTTTAAAAATATGTCGTCAAACATGTGTTGGATGTGTTTAGTTTGAGATTGAAGATCGAAGTATTTGTGTGCCTTCCTTATGGATGGTATAAGTATAAACTCTAGGTCTAAACATTTCAGGAAGAAGTTGTATTCTGGATTTCCAGCTGCTGCTGTGGTTTGCTTTGTTTCATTTTTGCAGTATGTGCATTGTATCAGTTTCTATTTGTATTTCTGTTGATAATAAAAGTATTTAAGTTCTGCCTGCTTGTTCTTTTTTTCTGAGAACACTGCTGCCTGTTAAAACTGCTAATCTTAATTTGCATGTTTTAATATCTTTTATGATGCATATTAAAAAAAGCTATTTTTTTAATTGCTGAATCAGACATGCAGATGAGCGCTTGTTAGATTATATCCTGAAGTGCATTTTTATAATTGGTCCATAAAAGTATCCACCTCCAGCCCTGAAGGCCGAGTCTAACTTTGAATATTCAGCATTAAATTGAGATACAAACAGTAATGCAATAATCTGTAGAACAGAAAACACTGACAAATTCCTAATTTAAACAGTGTTTAGTCACAGTATGAAAAAAAAGATAATACACACATTACTAATCATACATGGACATAATCAAGGAAAACAAATATTCTGAATGTGGTGACATCCAGTCAAATAAAGTGTAGCATTAAAGACTAAATAAAGAAAAAAGAAAGTGTAGAAACGTTTCTTAAATCAAGATAATGTGTATTTATATTCTCACTATACATGTGATTTATAATAAATAAAACAGATTGATCTCTAAAGCAAACAAACTTTTAAAAGATGTCACATTTTGTTCCCAAAAATTTCCCAGTTCATATAATAATAATAATGAAATAGAAGCACTCAGAGAGCACAAACCGCCACCAAGGAAGGATAGTCTCCACTGTTTTCCCTCGATCAAACTAATCATTTGTTTCTTGACCCATTCTCCACCTTCCTTGAAAATTTCAGGAAAATCCATTCATAACTTTTTTCGCAAAGTTGTTCACAGACATGAACAAACACCGGCAAAAACATAACCACCTTGGTGGAGTTAATAATGAGCCAGTTTACAGAAAGTCCATGCATTCTCAAGAATAGAAATATAATTCTGAGAAAAAGAAGTTGGTTTGGTTTTAAGTTGTAAGAAGTGGATGGACAAACAGATCAGTGTTTAGTATACTGTCTGGAATGGAAATGGCTTTTTTTCTGATTCTGATGGAAGAATTTGAAGTACTATTAATCAAAACAATCTTGATTAAAAGCCCAAAGAGAAGAGGCCTGTGGTTGCCCAATTAGGAGAAATAAAGCACTAAACGTTCAAACATGAATGAATGTCTCAGCAGAACTATCCATCACTTGTACAGCAGTGTTTCCGGCGTGTTTTACTGTACAGTGACAGTTAACTTTTTTTTTTTAATACACTATGAACAAAATTTACACCAACCTATTAAAGTATTGATGTTATATATGGCCTGAGTCTTGATCTGTTCTTGTTAATAATGATCTGTTATTCTTAAGATTGTCCAAATGACTGAAGCGGTGAAGTCATGCTAAAATTATAAAGGCTAGCCTGTGGCACTAAAACCACACTAGCGATCAGAGACATTCAGTAATTTCTAATCTTCAGTAATTTATATTTATTTACAACATCCATATTGTTATATCTCACACTCCCTCTCACTCATTTGCTGAACCACCTTATTCTATTATGGTCGCGGGGAGGCTGGAGCCTATTTCAGCCAACACTGAGCAAAGGCGGGGTATACCCTGAACAGCTCTCACCAGAACATCGCAGGGTCAACACACACAACCATTCATACTCACATCCACACCCAGGGGCAATTTGGAAAAGCTAATTAGCCTAATGTGCATGTTTTAGGACTGCGGGTGGAAACCGGAGTACCTGGAGGAAACCCATACAAGCACAGGGCGAATATGCAAACTCGACTCAAATGATTTTGCTGTGAGGCAGACATGCTAACCCCCACACCAATTTTACACTATTTATAGTTACAAGATAATATTAACAGTCTAACGTCTTACATTTTCTCTATTACTGTTAGGCATACAGTAAATGCCTGTTAACAGTTCAGTGCACCTGGAATACGGTAACGAAGGATAACAAAGTGCCAAGGTAAAGAAAAATTTCAAACAGATCACACAGTAAAAAACCCAAAACTAATACATTACAGCATGAGTTTTCTGCTTCTGAGCGGAAAAGTGGGGCGGTGGGTGTACAGTTTGCAACTGAGGTGGATTTCATTAGATTCTTGAGTCATATCCTGAGCATCAGTGAGGGACTCTATGAATACGACACAACATTGAAAAAAATCTATTAAATCTATTCATTTGTGCCACAAAAAAACAAACCTTGTCAGTTTGGGTTCTGAGATAAACATTCTGTTGTCCATAGTACATTTATAATCAACAATGATGTCACAGAGCATTAAAACTCAAAAGCTCACCACATCACCGTCATGTTTGTGCAGGACAGAAATGCTCTGTGCTTGTTTGATTCATGTTCACTACACCGTCACTCAGTCTTGGTCATTAATTTGCATTAATATATAACATGGAACAAAAATCAAACTGGACCAAATGTTGTTTTTAGCGCGCACGCACGCACACACACGCACACACACGCACACACACACACGCGCACACACACGCACACACACACTTTTTTAGAAGGAGCTCTGACTTCGTGGGGGTTCAGTGACTGACTGTGTGTGTAAGTAGAGCTGGCCTGTCTTAATCCGAGTCCGAGTCACCGCTGTCTAGAACGTTGCATCTGTGCACTGTCTCCTCTAGGGGAGCTAGTGAGCCATCCTTCCTCACTCCCATTGGTCTGATCAGTTGGTGTCTGCAGGGAGAGGACAGAGCAGTCAGATGAACAGGGTGAAATCACCATTTTAAAACAGTTTCAAATTATCATTAGTTTATGAACAACATTCACAAACAATTTTTTTATATACAAAACAACCATTATTCACTGTAGGTGAGACTGAGGTAAAAATATTACATAATACTAAATATTAATTTAGTATATACTACACCAGAACATAAGAAAAGCAAACTGATTTTTATGGTTTATTTTTACATATTTTAACCATTACAGCGGCAGGTCAGGTGAGCTCTGTGCACTCCGAGCTAAGCAGTAGTGACTCCATGCTAGGCTAAAAGCTAACTCTACCCAGAAAAACTACTCTGTTCATTCGAGAGTTATTTCACAAAAGCAAAATTTGTGATGAAAGCATTCAATGGTAAGAGCAGATTTTTTATTTTCAATAACTAAAGGGCTGAGAGCCACAGTGGTCCGACCCACAAAAAATGGGGAGGGGGGACGAGATAATGTCATATTTTGACAGATGTGGATAAGGCCTGTGTACCAGAGTGGTCCCTTCATCTTCTTTATGACCTTGAATCATATCGTGAGCATTATCCCTGATTTTCAAATTGCAAAAACTTTCATGTCATTTTCCTCAAAAACAGCTTTCTGTTGGTTAGACCACTCTGGTTCTCTGCCCTTTAATTACACTTTCCCCACCAAATATGACTGTATCGGGCTGCTGTGAGGAACAGACCTGTCCTTGACATCACCTGACACCGGTGACCAGGCAAAAGCCATCATAAGCTGTATGAGGCAACCGACAAGGTGGCTTGCTGGCGAGACTCTCTCCTAACCTAACCACTTAGGGTTAGCATATACTACACAGAAGCAAAGGGAATTTTTACATTTCAAAGCGAGACATTGATGACGGCTCCAAGTGACCACGCCGCACTGTGACTCATGTGTTTTGATTCAATAGTTTGAATCATCTTGATTCTTTATCCACTCAGATTAATATCTCTGAGCAGGCAAGCCAATCAGATCATGCCGTTCCTGTGTAGTGTATACTAATAAAATTAAAATTATTGAGTGAGGTGAAGTATGATATGGAGAATTATTCAGATTGAGCGGGTGTTATCTGCCGAGACCGAGATCTGATTCTTCATATCATACAAAAGTCTAATTCTATCTAAATCGTTTTATTATTCATTTAAAATATTTTTCGCTTATTTAATTTATGCAATGTAAATGATGGCTAGGTCAGCTCACAGGAGAATACCAAGGAATTATTTGATAGCTTCAAATGTTTTGAATGAGTAATAGACATTTTCCAATTCACAATCCCAGGATAATGCAAAAAATATAAATAAATAAATAAATAAATAAATAACGTGTCATTCTTGTTAAGATTGACTAATAAGCAAATAAGCATGTCCTTGAACTGTGGGAGTAAACCAAAATACCCGGAAGAAACCAGCGCAAGCCCAGGGAGGACATGCAAATTCTGAACATGCTAACCACTATGCCACCGCCACCATGCAACCCAGAAAAACCACGTTAGTGAGAAAAATCTGAACAAAAGGCTTCGGTTTGCAATGGAACAGAAAGACTCTGTAGCAAAGGAAAAAGGTCATGTGATCTGAGGAGTTGAGATTTACCCTATTCCAGAGTGATGGTTGTGTCAGGGTAAGAAGTAAGGTTCAGGAAGTGATGTACCCATCATGCATAGTGACCACTGTAAGAGCCTCGGGAAGAAGTGTTATAATCTGGGGTTGCTTTTGTTGGTCAGGTCGAGGCTCAGCAACATTATGTGGTGATAAAACAAAGTCAGCTGATTATCTGTATGTACTGACTGACCAGGTTATACCATCATTGAAGTTTATCTTCCCTGATGACACGGGTTTAATTCAAGACGACAGTGCCAGGATTCATAAAGCAAAAATTGTAAATGAGTTGTTCAGGAAGCAAAAGAAGTCATTTTCACATATAAATTGGCCATCAGTACGTCCTGACCTTAAACCCAGTGCAAGTGGTTGGGATGTGCTGGAGATGGGCTGTATGAAGGAGTTCAACTGGCATATTGTAAATACAAGTTCTCAGCAAAAAATGAATGCAATTCTGGATGGAAATAAATACCAAGATGTTGCATAAAGGTTGTCGAAACAAAGCCACAATGAACGTGCACAATAATCAAAGATAAAGGTGGCAGCTCAAAGAAGGGTGCAGCTTTCCTTAGATCAGGCAGTGTATTTTCCAGTTTGCACTTCCTGTATGCATGTTTACTATTCAAAATGGAGCACATCACACAATCACGAAGAGAATAGTGACAACTAGCTGCTTGCGTTGATCATTTCATGCAGTTGTTGCATTCACATCTCATGAATGTTGTTTCGCAGGCCACCAATTTGTCATTACAATCCACCTGCTCCTTGAAAGCAACCCATTGTGTCAGCCATTGTAATACCATTGAGGTTCTCCCTTTAAAGAGGCCTGTTGATGTGTACGACATCTTTCTTTTCCTTAACATCCGGCTACATAAGGGCCCTTGGAATCATGGCCCCAAAGACAGCCCTTCAAACACACACCCTGAACCTGGCCCTTTAGCTGTGCACACCCTACCCTCCCCCTGCTTTGCAGTTTAATTACAGGATCAGTTCTCATTCTAATCTCTTCAAAGCCACGGCTGCTCCTTCACGCTAATCCAATTATATCGGCACTACGTGTCACTAGAACAGCCTAAGATAATTCATCAGAGCATGATCCAATCAAAGCAAAACCTAAGATTATCACAACATTATCCAATCAAAGCTTAAAAAAAACAGCTCAATTACATTTATTTCTGAAATGTGGAGCAAGTAAATGACGGACAAATTCATTTTCAGGTTATTCACAAATTTGTAGTTATGTCAAATTCAAATAAAGATAAACGCCTTAAACACAACATCATGAAACTTCACACTCTTCTGAACTGCAGCTTTGCAGATAAATACACAATTTTTTTTTAAAAAAGCAGCTTTAAAACTTTACATTTTTTTTTTAAAGTTAGGAGCCAGTGTGAGTGTGTGTACTTGACGTACTTGACGTAGACACAAACTGCTTTTGTAAATTTGTTAAACACTATACCCTATAAACTCATCAATACATCTGTCTGACATTGCTATATATTTGTTTAAGCTATATGCACTGAATAAAGTTCAAAGATGGCTCCCCTGTCCTTAAATTTAAAAAAAAAAAACATTCACACCTACTAATTAGTTTCACAAATGATGATGTAGTGAGCAGAAGTATGAGTATAAGCGAGTGTGTAGGGGGGTGGGCCTGAGTCAGTGCTAATTGGAGCGAGTCAAGCAGTAGGAGGGTGGGGGAACATTCTTGTAGGGCACTGAGCTGTCTCCCTGAGCAGCCGTACTGGGGGAATTGGTGACCGTCCCTCTGCCCTCGCCACATCACCTCCTTTCTCCTCAATGAAGAGAATAGGTGCGGAGGAAAACAGAAAAAAGGATCCTTTCGAGGGAGGAATCTGCTTCTCTTGGGCACACGCTGCTCATTATGGCTCAACCACCCTAGAGATGGACGATAACAATGATGTCTTCTTGTGTTTGCAAACTTATTCAACATCCCACATATCTTTCTCCTCTCTCTCTCTCTCTCTCTCTCTCTCTCACACATACACACACACATACGTTTCTCTATCTTTATGAGGATCTTAATCTCAGTGATCAGGAAATGTAACTGCCTCTTTTAAGACAGCTTCTTGCACATTTTAAAGAGTTCTCTGGATGGTAGTTGAAACTGATGGTCTTGGAAGATAAAATGTGGTACTGTTGAGACAATTTAGAGCCATTATGGCCAAACAGAGCAGATGACTAACAGTAAAATCTCAGCGTGACCTCTGATATGATGCTCGTCTAAAATTAACCAATAGGACGACGACATAGGATAACATGAAACTCATGGGACAGTTATAAATACAGTACCGGTAATGATAATACATAAACAAACAAATAAAACAAAACCACCTTTGACTGTACTGATTGATGATGTAAGAAGAATGCTGTGGGAAATCGATAGAGAATCTGCATCATATAATCTGGTTCAAAGAATACATTAGTGCACAGTCTACCAGGGATAAATGTCACAAGTAATCATCTTAAAACAATCTAAAGCTAGCTCTAAATTTAGTGGTTCGCACGTCCACCTCACAGAAAGAAGGTCCGGGGTTCGAGTTGAGGGCTCGGTGCGGGCGTTCGTGGAGTATGATCCGGTTTCCTCCCACAGTCCATAGACATGCACATGCTAATTGGCTGTTCCACATTGCCACTAGGACTGAGTTTGAATTGTGTGTTGGCACCGCAATGGTGTACCACACCTTCTCCCAGTGTTGGCTGAGATGGGCTCAGCCTCCCCGCAACCCTAATAGGACTAAGCGGTTCGGCAAATGAGTGAACACATAAGCTTTAGTATTTATAAATAAATCAAATCTGTAAAATTAGTTGGGTTTTTTTGTGTGACACTGATCTGACACTATTCTATTAATCTGAGGGCATTCGGTCCTCACAAGCAGTTAAATACATGTGTACACATGTAATCACACACATCAACCACCTCTTCAAAATGGGTCAGTGTTCACCTTGTTTTGTGATAATGCTTGACACGCCTGAATACAGAGAATACACAAAAGGAAAACACATTATGTGTATGAATGTGGAGCGCAAAGGACCAAAAGCTCACTGCGTGTGCCAATTAGCTGGTAATTAATGCAGTAGGACTGATGTGGCAGCCTGTGCGACGGTGGCTTGCATTGACTCCTGCTGAATGCTGCAGTCTAGAGGAAAGCCAGCTGTAAATGAGGCAGAAGGACGCAGCGAGAGATTCTTGCCTTAATGAAGCGGTTGGTAAGGAACGTGTTTAGAGCAACGCATCATCTCTTCATACTGGAGCCTCACCAGCCTTTGCTGCTGCTTGTTGATAGAAAGGTCAACACTGAGGCAGTGTACTCTTACTAAAGTCTCTAATGAGACAGAGAGTAAGAGGAGAAGAAATATGATGCACTTGCTCGGTTTACAAATACTTTTATTTGCAGGGACTTGGAATGATTAGACAGTGAGGAATAAATAAATCATGAATTTTATCATTGGTTGTAAAACATGTTAAGAGATGAATTAGCATCAAATTAGCAACAAATCTACTGGTTGTCTAACAGTGAGGTGGTTTTAATAATTTGTTCTTTAAACACAAAGATTATCAGTTCTAGCGATCAACAGTATTGTACAGCTTGCAAAATGACCCATTGCACATTCTATAGAACATGGGCACAAAAAGGGTAGTTTTCAAAAAAAAAGTCTCATTGAAGTTTCTGTTTTAGATATTATCGTGACAAATCACCCATGCACTTGTGATTTAGGAAATCATAAGTACCTTACACCGAAAGTACCTGTGTAAGCAAGGCTGTTGTAGTCTTCATGGTTTCTGAGTTTTTTTCAAAGGAAATTTTAAAAGTTATCATAAGCGGACGGGAACAATCCCACTTTGACAAACGAATGGATTTTACCAAGTTACCATGTTACTTTCATTCCATCCTGTACAGTAACTTTCACAACAAGGCCCAAAGTCATCATATAGAAAAACATTCATCATAAGAGCTATCTTAAGATATCTATGACTAGGAATAATCATTCAGCTTATCTGATGTCAATGATGGAATACGTCAGCTTGTACAAGAATACCAAGAATTAGCAGGTGGCTTTCCACCAATTATCATCATCATCATATGATGGAAGATAATGATGATGATGACGACATCTATTACCCCTTGAAATAGCAAACCAATCAGATTGGGCCATTCCCGTGTTGTACATTCTAATTTACAAAATACAGATGGGAAGAGTATTTTATTCTACATTATTTTACAGCCTTGTTGAATACAGGCTTCTGATTGGTCAATTACAGCGTTCTGTGGTCTGTAATTTTTGAATAGCGCATCATTGCTATACTGGATACTGGACTGTTGCTCCGGACCACATCACTGAAGGTAGCAATAAGATTATTTTAAAACCAATAAAATGTGGTGTAGTGGTCAGCATGTCCACCTCACAACAAAAACGTTCTGGGTTCGAGCTTGCATGGGTTTCCTCCAGGTACTCCAGTTTCCTCCCACTGTCCAAAGACATACACATTAGGCTAACTGGCTGTTTCAAATTAACCCTAGGTGTGAGTGTAGGTGTGAATGGTTGTAAAGAATAAGATAAAGTCTCAGTGTAAGAAAATTACAAATATATA
>JBCNYH010000004.1:26223408-26233713 GCA_039654325.1 Tandanus tandanus
GCGGGAGAGGGAGGAGAGAGAGAGAGAGAGAGAGAGAGAGAGAGAGAGAGAGAGAGAGAGAGAGAGAGAGAGAGAGAGAGGGATTATGGCTGAACTGCTCCCCACATGGTGGATAGAAGTCTCCAGCACTCCAGTATGGTTTACTGGGGTTGCCTTATAACTGTGTGGCACTCAATCCAAGTAAGTTGATGCTCTTCATAAAGCAAAAGAGAGTACAGGACAAGTAAAGAACTTATACAACTTCTAAATCCTTCTGCTCCCTTCACAGGCTGCCAGATCTCCTGCAGCTGAGCGATCGAATACAGGCTGAATACATCAAGACTGGATCAGGACTCATGAATGCCTCATTAATTCCAGTTTTCAAGGTGTACACAGTCAAAGATGGTAAGATGTTAGGAGGAGCTTCTGTTCCCATCCTTAAAAGACATCCTCTTTCTGTTTTATCACTCTCAGTCTCTCATTAAGCCCTCATTAGTTAAGACAGGTGCACTCGCCTAAAAGAGACAACAGTACACCCCCACTCCACCCTACCCCACCTCCCTCTAACCTTTATCAGCGAGTCACTGTCTGTGCCCTTTCTGCAGCATTCTCCCAATCAAAAGCTTCCAGAACGGCTTAGTGGGTGGTGGCAACCTTTGAATGGCGGACGTTTTATTAGTGTAAAAAGCATCAGAGAAGGACGGTGGCCAACACAACAAGCACTTTTCCCGTCAGTGTTGTCACATTAGCACTTAATCAAGAACACACAATACGTCCACCTCCGTCCCCACCATCAGGCCAGCTGGGATAAACACTTCCTGTTTCATTGACCCTTAATCATTGGCAGACGTTAAATTTGGTGGATGTGCAGGGACGTACCTATCTAGGATCATTGGTGTATGCATAGAGCAAGCAGATCTGATCTCTGGTACTAAGATTTGACAAAAATGTCAATCATATCATGGCATAATGGATGGTGATGAGAATGATGTGATTGCTTTATACAGCTTTTTATTCCTTTTTTATTGAATGCAGCTTTTGATCATTAAATCAGAATGTGTTCATTTAGCAAGATTTTCTTCAAAATAATTTTTTTTTTATAACTGTCATGCTAAATTAGACAATCAGGAATTCTGAAAGCACATGATTTAGCAACCCAATTGTATTGGGCTTATTTTAGTTGGTTCTGGACTCCATTTCCCCCAATTCTCCTCATGGCCAAGTCCCATCCATCAGACAAGTCTTCTCTCATCTCCTGACAGAACCAATGAGGGTGAAGGTCTGCAGGTGTTTCCTCCAAGCCACATGATGACAGATGACCACATTTTTTCAAAGTCCTGCTCATGCAACATAAAGAGCGGCATAACACATTTGGAGGAAAGTACTAACCGCCCACTTTTATATGCATGAGCTCACGGATGCCCATGATTGGCCAGCATTGGTGTGAGTGACGTGTTGGGGGGGTGTATGCCACTCCTTCCTCTCTGACAGCTCGATCATTTAGCTCTCCTGGGCCCCCATGGATAGCTGTGGCATCACCCAGGATTTGAACCTGTTTCACGTTACTCTTTGATTATTGGTTTATTGATAAAGCGGCGACAACAATAAATTAAAGTAACATCACTACATTTGTGAATAATTTAAAGAATGGTTTATTACTTACATATACATACAGAAAATACATCAACTTCCAAAAGCAAACAAGTATAAATCAGGTGACCAATGAATATTTAAACTGATTTCTTTCTTTCTTTTCTTTTTTTTATATAATAAAGTAGGCACTTTTTTCACATGCAATCTAAATTTGGCAACCTTTGTAAATATTATAACATCCTAATTATATTACAGCCTCTGTACTTTAATGCAGAGCTTTTCAAACAGTGTGTCAAACCTCTTATTTACACTGAATGGAACCTCTGATGGTTCACAAAACGTTGACATGTACACAAACCACTGCAGCAGCTGTCCTAGCAGACAGAGTGTACAGCTTTCACAGTACAGTGTTTCCTCGCCTTGGGTAATAGCAGCGTCAGTGAGCTAGCTCATTCGTTGTAACAAGCCAGTTTCAGGCGAGGTATGATGTTCATGGACTGTAGCTCCTGGAAGAGCAGCTTGCATGCGTACGGAATGCGCAAAGATGATACGTGGCATGAGGACTTACAGTAGTGGCACCTGCAGCACATAAACGACAGGATTGAATCCCAAACCCATAATCAAAATATTCTGTACGCAACACTGTAATAAGCTTCACTACTGACCATCCAGAGTATCCCAGCAGTCCACACTGGTCGCACACGTCCACTTCAAAAGCGTCACTGGAGATCATGAGGCGCTCTAACAGCAGCATGCTGGCCCCATAGCCAATCAGACAGTCCCTCTCCATCTCCCCCAGACGCAGACCTCCGTCCCGGGAACGACCCTCTGTAGGCTGCCTGTGTAATCATGCACATATGCATTTGTATAAATTGTACCTACTAAAAAAATATTATAAGGAAACACCTATAATACTGTTATAATCATTCACAATTAGTATTCTTGCACTGGTTACCATTGTAACCGCAGGACTACACATACACTGATACCCATCTCCCATATTTTTTCTTTTCTTTTTTCTTTCCCTCCCATTTTCATATCCAATTCCCACCCATCCGGTATTGTCTTCCCTATCACACGGCCACCACCAGCCAGGGAAGGGCGTAAGCATGTACATGCCGCACTTGCGATCTCTGGGTTGATTGTCACGCACCTTGTCGATGCGCCACTCGGTAGCCACCCATCTCCCATCTTATACTTAAAGTAAGACTCTGTTCTCACTCACTCATTTGCCAAACCACTTAATCCTACTATGGTTGCGGGGAGGCTGGTGCCTATTTTAGCCAACACTGGGCGAAGGCGCGGTACACCCTGAACAGTTCGCCAGATAATTGCAGGGCAAAACACACACACATTCACACTCACTCCTAGGGTCAGGTTGAAACAACCAATTAGCCTAATGCGTATGTCTTTGGACTACGGGAGGAAACCGGAGTAATCAGAAGAAACCCACGCAAGCACGGGGAGAACATGCAAACTCCACCCAGAAACTCCCTGGTTGGCATACTCTCTGTCTCCTCTTAACACCACATGTCAATCATGGGCTGTATGACCTCATGCATACGGACACATTTGGATCTTCGTATAGCGCTTTCCTCCAAATGTCCTGTGATGTAGAATAAAAGGCAGTTTAAAAGGGATACAATTGGTTGCATGTGTGAAGGAGGAAGAATGTGTTACCCTTCACCCTGCCTGACTGGCTGTTGTTCTATGATAGTGGAAAGCTGGCTGGCGAGAATTGGTGGGTGAAACGAAAATGTAGACTTTATTTCCAAGTGTTTGCATGGTCTCCCCATGCTGGTGTGGGTTCCCTCTGGGTACTCCGGTTTCCTCCCACAGTCCAAAAACATGCACTTTAATCTAAGTCGCAGTTAAAGTGCCATTAGGTGTGAATGTGAGTGTGAATGGTTGTGTCTGTTGCCCTGTGATGGTCTGGGAAACGTACCCCTACTTTGCCCAATGTCGGCTGAGATAGGCTCCAGCCTCCTAGTGAACCTAACAGGATTAAGCAGTTTGGCAAACGGGTGAGTGAGTGAGTGGATCTCCTACGCTAACAGAACTACAGACATGGCTTATCTGTAGAACACATAAGGAGGAAATACACCCTGAATAAGATACCAGTCCATCACAGGACACCCTGCTCTCACATAACATCATCAGCTTTAACACCAAAGGGCAATTAATGTAGCCAAATCCGAATACTGGGATTTACTGGGTTGCCGGAGGAAACCGGAGAACTCAGATGAAACCCACTGCTGACCTGCCTCCAAATTGTTTTTATTTTTCATTTGAGTAACTACTTGTGAATATTGATCAGCATTGCTTATAGCTCTAGCAAAATCTCCCTGTTTTAATCTCCTGGAACTCTGGCAAGAAGGGAAAATAACTTAATTGAATGTCTCTCTAAACACACTTATGATTGTACCTGGTGAGCACTGCTCGAGGACCACGTGCTCTTGCGTGCATCTTATCCAACACCATGTGCTTTAGTTTCTGGTAATACACTGGACCAAAGTAGATGTAGGCTTCCAGGGGTTCCCTGCAAACAGCAGTGGGACAGCCATATTAGAAGGTAAAATTAAAACAAAAGGTTAAAATATGGAACAATACATTTTAAGAGAGGGCACAGTACTCAGAGGAGAAAGGCACATAAATATTATATTATATATATATATATTTGTTCAATCATATTTATTAGACGACTTTATTACCCTGTAATGCCAGATGTGACAAAATCTTTGCCCTGGTAGTTGTATCCATAGCGAACAAGATCCTCACACACATCCTTCACTTTACTGCCACCGAAAGCCGTGCCATAGTGAAAACGCCCGTCCAGCACACCTGCTTTTCCAGCCAACAGCTCAATCAGCTTCCCGACCTACCACAATAAACAGGATGCAACAGCAACAGCAGACTCTTCCATTCTTTTCAAGCATGCATGTGATAATTATTCCATTCCAATTACACTTCGAGTTAAATCCTGTATTTAAAAAATAAATAAATAAATAAATAAGTAAATAAATAAATGGGGGGGGTGGGGGGGGGCACTGTGTATGACATCAGTGCTTTTGCAGCTGGAGAATGTGACATCATGGGCACGGTCGCGGTCCAGTGCACCACAGTGGCTATGCACAAAAACGGCTGAATGGCCTTTGACCTCCTCATACTCAAAGGATGAATCCTTTTCTTCTACTTACACCAGCTTCCATCTGAGGGCCTGCTGGGTGCACCCAAACACACACTTCAAATTTGGTGTAGAACCAAAACACACTTGGGGTAAATACCTTTTAAACTGAATTACTCTGGAAATAAATTATACAACTTCAATCAAACGGAGATACAAATATTCTAGAAAGGCAATGCAGCAAACAAACAAAAAAAATAGTTTTGGTGCAAAAATAGCTGTAGTTAAAAACACGTCAGAGAGTTTATGGTTTATAAAGTGATAATAAATCAGGGTTTGATTATAAACTAGGTTTTGCTAAAAGCAGAAATAAAATAATCTGATGCCAAATCATATTTTTTGAATAATTCCTTGTAACAGATGAAGAGATTCTGAAATGCCAGAATTGAATTATGTTAAGACTTCTGAGCTGCCATTGGTTGGGATCTTGGGTGAGGCTTTTGATTTTAACTACTTATTGTATTTTATCTCAAACATCAACCAAATGAATAAAATGGTAACGTAGTAACGTATATCTGCTTTAACTCGTAGCACTGAATTAACACTAAGAAGGAAATGATTCACTTCCACTGGGCGGGGCTTACAGTCATTCTGGAGGGGTATCCGTGCGGGTTCATGATGATGTCCGGGCATATCCCCGAGTCACAGAATGGCATGTCCTCTTGAGGGACGATCAGCCCACACACACCTGCAACAGAAGGTAATTAAAGGTTCTATTATATTGTTACTATCATTGTGATATCAGGGAATTGCATATGTACAGAAGTCCTAACTTCTTGAAATTTTAGGTACAAATGGGCCTGTGTGGCTACATTACATGTATACTACTCACTCACTCATTAAGCGAAAAACTTAATCATACTAGGGTCTTAGTCAACACTGGGCGATGGCGGGGTAGACCCAAAACAGCTCGCCAGACTTTCGCAGGGCAACACACACACACACACAAAACCATTCACACTCACACCTAGGGTCAATTTGGAAAAGCCAATTAGCTTAACGTGCATGTCGTTGGACTGTGGAAAGAAACCGGAATACAGGGAGGAAACCCACAGAACACGGAGAAAACGTGCAAACTCCACATAGAAACACCCAAGCATGGGAATCGAACCCAGGACCTTCCTGCTATGAAGCAAGTACTGTTATAATAATTATAAAGTTATTCAACAGGAAAAGTCTTCCAGATAAGGGGGCTTTGTTGTTTCTTAGTAACATGACTAAGTACTTTTTTTCTTTGTGAGAGAAGGAAAAAAATGAGAGCCTGTTAAGGGAACATTATAATACAACTGACATGAGCTAAAGAGTTGGGAGGTAGATGCACTCCCATTAATAATAACCCAGGGACCTTGAGGTACACCATACACCGCAAACTTTACATCGTACAACGCAGCATGTCTACACCATTACTAAAATCACTGATTTACAAACTGACTGCGTAAAAAGCTCTCCATGCCGTATGGATATAGGTATGCAATGGTGATCAGGTCTGCCGGTTTTAAAGAAAAGGCAAAGCGGGGCATTAGCTATTCACACGGTGGGCCACAGAAGTGGTGTACAGCTCCGAGTGTGAGCGCAAATGTTTGCTCCACACTCTTCTGTCTGTCAGAGCAAACACATTATTGGGCCATTTGCAAGTTGTAAAAAGAGAGTGTGCAAGAACAGGAAGTGAGGAGAGGTGCTCAGCCGGACAGTGAGAGACAGGGATTAGACTTCTGTAAATTTCCCTGGCTGTGCCACACACAAAGACAGGATCAGTCCGTGAGAGGAATGAAATACATCCATGTGTAAAGTGATTACGTACATCATGTTGATGTAAAGGATTTATAGGATATATAAAATTCTAACTTTAAATTCTTTACTAAATTTGTGTTACTATGTAAAGCTGCTTTATACAAATACAACTGAATCCAGTTCATGTCAGTAGTTTATTGTCTCTAATAAAATATAAGCATGTACTCTCAGCATAATGTATAAAATCAGCCAGTGCCTAAAAGCCGAGCTCCCCATAACATCCTTGGTAGTTTTAAAAGTTGAAGTCATGTTCTCTGGAAAATCAGTACAAGCAATGCAATAGTACTACACTTCTTATACAGGGTGATCCAATAAAACCTCCCACATTTCAAAGGAAAAAAAATTTTTTTTAAATTGGAGGATGACATCCTCCAAATGGTGCCTATAAATGTCTATATATGCCCAGATGTGATTTCTGAAGGCTGCCATGGCTCGACGGGTCATGTTGGGTGGAACAGCAGCGGCTATTTCTTGCTGAATAGAGACCTCAAGGGCTTCGAAAGTTTGGGGTTGATGAGCATACACTTGTGATTCAGGGTAGTCCCCAGAAATAAAATTAAAATCATAAGGGGGTCAGGGGAACGGCTCGACCACCCAACACTGCCACGCAGTGAGATCACCCAATCCGGAAACATTTCCCTCAGTACTTCCAATGATCTTCGAGCTGTGTGTGCCATAGCTCCATCTTACTAAAACCAAACATCGAGTTCTTCAAGCTTAAGGTGTTCAAGTTGGGATTGGGCTAACAGACTTTAGCACCACCTCTCCTGAGCCTAACTATGATTAAACGTAAAACATATTAGATGATGGGGACTACAGTTCTGTAGAATAAGCTTGCACATTGGGAATTCATAAACAGCATTTTTCTGGTGGTGGTGGTGGGTAGGGTGTACTGTGTTGGTACACATAACGGTGGACAGATGGTCCAAACAGCCTTGAAAAAAACAGATTAATCGTCATCTTCAAAATACAGAACTTTGCTGGGCTTCACTAAAACTGGAACTTTTCTAGAAACTGGAACAAATCCCAGTGCAGCAGCTGAGTATATTCAGGCTGATATTTTATTTACAATGAAGCTAAGCTGGGTTAAAGATTACGATAAATGATTAAAACATACACATTCCACAGTGTGGATGAAATCATAAATCTATTTGGAAAAGGTTGATTAATTTGCTATAACAGCATGGCGCTGACAGTAGAGCTGGCTGTAGTTCAAAGCACAGGTTATGAATGCACGCGTAGAAACAAATGCATTGTTTCTGTAGTAACCGCTAATTCTCATAGACTTGTATGGTGACTGGTACCAACAATTATTATTTTTTTTTGTGTGTGTGATTCCTTTGAACAGAGAGAAACAAAAAGCAGGTGAGGACATGACTGTTTATACCTGCTATAACCTAAGTGATGATGTATGAGAACATTTCCCACCATTAAAAATAACTACAAATAGACAAACATTGTGCTTCCCTGATAAATAAACCAATTACATTGTAGTATTGAGAAGCTGCCGTGATCTAAGAGGAATATCTATTCAATGTGCTGTTATAGGAAACTAATCAGTTTTATAGGAAACTAATCAACTTTCTTATAACACCACAGCTCATTTTTAGTTCAAATTACATTTTATTTTATCTGTATAGCACCTTTAACAACAACTTCCACATATACATTTTAGACATACAAAAATATAAATTTAGCCTGACGTGAAAGTGGCTGAGAAAGTTCCCCAAGATTCCATAAGGAAGAAACCCTGAGAAGAACCAGACACTGGATAGCGTGATTAGAAATAACTCGCTTCTCGGCGAGTTCTCGCTTACAGCTGTATAAATCAGGACACTCACAGTTTTAATATAAAGTCTGTTTTTTTTTCTTCAAGTTAAATCAACTCTGCCCTGTTCATAGTAATAGCTAAGGTTATTGTGGTAACTGTAAGCTTTGATTCCTTACCTATTGTACACTATAATCCAACTAATTCTTTACCTAGTTTGTACAAGTAATCAGTTTGTCAGGATAAAGTACGACACTTGTACTTTGTGTCACGGTGCCAGTTATAGTAAGCAAAGCTTACCTTCATACTGAAAGAACAAATCATAAAACTAAGTAGAAATACATACATTTCTGTAATGAATCTGTGAACTAGAATTACTAAAGCATTCAAAAGGGGGTGAAAAAAAGTGAAAATGTGATCGAGAAAGTGGAAAGAGTAATTCTCATCCCGTTCTCTGCTGTTTATTTGGTGTGTGAGTGAATGATAAAAGAGGCATGAAATCAGCGGAGAAAAGAAGAACAGCATTAAGAGTCCACGGCCCTCCATCACACCCCATCCAGCCTCACACTGGCAGCTCACACAATGAGCCTCACCAACACAGCTCAGAGAGTGTGTGTGTGTTTATGTCTGTGTGTTTGGGTCACCGGTGAATAATTAACCAATTTTGCTCTGTTGACCAGAGCTTATGAGACCAGTCAGTGCAAGCAGGATCTGTGAAGGGGGATGTGAGTAAATAGTAAAACACAAAAACCTCAGAGAAACTCGCTTACTACAACTGGCACCAGTGCACTGTGGGATATCCTCAGTTGGTTCTTGGCTCCGAATAAGCGGCCAACCCCCCGACCCCCCCGTTTTTTAAATACATAATTTGTTTAGAACATTTAGTAACTCTGTCGTACTTCATTTTTATTACCAGGTACTTTTATTTTGTGGACCAAGAAAAAGACCAAACTTATGAAAAATCCCTGATATAGTAGTGTAAGAAAATAAATTCATCTGTTGCTTTTTGCCCACTCAGCCATTTTTTTATTTATTTATGTAATTTTACTGAAAAAAACCCCCACAATTTATTATGAATAGTTTATTATTATATACACTAAATCAGTTCACTCACTGATTCAACAGAAGTGCACACGCATCAGTTATGCATCCATTTAAAATTATTTATCTACAAAATAAATGATAATTACTATTTCTAAATTAAGCAAGAAGGAAAAAAAATAAGAACTTATTCAATAGTACTGGATCAAAGACAAAAATTTTGTTTAATCCACAGTTTTCACCCTTTTAAAAAATGTACAGATTTTTTTTTTCTAACGATTTTTTACAGTAACTAAGTTTATCAACGCAGAAGGAAAAAAAATAAATGTGGATGTGCATTTTTAAAAACGCAATGCAATTCTCTGTGTGTTTAGTTTTACTTTGGGGCACACACACACATTATATACAGTACTGTGCAAAAGTCTTAGGCACATGCAAAGGGAGGGTGGAGAACAAAGATGCCGTTAATTTATTTTTAAATATAATTATTTATATATAAATATAAGATCTCTACATAAAAATTATATAAAGCACAGTAAACAGTAATAAATGAAACTAGTTCAATATTAGTTGTGATGACTTTTTGTTTTAAAAATAGAATAGCATCAGGCACAGTTTGTGCAGTTTTACAAGTACAGTATCTACCGGGTGTCTTAGAGAACCAGCCACAGTTCTCGTGGAAATGTTGACTGTCACACTTGATTCTTTATCTGCATGTAAATCGCAGCAGCCTTCATTAAACTTTTTCTGAAATAGTGGTCTCATACGTAATATGCTGCTTTATTTTATTGACATACGGTACTAACATTTTTTTTAAATCTAACATTTCATTTTGCGATGGCCTGGCGAGCTGTCCAGGGTGTACTCTGCCTTAGCCCAGAGTCGGCTGAGATGGGCGCCAGCCTCCCCGCGACCCTAATTAGGATTAAGCAGTTCAGAAAATGAATGA
>JBCNYH010000004.1:26253208-26270461 GCA_039654325.1 Tandanus tandanus
CTCCCGGTCATGGATGGCTATGGCATCAACCCGGATTCGAACTTGCGATCTCCGGGTTGAGAGTCGTGCACCTTGTCGATGCGCCACTCGGGAGCCCGTACTTTTTTTTTTTTAAATAAATATGACCAACGCTGCTCCTGCGTGTGAAAGTGTGGGTGTTACCATTCAGGAAGACGAGGAAGACGGTGGGGTAGGAGAGTTCCTCTCCACACAGCAGATTAACATCCTCCACACCCAGGTTAAAGGCCAGCTTAATAATGGGTCCATCCTCCATGTCGGTGGTGATGTGTGTCATCAGAGCTAGATTCTTCACCAAACCACAAGCCTGATCCACAAACATCCAAAATAACCCTTTAAAATCTCACATCATAGTAACATAGTGAATAAGTTAATATGGTAATTTTTAGGTACTCCCTAGATCAACTCTTATTTAGTTAGTAATAAATCTTGCAGAGTATTGCTACAAATGATTCACTAAGTACAATGAAACCAACAGAAGAATGTGTAATCATGAGCTTGAGAAATGCACTGCCTGGCCAAAGAAAACATATCATGCACTCACAACACTAACATTTGCATGGACCACCTTTAGCCTTAATTACAGCCCGTAATCTCCATGGCATTGTTGCTTCAGTTGGTCAGGTCGAGGCTCAGCAACATTAATGTGACAGTAAAATGAAGTCAGCTGATGAGCTGAATGTACTGAATGAGCAGGTTCTCACATCAATGGACTCTTTCTTCCCTGATGACACGGATATAAAATTGGGGCTCAAATAATGAAAGAGTTCCGGGAGCATGAGGAATCGTTTTCACATATGAACTGGCACCACCGAGTCCTAACCTTAACCCCACTGAAAGTTTTCAGGATGTGCTGGGGAAGACTTTATGGAGTGGTTCGATTTTCCCCTCATCAATTCAAGACATCGGTGAAAAATGAACCCAACTCTGGATGGTAATAAATGTCGTGATATTGAATCAAGTTTAATTAAGAAATAAGTTTGTCAAATCAATTCCATGGCGATTATGTACTGCAATCAAGGCTAGAGGCGATCCAACAAAATATTAGAATGCAGGACATTTTTTGGGTCGAGCGATATACAACACTAACTGCTTGTCATCAGTTCCCTAATAAATGTGGGGGGTGGGGGGAATACACATTACCTCAGTTTAAGTATAAATATGTCATTTTCATTCATAAAAATTAAGATATACACTTATTAATCACTTTATTAGAAACACCTTCTACTCATTGAGGCCATTATTTAATCTGTCAATTCTGTAGCAACACAGCTACAGAAGAAATCACTCAGATACAGATCTCACTTCAGTTCACATCAAATACAGGAATGTGAAAACCTAATGTGACTCAGTGACTATGAAGATGAGCTGATTTGAGTATTTCACAAACTACAAAGCTGAAGATAGAAGTCAGAGGAGACTGGTTCAAACTGACCGGTAGCTCAAATAACTACGACGTTACAGTGATGCTGAACAGAAAAGCAATTCGAATACACACGATAAACCATGAAGTGGATGAACTGCAACACCAGAAGACCACATCGGGTTCAATGCCTGCCAGTCATGAAAAGCGAGCTGAGCAGCACTACATAGAAACTTCTCTAAAATGGACTGCGGGGGTTATAGAGCTGATCGGATAATTTCAATAACGAGCAGGTGCACAAGTGTTACAAATAAAGTGAGCAGTGAGTGCATTAAATATATGAGGGTCAATTAATAAACAAATAAATACTTTCTTTTAATTACTATATTAAAAAGGGTAACTTCAGAACTACCTCCTGTTTTCTGAGACTGAATAAATGCCTTGTCTTTACTTTTACAAAAACATGTACTGACCTCTCCTTCAGGAGTGTCTGAGGGGCACAGCATTCCCCACTGAGAGGGCTGCAAGGAGCGCGGCCCGCTCACCTTCCTGGTCTTCTCAAACTGAGAGGAAATGCGTGTCATCATACCCAAGGCGGAGATGTAAGAGAGACGCGAAAGCACCTGCGTCACACCCTGCCTGTCCATCTTAAATCTCTTCAGAGACCAATTCCCCTGAGAGAGAGAGAGAGAGAGAGAGAGATGATGACATATGATATGATACATGCCACTGCAGTTAGTCTTTCTATTTTGACTGTAATTTGTTCAGTTATTCCTCAATGATGGCAATTAATTTAAATTACAACCCTCAAAAATTCTATTCATTGCACCCCACAATCACAACCACAACCAGGGATGAGAATGGCCAAAAGTAAAAAACAATGAAAATTTATGGAGCCCCGCAAGGGCGACACATTTTGGCGTCTGGGGGCGATAGCCCCCCAGTGGGGTTGAGCGGCAACGCCCCCATGGGGGTTTACAAGCCAGAGCAATTTTATGTATTTCAATGCAATGGAGGATGCTCCTTGTAGTTATTTTGTAAGCACAACCTTATGAGTATGATCATGGTTATGTTAAGTATATCCCTGACAGGATCAAAACAATAATGTGGCTATATTATTTTACTTCACGCACATCTTTAGGTGGTCCACATTCCACTTTAGCAAAGTCTGTAGTTTTAATAACCAAGTCAAAGGGTCACCACGAGAAGGGTGATTTTAGGCCACAACATATACAGATAATTGTTTGAGAACATGATTTTGCAACCATCCCAAACTGTCTGACAATCAGCAAAGACTCACAGTGGAGATGGCGTTAACCATGCCGTTTGTGATCTGGTCTTGCCGCATATGCTTCACCACATCGAACTGGGCCGCTCTCTGCTTGGGGATGATCTGGTCAGCAATCTTCTTCAGCTCCGAGTTAAACTTCTTAAAGAGATCCTCAAACAGCAGAGACAGCAGCTGGAGGAAAGAACCAAGTCAACACAGGCATGATTTCAACAAGTTACACCGAACTCCACAAGTTCAAAACTGACAGCCAGTGAGTGAAAAGGAAGTAAAGCAGAACAATGCTCCCCAAGCTGTAATCTGTTGATTAGTGCCAAAAACTATTTCACGTGCTTTGAGCATTCAATCCTCCTTCTATTCATTAACTCCCATCAACCTCACTTCCCCTCTACTTCACTTCTCTTTCCAAAAAATAACCGTAAAAAAAATAACTTTATTAACTCCATCTGGCTCCTACGATATCTCATTCTGTCTCATCGCCCTTCTGGGTGCCGCAGCATGTAATAACCAGGTGTGCTCGTGTTCAGATAAGGCTGACCTGGCCTTTCGCCCGGGGCTCCCTCATCCTCACTGAGACTCTCCAATAGCAGCTTGCCTTCATTCAGCCATATTAGCATACACCAAAACAAGCAGGTCGCACTGAAATTAATAAAGAAATTAAGCTTCGGCAGCACAGCAGGGCCAATTAGTTGAATGTCAATGAATCATAATTGAGAAGTGAGAAGATTGACAGTGTTGGGATTGTGCGTAAGCTCTGCTGAAAGGGCTTGCTTAGCTCACTAGTCTCACACACACACAGTTCACCTCTAGAGAGGGTTTGGTTGGGGGAAATTAAAGGACTTAAGACTGCGGTAATTACATTATCAGAGCCGGGCTTGTGGATTAGCTCAATCGCTCCCGTCAAGGCAGCTATTCTTTTGTCATGGCTGTGCTAAATAATAATAAAAGCCAGAAAGGCCTGAGCTTGACTGGGCTGGGATTTGAGTGCTGCCTCTGCTCTGCTGCATATCTTGCCGTCAACAAAAGCAGGCGAGCTGAGAAACGGGGCGGGCAAAAACACAGAGGGCGACAAACAAAGCGGCGGGGCAAATAATGAAGGTATTAATAAAAGACAAGGAGGGCAGACACAAAGAGGAAGATGAAGGATTGGGAGGAAGCCAGGCATGCAGGTCTGAGTTCAGTTTCACACAGGAGCACCGATGTGTGTAAAAGGAAGAAAGAGCAGCCCGAGTCAAAGGCTGGAAATCTGAAAGATCCGGAAAACGTCGGTGATCTATAAAAAGGGCCTATTATGCAGATAAGTAAGATGGTAAAGACGGCACACTGAGGAGAGCCGCTAAGGAGCAGTGAAAAGCATCAGAGCTGACAGTACATGCTTATCTTAAACTCCGAATTCAAAATATAGCACGACCACTTATTCGAAGCAAAAAGCATTAAAAGTCTGTCAGTCATTTGTAATTAAATTAGACGTGGTGTGAATTCGTGCCAAACAGGGAGGAGGGGCTGCTTATAGAAGCCTCAAACCTAGCAGTCACCGAACACAAGGCATTGTGGACTCTACAATCTGTAGTCTTGTCTCTCCCATCGCTCGGCCTGCACAGTTTGTGTGCATTATACCCATTATCTGTACCTGCCCGGCCAGCTCGAGACGCTTGTTTCCATAGTAATCACGATCGTCCACTTTGTTGTTGCCTTGCGCGAGAATCACCCTGCGCACCATTACAGCCAGGTAGATGCATTTCGCTCTGAAGTTAAACTCCTTCACCTAGGTAACACAGAAAAGACCATACTACTATATAAATTGATATTACACACACACACACACACACGCAAACAATTGCTGTGCACAAAATGGACATTTGAGAATCTACCAAGTCATCATGGAAAGCAGTAGAGAACTCAGGTTAAAATGCCCCAGACATGAAGACAGAGACTCACGGGTACGTGAGTGAGAATGGTGGAAGCGAGCAGCTCTCTGGCTTCCTCCATCTTGGTTTTCTTCGGTCCTCCCCACATGCGCTGACGCCGGACTTTGTTTCCAATATACTTCAGAGCCTGGGATTAAAACAACAAAAACAAAACCTTCATAAGTCTGATAAGTCTGGCAAAGGTTTGTTTCAGCTAACCTCACAATTTACTTTCTGAGAGCATTTCAAATCAGTGAATGCGCAGAACAGATCAAGGTCTGATACCTCACTATAGACGAGCCAGGGATCAGACGCATAATCGCTCAACTGACACACGCACACCTGAGCCCGGTACTGCTTATTCGACTACAAAGGTTAAAGGTCACAGAGTGGGATTTTCTTCCAGACCACCCACTCAGACCATCATAGCTACATGGCTGTCTATGTATCTCGTAATACAGCAGCTGACATACTTCAAATAACAAATTAACTAAATTAGGGGGAAATGTTAAAGTTGTGGAATACTTCACAATGCTCGGGCATGAATGAGGCATGTGATATAGAGGAGTTACAACTACAAGCAAAAAAAAAAAAAAAAAAAGCAGGAGGTGACAGAAGTTGGCCATTATAGAAATTTTGTTTGGGAGAGTGAGCACACCGCATCACACAAACTCAAAGCAACACTTCTTTACTCAAAATAAGTATTTTTTGCTGCAAATCATTTCACTTAAAGGCCACAAAACAGACCTTTTCTGTAAAATATTTGACTCCTATACTTTGTATCAAAACTCATTTTTACTTTACGCATATACTGTAAATATTCAATTTGTAAAAAAAAAAAAAAAAAATCTTAAAAATGTAATGCAAGGATAAACTTGTGCGATATGATCACTGAAATTATTTTTCTAAGTTGTTTGTACATGGGCACTGTGCCGGAACAAATTGAACCCGGAAAAATTCGCCCCGGCGCAACTGCCTACGTAAAAACAATTTGACACCGGTGAGCATAACTTTCGCCACTTTTCCACTTGCCGCAAGTTGTTCCAGAACATCTTGTTCCAGGTGCAAATTGCAGTCTGAACACAATCAGAGTCAAGTTAGAGGGTTTACATGTGCACAGTAGCGTCCATCTTTTTAATACATTATAGTTTGCTTTAGAGTAACTTGTACAGGGACATTAGGGGGGAAAATTCTCATATACAGATGTGTACACAAAAATGTGCTTGATTGTTGATATGGTTAGTTTTCTACAAAAGAAAGATGGTCCAGGGCCAGAGTACTTTGTGGTTGCTTAGCAACACAACAAGCTGCATTTTTTTATGAAAATAAAGAAGTTAAAAACTGGTGAAGAAACAATTTTTTTTTTACTTAAAATAGGCCGATTATGCAGAATTAAGAACAAAAAGACCCTTCTTTTAAATTTTACACCACCTGCATGACAGACTCTGCACCTGATGACAGCTGCTGCCTCTAGTGGTCAAACAGATTTCCAACATGGTTCCTCACTTCCCATTAGACACCTTTAATGATTTTGCTCTAATTCATCTTATTTGAAGTCTGCCTGGGTCAAATGTAGTGTGCAAGTAAGGCTCATTAGAGTCCTGATGTGACACACACAATGGTCCTGTTGCACAAACAGGCGCGTGGACGTGCTCAGACAGAGGTTGCTAGGATGCAGATATGCTTCTTACCAACCTATTGTTGGGGCTTTGTACTACCAAAAACAAATACAAAAAAAAAGACGTCTGTGCTGAGCAAAATGGGTCTCCATACACGATAACATACATTACGTATATTTAGCTGTTTCACACTGGATCAGTGCGGCTTTTAAAAGAAAGAAAACATTGTTATATAAACTGTAAGAAACAGGCAGTGATTACATTATTAGATACAGCAATCAAGCTAACAGATTTAATTAATAATCATTAATATTATATGTTTATAATATATGTTTATTATATATGCTGCATGCTGGTCGATTTATATTCAGTCATTCAATTAGTCAGGTTACTGAGCTAATATGGCAAGATAAAATATTACTGTTATTCGGTTTCAGGTGGAAACCAGAACTCATACCAGATGTGACACATAAGCAACACATCTCTGCAATGTAAAATATAAACACACCAGTATATACCACGACTGGCACGTGCAACATAATAACTTGACCGTTTACTTTGAATAAATACCAATGAAACAATTATAGAATTCGGCTTTCATATGATATGGAGAATCATTAGGTCTCGGCCTTTGGCCTCAACAGATAACAACCCCTCGACCGGATAATTCCCCATATCACACCTCACCTCATTCAATAACTGCTAATTACCCTAAGTGGAAAACTCCCAACAGTTAAACACCCAAGTGGTGGATAAACAAAGTCACTGATTCTGAAATCCTAGAACATGCCATTCCACAGAATACAAAGAAACTTCCACGAGATGGCTCGTCCCTAAATACATATGGAAAGGGGCCTGTTATGTGGGGCACCATGCATTCACAAAGCTCAGTTTTTGAGAGACCCAGGGAAATCCGGGGAGTTACTAAGTGTGTGCTGTGGTCAACTGTTGGCTTGATGTGTTTTGCGCTAATGCAAGATTAAGTCGACCGATTTCCTTTGAGTTACTTGTCGGCTGTAGTTCACACTGCACAGGCTAGGTGGATATCGCTGAATTGAGCAGTGCCCTCAATGTTCCACCTCAGGATGATTCAGCGACATCCACCTGACCTTCAGTGAATAATTTATTTATGTTGTTATGGTGGCACCTGCCAAGGAGTGAAATATATTCGACAAAAAAGCAAATGTAAGAATCTGCGTGACTTTGAGAAGGGACCCGTCGTGATGGCTCAACAATTGAGTATTTTTATCTCCCAAACACCAGGTCTTGTGAGGTGTTCCTGGGGCTGTGCGATTTAACAATGAATATATTGGATGACGAAAGAGAAATGTCTATCACTTCATATTATGCTCCATCCTTTCTTGTTGTTTTGCGAATCACAATCTTTATGGCAATATTTTCAGTCATTTGGTGTACTCAAGATGCAGCAAGGCAACTGTGCTGTTCTAAACTATGGGTACTGATGGGTGTGAAGCATGAGATACTACATAAAGACACAGGTGAACGTACACACGCAGGCAGTGAGATGTTGGGATTATTATTTTATTTATTTATTTTTATACTGCATTAATTCCACAAGGGAAATTTTGACTTCTGTATTTAACCCATCCAAAGTGAGCACACACATACTTGGAGCAGTGGGCTGCTAACACATTGCTGCCCCCTGAGAGCAGTTGGGGGTTAGATGCCTTGCTCAAGGGCACTTCAGCCATGAATGTGGAGGAAGGGAAGGTGCAGCTCACTCCCCACCACCACACATTTTCCCTGCTGGTTCGGGAATCTAACTAGCAACCTTTCGGTCCCAAAGCCGCTTCTTTAACCATTAGGCCACGGCTACAGCCTTTTCCCCTTAGCTGTGTTACAGGTAAACACATTGGGTAAGAATTTATTATGATTATTAGTAGCCTATTATTAGTTTGGATTAAATTTAATTCAATTCAGTTTTATTTGTATAGCGCTTTTTACAACTGGCATTGTCACAAAGCAGCTTTACATAGTAAAAGTAATTTAAGGAGGAATTTAAACATTTTTCTACAACCCCCTACACATCCCTAAGGAGCAAGCCCGTGGCGACAGTGGCAAGGAAAAACTCAATCAGTTGTGGATCATGTTTTCGATGACTACGTGTTTATTAATGCTGTTATTAACTAATGAAAATTATCATGAATACCAGATTAATGCTTATTACTTATATTCTTTATAATTTTAAGATGATACATTCATGCTTACAAATAGACTTAAAAACATCAAATTGAAAGCATCTTGTTTACATTTTTATACCATATACAAATAACCATAAGTGCTGATTTGGAATGAAAGAGAATTTTCTAATTACTTACCTGCTACTTTCCTTTTTTTTTTATTGATATAAAAAATGCTTTTGTTTGTTTATTCGTGTAGTCTTTGAGTTTACAGAAAATGTGCTATATCGTGATACATCATTATCAGGATATGACATTTTCATCATATCGCCCAGTTCTAGGTGTTCCTGGTATGCAGAGGTAAGTACCTACTAAAGGTTGTCAAAGGAAGGACAACCAGTGAAATGGCAAGAGTGTGTTGGGTCCCCAAGGCTCCTTTATGCAGGAGGGAAGTGAAGGCTAGTACATCTGGTCTGATCCCACAGAAGAGCATTTATTCAAACACAACAAACCGGGTGGAGAATAAAACAGTTCAAAAGAGCTTCAGAATGATGTGAAGGTAGTCTGTGTGAAAGTGAACTCTAGTGCAGTTTCGCTGCAGTAACAATGGGAAATCCTAATCCAGGAAGTGAAGTGAATACACTGACTACAGAACAAGTTCTAGAGTTCTGAAAGAACAAATATTCACCATTCAACCACTGACTGTTATTCTCTGAGCTCATCTGATATCATGCCGTGAGCACAGAAGTGCATACACAGTGAAAATTATGGCTACATGCAGCGCACTATGAGGACCTGGATGATGTACTCAGAGCTCACAGAAAGCGACACGTGCACCGCCATACTTTTTTCCACTTCAATGGACGCCATGTTGGCTACATAACAGAAGGGGAGGGATCATTATCCTCATCATGATCATCGTTACTGTTTCTTGCCTGGCACTCTGGTGGCCTTGCGGCACTTCCGCGGATTAGGTTGTGAACCTTCGTTCCAACAGTCGCGAGAAAGCCAATCATCAGTCAGTTGGATTTTCAGCCAGTTGGAGGAAGGACACATTAAAATGCTTTAATATTTAGAATGGAAGTGCAGCATACTAAACGGAAATTCACTGATACTACGAAAGTGGCGTATCTGGTGTGACTTCAGTACCTTGAGCTAGGTTATGATGGAACATTAGCAGGATTACAAAAACAAGTTATAAGCAGATTCTCAAATTTCTAACCGAGGTGGGGTTTTGGACAAGGAAGCCCCTTTAAATT
Source organism: Tandanus tandanus (assembly GCA_039654325.1). Taxonomy (NCBI): domain Eukaryota; kingdom Metazoa; phylum Chordata; class Actinopteri; order Siluriformes; family Plotosidae; genus Tandanus; species Tandanus tandanus. The sequence goes on from JBCNYH010000004.1 coordinate 26,262,804, forward strand.
TTGGAGAGGATCCATGAATGTATCTGAATTCCGTCCGTGGTGTTGCACTTCATAAGCTTTTCTCCAGCGTAGTGGTCTCATACGACCCAGCGGCGCAATGGCTAACACATGTAACTACAGATCAGAAGATTTTAGTCTCAACTCCTAGTTGGCTCAAGATAACACGCTTCCATTTCGCCCTTTTACTTTGTTCCCTCAGTAATATTTTTGTCATCATGTGCTATAAAATATTTAAAATACTTTTATTAAAATTTCAACTTTCATGGCTCAGATCTATCATATAATTAACCATATTATATGATAGATCCTAACTAGCCAATTATAATTATTAAAATATATTAGCATAATTAGATATCTCTCTGGTTCATATATGGGGTTACAGGGCTTAATGGAGGTTTGTGCACTCTGAGCACTCGTTTGTTTAGTAGCACTATCAGAAGAACTGTTTGCCAAAGCGCTTAATCCTACTATTAGGGTTGCGGAGGGAGGCTGGAGCCTATCTCAGCCAACTCTGGGCGACGGCAGGGTACACTTTGAACAGCTCAGAAGACCATCACAGAGCCAACACACATACACACACTCAACCATTCACATTCAATTAGCCTAATGTGCAAGGGAGGAAACTGGAGAACCAGGAGGAAACCCACACAAGCACTGAGAGAACATGAAAACTCCAACCACTAAGCCACCATGCCGCCATTTATAATTAATGAAATATATATAGAAATACATTATTAGATACCTTTGTGGTTCATATGGAGGATTGCTAGGCTTGGCAGAGGTTTGCGCTCTCTGAGCACCCTTGTTTGTTTGCACTATCAGAAGAACTTGTCATATTTCAGAACATTAAAAAGAAACAGCAGAGGTTCATGTGGTGTACCTGTGTCTGGGTAAAAATCTGAGCCTTCTGGCACTCTTCCAAACTCGGAGCAAAAGCAGCCATGACATGTTCCTCTGTGCCAATCATCTGCACAATCTCCTGATCACTTTCCACACCCATGGCCTTATAAAAAAATAAAAAATAAAAAAGGCAAAAAAAACAAAACAAAAAAAAGCACAAGAAAGCAGCAGTGAATAAATGAATAAACACGTACCAACAATGCTTGTATATTGATTAAACTGAGCTGATGCGCACGTCACAGGCAAACAGCTGTATTTGACACTGGAGAGGTGTTTCAGAGGTGAGGAGCGGATCTGAGGCCTCTTTGACATTTACTTATGCTAATAGACAACTGTGGGAACAGGACCGGGCTTACACACACTGCGTATAGGTCTGCGTCGTTTGCCAAAGCCTCCGAGGAGCAAGAAAAAGCCTGAAGGAATTTCCTCGGGATGCGAAAGTGCAGAGTAAATATTCCTAACTGCTAATTTCGCCAGTGCAAAGCTACAGTCGTACAGGTCTATTTGAAGGGAGCCTGAAGTGATTCATGTAGCACACTATGAGTGCTAATTATGCTCAGATTAAATGTTTAAACACCCACGCACTACTTCATTGTGAATACTGTCTACAAGCAGTTCCGACAGAGCCCCTTAAGGGTCACGGTGAGAATTTTTTCTGATGACGACATCTGATATTACGTCACAATAAAGTTTACGATTCCTAGCAATATTTTTCTTTGAAGGTTCCTTCCGAGTCATAGGACAGCAATGCAAAATTAATAATACAAGCTGCTGTTAAGAAGCAGAATTTAAGTCGAAATCCTCCAGCAGATTTCCGTACTGCTTCCTTCTGGGGAGAACTTTTCACTGAAGAAAAAATATTATGGGGGGTGGTATGGGTCAGGACAAGATTATCCCTGAAAGACTTAAACTTCCCAGACAATTTGGGAAATCAGTTTCTTAACCCTGGGTTTACACTGGGGCCACAGTGTCCACGATATCCATGATTGGATAGAATTGTGATGAGTGTGGGGGGGTCATGGGATCAAATCATGATGATCTCGAGGGAACTTGGTGGAATTGTGATGATCTTTATTCGATTATTACATGTAACATTACAATTTATTACGATTTGATGCCAATCGTGATAGATTGTGGGAATCATAGTAGAGCGTAATAAAACTTAACACAGCGTAACAGACCTTGATGCGCCATCGTAGGGGATCTTGATGAACTTGGAAACACGATTCCTTCAAGTTTCATCTGTTGAATGCCCCCGCCTCCTTTTTATACCCCAAGTGTGCTCATAAATCGTGGAGCTCCACTCTTTTTTTTTTTTCGGAATCATGGAGAGTGTGGACATCGTGGCCCCAGTGTAAACCCAGGGTACCATCAGATATTAAATATCAACATGAAGATCAGCTGTGTAAGGATTCGGTTTCAGTTCTTTCTTTAGTTTATTCCTAAATGTCTTGTGTATTTTTTTTTTTTTACAGCAAAATCTGTGCACTTCTTCCACTTTATTTAAATGTAAAAGTGTTCTGGCCCTATTTTGGTCTAAAGTAAGTGCATCTTTAACACAGTCATAAAAGCTCATTCAACTTCATGCTTCACTTTTTCATTCAGCTCTCATTCCCACTGAATTTCTTTTCTGTTATACTGCACCATCTGCTGTTTACTGACTGAAAAAACACCCACTATTACAGGCTGCTGGTTTCCAGTAGCTCATTACATTACATGACATGCTCCTATTTATTTCTCAACTTTTCCCCTTAATTCGTCTCACCTTGAAGATGATAGCGATGGGAGCGTCCTCGGAGAGCGTGTTGTGTTTAAGGTAAAAGCGTCCCTGCTTCATGATCATGTTGGTTCTACTCTTCTTCTCGTGGGTGGAACTAAAGTACAGAAAAAGGAGAGACAGAAAGGTGTCAAAACGTGCCGAGGAATTAAGGAGGACGTTTTATTCAGCGGCCATATGATCACTGCACCTGGTCACTGACGCGCCCACAGCGCCTTTACGGTCTTGTTCCACAATGATGCGGTTCTTGGACAGCTGCTCCTGGATGAGAATGACCTTCTCTTGACCTTTTACAATGAAATAGCCACCTGTACAGAGTGATAAATATTGTAAAGAGCTACGCCAGGGAACAATGAGGGGAAAAAAAACCCCAAAAAAACACAGTTTCTCTAATTACTGAACTCCTTCAGGCTGTATCAGAGGATCTACCTGGATCTAAGGGACACTCGTTCAATTTCGAGAACTCCATGGGCGTCTTCCCAGTCAGAACACAGTTAGAGCTGCGCAACATAATTGGCATCCTGAAAGGGGAAAAAAAGCAAGCATTTTTAAACGATTGCTTAAGTCTCAATTCTGATTAGTCAGAAGCTCTTGATTCATTTTCAATAACAGGACAGCGGACACTAGTTCTGGCTGCAAGGCACATCAAACATTATACTCACCCTAATTTTTTTGCTATACTGTATAACAAGAGCACTCAGAGTGCAAACCTCAGCAAAGTCGGGGGGAAAAAAACCCAAACAAACCAGAAAGTATACAGCACGCCCTGCTGAAATGCCACAGTTAAAAAATAATCATCCCAACTCACAGTGTTAAAGAATCCTTTAAAAATTCCTGGATCCATAAATTGATCCGGATCATTCCCAAAACCTTATGGACATGTTCTTGTATAAAGCACCACCTCTGAAACTTTACAGCACATACATTTTTGTGTAATCCTGCTAAACACACACACACACTCTCTCTCTCTCTCTCTCTCACTCCAACCAGAGGTAAAACATCCTTCTTGGTAGAGGTATGTAGGGGCACCCCAGGATAATGATATAAGGCTGGTTGTAATAAGATGTTTATTAAATGTAATGTTTTCTGACACGGAGGGATTTGCAGTTTCTCTGCATTTTTTTGTCATTACTGTCAAGAGAAAAGGAAAAAAGAAAGTAATGGAACAACGACTGATGGAATAGTGATGGAACAACGGCTATAATACAAGCAATAACAGGAATTAACTGTATGGTGTTATTTGTGTTGGCACAATGCTGTGGTATAAGAGGAATAAAACACTTCGGGATGTGCTGTTGTTGGAACAATAGACTTCACAGAAGTCCAGAAGGTTTTATTCATTAATTAATTATTTAATCTGAGCAGTTGTATTAGCAGGAAGTCTTTTAATTTGTTGGAAATCCTGCCATCAGTTTGGACGTGATGTAATGGCTGCGTACCTTCCTATAGGTAAAGCATTCCGGATGATCCTCTGACTGCCTCTAGTGTATTCGATGTCCACTGTGATGGGGGCGGAATAAGTCATGTCTCTCAGTCGACACTGGATGGGAAAGACAAAGAGAAATTAGACTTGATCGTTACTACTTTTGCACAGCTGTAGTTTATAGTTACTACATATACAAGTTACTGCACACTGTTCCAAGTTCATTCCCAAACACTGAGAGCTAATTTTGATAAACTCTTAGCAGGTAAATTAGCAGTACATTAATTCATTCCTCACCTCATGTGGAGACACTGGTCTGGTGACATTAAAGCTCTCTTCCACATCAGGCATGCCGACATAGATATTGAGGTACCTGTGGAGGAGGAAACATGACATCACATATTTTATGATTTATATCTAAAATCGAAAAAAATAAAAAATAAAATCTGGAGGTGAAAACCGAAAGAGAAGCCTTACTTTAGATACCACATGGGATCAGCATCACTCGTAATCTTTTCATTTGCTTTCATGATCTTTTTGATCTGAAAATGTGACCACATTAACTTCTTTATATACGGCACCAGTCATAAAAAAAACAAAAACATTTATTTTTATTTTATTTATTCACTCTCTTATTTCCTTTGTCTCACAAGGACAACTTAGCTCTGCATTTAGAATCAGAATCCTTTATTGACCCCGGAGGAGATTGTGTTAGCCCATCCAAAGTGAGCACAGGAGCAGTGGGCAGCCACATTGCGGCACCCGGAGAGCGGTTCGGGGTTAGGTGTCTTGCTCTGGGGCAATTCCACCACCACACATTTTTCCTGCTGGTCCGGGAATCGAACCAGCAACCATTTAGTCCCAAACTCGCTTCTCTAATCATTGGACCATGGCTGCCCCCAATGACAGATACATCTACCCTTCCAGAAAGTCTGTCCAAACTTTAAAAAGGTACCATAAAAGACCCCCAAATAAAAGATACACACACACACACACACACACACACACACACACACACACACACACACACACACACACCTTACCTCCACATTGATGAAGTAATTAAAAGAGTCAATGTGCTGCTTCACCAAGCCTTTAATCTGAAAATGAATTGAAAATAAAGTAAAAACTGCTAATAATGCTATTAGCACATTATACATGTATATATTGCACTGTATTATTTTTTATTTAATATAGAAACTGGACAGTATGTTTACCTTCAAAAAGGCTGGAAGCAACTTCCATTTTTCCTTAAATAAACAAAATTAAAATTATTATCCTTACAAACAGACAAACTCACAACATTCCCTGGTATTTTAGGTCTTTTTATCTCCTTGGAAACTGATCGAAATGTGTGTAAATAGGGAATGTAGAGCCATCATGTAGGTCCACCTGGTTGACATGAAGCATGCTGCAGTGGAGCTCGGGCTGATTTTAATGCTCACTTACCTCCACTGTATCTACTGCAGCAGCGAGCTGCTGGGGGGACATGTCCCCAAAGTCCTCCTTCAGTAACTCCATGGTTTTTACTACACGTGCCAAACTCTATACTACCAAACCATATCACAAACTTCACCAGCTACCAACAACACCGCAACCGGAAGTTCAATATACACGTGAGTAGCCCATTATTGCATCAAGAAAATGGCATCGGGTGAAAATAATCGTGCGGTGCAACGAAGAAATAAGACCGGGTAGAAAAAAAGCGCGAGTGTGATTAGTTCCAGCGGCATTTTCACATCATCTCAACCATAGACATCTAAATACATAGACTGGGCGCTCCGTCTGTTTGCAATGTGCTGTGCGGTGTCAACTTGACGCCATCTTGGACAATGTTCCTTCAGCATGGAAGGAGATAGAAAAAGTAAGAAAAGGAAGAGTTTATGGTCAGAATGCTTTGCGATCAACTATAAAAATTACAGGAACCAATACAGCAAATCTGCAGGAATGACTTTTCACAAGTAAGTGATAATGACATGCCTAGAAAGCCGTATAAATCCACGTTAGAAGAGTGTGATCACGTGAGTATGAGGATGGTACTGGTGTTTTTCACTGTATGCATCATGTGCATGTGGCCAGTTATAGTAGGAGTGAGTACTTACACACATTTACTGAGTAAATGTAAACTCATTATTCAAATATATGGGTTTATGATTGGGAACATGATCGTATGAGTATGAAAAGTACTCCTGCAACAATGCCTACTACATTGTATTATATATATATATATATATATATAATACAAGTTTCTGTCAAGTTTCACTGCATGCAAGAAGGCAGATGCTGCACCCTCAAAGTCGGCCCTTAGTATGCAGTGTTCACTTTGAACATACATGTGTCTAGAAATTATTTTATTTTAATTCATTTTTATACCAACAAGTACCATCCGTATGTATGTAATATTAAAACAGTTTGATAAGATCTAATAGATGTAAACAAGAGCATACTCTAATTACTGGCAAATTTACTGGTTTTCTATATATTTAACTGTTCTATTTAAACAATAACTTCATAAAAATATGTTGCAATAAGTTTTGTTCAATAAACAACATTAAAATATACAGCTCTATTGCAATAAAAATGTCTGCATGTTGCAAATAGCATGACTTGATGTGGGATAATTACATTGTTTTTAATTAATAAATAACATGTATTTATTCTGTACTATGCATTCCATAACAATAAAAATAAACACACTGATATTATGATATCATGTTATGTGCCAAATAAATGCACAGATCGCTTTCTAGTGGCATTAAAACATTTTCTTTACGCTCACTCCCCCCACTGTTTCTATAGCAGAAACCCACAAGGAGCCCTCTCCAAGATGCCATCATGTTGACACCACGAGAGCGATTCACCACGAGAGCGACCGGTCCATCTTTTTACTCTCTCTATGATCACAACCTTACAAAACAGTGACATGGAAATAATTACGTCAATGTAAACCAAGCTCAGAGTTACACGCCGGAGGTATATCTGTGACGCATTCAGATCCGGCTACATAGCTGGTAATGCCAATAATTCCGTTTCTGGTTTGAAAAAATAAATCTGCCTCCAAAAAAATTGTTCATCAGTTAATCTAGTATAAGCCTGCAAAGTCTTGTGCAATTCTGGTGGAGGAGTAGGTCATTGAAATTTCATGGCTGTGACATCATTATTCTACATGGTCAGAAAGTGGAAAAACCTGACTTTTATTTTCCCCCCAGTTATGACGTCATAATTCTGTTTCCGGTTCGGAAATCCAAATTGGGCTCCATGGAATTCTAATATGTCCACAAGAACAAGTCTGTCAAGTTTCATGTGATTCTGAGTAGGACAGTTGGCCCTGAGTAGGGCCAACTGTCCACATCAACAACAACAACAACAAGGTTGTTGTCTAGACTACGGCAACTCACTAATGGCAGGTCTACCTTTGAGTGCAATTCGACCTCTGCAACTGATCCAGAATGCAGCTGCACGGCTTGTTTTCAACCATCCGAAATTTTCCCACACCACTCCACTGCTACGATCTCTCCATTGGCTTCCTGTAGCTGCTCGCATTAGATTTAAAACACT
>JBCNYH010000004.1:26289956-26301002 GCA_039654325.1 Tandanus tandanus
TCAAATGCCGGCCATGTCTCTCACTGTCTATGGTGAGAGGCATGTAAAAGAACCATTGCTGATTTTCGTCAAGAGTATTCTGCATAGCCGTCAGCGTGTTTCTGCCTGGCGAGCTCTCCAGGCTGTACTCTGCCCTCGCCCAGAGTCAGCTGAGATGGGCGCCAGCCTCCCCGCGACCCTAATTAGGAATAAGCGGTGAATGAATGAATGACATTTATGACATTTGGCAGATGTCCTTATCCAAAGCAACTTGTTCATTCATTTGCCAAACCACTTAATCCTATTAGGGTCGCAGGGAGGCCAGAGCCTATCTGAGCCAACACCGGGTGTGGGCGGGGTACACCCTGAACAGCTGGGCCGACCATCGCAGGGCAATACACACACAACCATATACACACAACCATTCACACCTAGGGTAAATTTGGAACAGCCAGTTAGTCTAACATGCATGTCTTGGACTGTGGGATTAAACTGGAGTACCCAGAAGAAACCCATGCAGGAATTGGAGGAGAACATGCAAACTCCACACAGAAACACCCTAGCGGCTAACAGACATTTAAACAAAAAATGCAAAACACCCAAACTAAAAATACAAATAAATAAAAAAGTAAGTAAGAACATTATAGGCACAGCCTACTCGAACCTAGAAATGGAAAAAGTCGAGGATAATGTTGTCTTGTAGTGTACATATTAACCTAGCCGGTGTCATAGTGTCCTAATAACTTCACCTGTTCTAGTCGGTCCAGCTCGTCCTCGTAAATGTGCAGCTCCATGCCTCTGGAGCCTTTCTGAAAACTGTGTTCTTTTGGCATCTCCACATCCATGGGGCACACATACTCCTCACTATCCTCCTGTCTTTTCTTCTTCAAAGTCCCAAAGCTCCCAAATGCCAGTTTTCGTGGCTAAATATAACAGAAAATCAGAGTTAAGCCAAACTAAATAAACCAAACGTAACACAGAAGAGTAACCAGAGTTGGGTTGGGTGAGGATCCGTAGCATGGTTGGCGAGTTGTACCTTGACCTTAGCAGTTGCAGTGAGTAAAGTGTAATCAGGATTCTCCATACACTCCTGCTTCGTCTGCTGGGCCTCCAAGCCCACCAGCAGGTTAAAATGTGTAGCCAGGTGCCTTCGGAGCAAAGTCTTATTGGGAGGAATGTTCAGAAGCAGCGCCATGGTCTCCACATTGAAGCGAGGCTCTAGAACCTGAAGACATAAACATATGACTATTGAAGCCTCACCAAATATCAACCTCTTGCAGAATGATGGATAGATTCTCTTCTCACCATCAGTCCTCCATGGACTCCACTGCCCCTCAGATTAGGTGCGTATTCTGCCAGATCTACAGAACGCAGCCACTCCATCACACGGTGATTGGTCCACTGAGAGATTTCCGCCGGAGTGATATTGTTCTATCAAGACATATGGAAAGAACATTGCTCATACAAACTATTAATGGAATTTGGTATTATGGAGAATTATAGCAGCACATCTACCTCATCCGAGGGTCTACGGCGCAGACAGTTGGGCTCGTAATTGTTGAGGCGGAGCACTTGGATTGCTCGTTTAATGCTGAGGTGATGCAGAACACTTCCCACTTTCAGAGAAAGCAGATCATCCTGACCAGCAAAACAACGGTTATTGGTTAAGCATTCAAGCTCTACTGTACTCAGCTAAGGGGTGGACAGTTGAAATTTGCTTACCTGGAAATTGACTGGGTTACGAATTGTTTGCTAACGCAAGCTAATAATGTAAAATGACCAGAGTGGCAGCCTGTGACAGAAAACTCACCACGGTCATATAGTGAAGCATACGTCCATCCACTCTCGCCTCATCAAACTGAGTTTTGTACTGAGGAAGTCCAATATCATCAAGCCACCCTGGGTGAAGTAATTAAAAATAAGCATAAAAGAAGGAAAGACTAAAAAATGCTAAATTAACTTTCAAAAATATTAAAAACTGGACATTGGAGAGGCCATTCCTTACTCGTCACCCACTGGTAGTCCAGTTTGCCCTTGTTGTCATCCTCCTCGGAGCCCAGTGCTTGGAGAGCCAGCTGCAGTTTTTTCCTGTGGAGAGGATGCTTGATACCCAGCTCCTACACACACACACACACACACACACACACACACACACACACTTTGAGTACTAGAACACTTTCCTATATACAGTATTTTATACAGTAAAGCTTTAAAGATTTTTTAAAATTTATTTATTTATTTATTTATTTATTTTTACAACGAATACAAATATTTTTAGAGCAAAAAATAAGAGGAGGCTGAAGCCTCTCTCAGCTGACACTGGGTGATGGCAGGGTACCCCATGAACACTTGGCCAACACACAGAACCATTCATGCTCACACTCACACTTACACCAAGGGGCAATTTAGAACAGCCAATTATCCTACTGTGCATGTCTTTGGTCTGTGAGAGGAAAACGGTGTACCTGAAATAAACCCAAGCAAACATGGGGAGAACATGCAAACTGCACACAGAATCACCCACAAGCCCAGGTCTTGAAGCCAGGACCTTCTTGCTGTGGGATGGACATGCCGCCCCAGTTTATAATTAATTCTTCACTAATTAAAGTAGAAAAAAGTAGCCGGAGTAAAAAAATCTGAATCATTATCATGGATCTATGCAGAAAGGATGACATTATTTCGCCCCCAAAATGTTATACAGTGTAAGGCACATGAGTTTAAAAAATATAAACTCGTCATGGAAATCTGCCACCATGTTCTCTAAATAAACCACAGTTTGTATCATGCCATGCTCACCTTTTCTAAGTTTTGTGGAGAAGCCTGCAGGAGAGTCTGTCCTGAGGAAATCCACTGTCTGGCCAGGTTCACGTACAGACCCAGTCCCTGCTCCTGCATCCAATCACACACCTGCTCCCGGGACCAACGCGCAAATGGAGCATCCACCTCACTGAGACACACAAGCACACACAATTTCACAGCTACCTATGTGTGGTGTGGTGATCAGAGAAAACCCTTCACACACATATATATATATATATATATATTTTTTTTTTTTTTTTTTTTTTTTTTTTTGTGTAAGAGGACTTCGGTTCATCACCAGGGGGTGCTCTATTCACATGTTGGTGTTGGATTGTTTACTTGAACATTGACCGACCTGTTAGTGTTGTGCAGGTCACGTGACCATCCAAGCCTGGGTCCAGCTGTGGCTCGGACTCCTCCCCGCTTGAACTCGTTCTCTGATAGGTTGTCATCCAAGGTGAAGGTTGTTGACTGACTTCTTGTAAGCCTTTAGTGAGGAGTAATGTACACCGGTTTGGTTAAAGGTAGGAGATGTAGGAATGCTTATTCACCGCAAGAGAAACATCCCTATACACACATATCCACAAAACAAATCAACCAGGGGCAATATTTCAGTGAGTCAGACACTCTACTCACTTTCCTATGAATGCTTTGATTCCCTTCGACTTCTTCTTGCCCTCGGGGCAGCTGGAGAGAGTGTTGGTGCTGTCACTGTTGCTTGACTTCTGTGGCATCCCTGCAAGATCCAGATGGTCCATGTCATCGCGCTCGGTCTCGGCTGTTCAAACACAAACAACGAACAGGATCTCTGTAAACAAGTTACATTCGGCTGCAGGAAACTGACAAACGCAACTCCCGGTGTCGTTAAAGTTCACAGTAAAGAAAGAGGTTGATGCTAATTTAAAAGGAGAGCACAAACACATTCATAAATCCAAGGAGTGAAAACCCCCCCAGAGCATATACTAGAAACACTGCTACAGGACGTTAGTACGAAAGACATCTGGTCAGAATTAAAGAATAAGTGAAGCAGAGGGAAACAGAAATCCACTGCACACATGCACACAATTTAAAAAAGAAAAAAGGGATCAATACCCAAGGCAACTTTTTTTTTTTTAAATAAAAGGGTGATATTTCATGTGATGGTTCCACTTTAAAGCCAGTTTTGTTGCGTAGAACAGCCCTGGTGTGGGCCGTGTGTAAAGGAACACAGTTGTGTGAATGTGGTGAGATGGGATAAGTGGAGGAATGCGGTTCTGGAATAACATGTTATCAGGAGGCGCAACATTCCCATATTCTGCAAACCCAGCCGGCTCCTTCTGGTAGAGGGGCATGAGTGGAATGACAAAACACACCAAAGACGTCAGATAATTTAGGAGGGCACTTCTTGCCTGCCTTCACAAAAGGGTGGAAAAAGCAAGCATGAAAAATAAGATGGATTTTAGGATTGAAATTTTTATTTCGGATAACTTCGCTACTGTGCTTATCAGATATACATGCACCCCTAATTTGCAGTTTGATAAAACAAAGTAAAGACGTAAATACTGAAAGGAAAAAGCCACCATGAATGACATCAGTATTCCTCAGCAATTTGTCAAAAGCCAAGGAAAATATAACAAAATGATATGTTCGAGCTTCGTTTTGTTTCTTTGTGTATTAGCAGGATTATGCAAAAAAAGTTCTGTGTGGAATTTTAAGATATTTCTAGCAAAGGTGGTATTTTTTTGTGGTATCACAGCAGGTCTTAGCTCTGTTTTTGTTCATTGATTTATTTCTTCAGCTGGCAGAGGTTTGCGCTCTCCAAGTGCTCTTGTTTTGTTTTGTTTTTTTATATTCTGGATTGACTTTTTGGTTAAAACACCATTCACTGACACACAATTTCTATTTTCACTTCGGGTTAATGGTTTACAATATTACCCATAATGCTGTTTAATTACCTACTGATAATGGTGCCGAGTGGAATTAGGGAACAACAAGTTATTTCTTACTGAAGAGAGAGATGTAGCAGTTCTTTATTTTCTCCATCTTGCATACCACCGACACCATTATACTTATTATCTTTTAACCCTATATTATGTCTGTGTTGGTCAATAATGTGAAACAAATGCTGAACGAATAAGAAAGGAAGCTTTTCAAAGACTCTTATTCTTTAGTGTGTTTGAGAAAAACCGAAACAGCTGTACCAGCGATGTCTCCCTGTGAGGTCAGAGTGGTAGACTTTGCTAGCTTCTACCAGGAATAATGAAAACACGATTAGGACCTTTCAAAATCCTGATGAAGTTTTTTCAGATATATGATGGTACTAAAAGAAGTGTATATATATTTTACCAAGATTTGGAGCACTGGCTGTTCTCTTTCCCCCTCTGAGCTTAAAGAAACCACGTCCAAAGGAAGATCTTGCCTTCTTTGTGCCAAAAGAATCATCTTGAACAGTACGGGAGCTGCTAGAGGACTTCGGTGGTAAGGTAGTAATTTTGTTGAACTCATCAAAAGCATGACTCTACAGCAAAAAGCAATAATAATTCACAAGGATCTCACAAAACATTCACATTGAGAAAGTGAAGGAAATTAGAGGAGCAAAACGAACCTCTGCTGGACTCTTTCCAACCGCCAAAGGCCTCTGGGATTCAACCAAAAAAGAAATAAATGTTGATATTTGATAATTACACTCATATTTATAAATCAGAAGGTTTTCCAAAATCACAAAGTTCACCTTTTCACTAGTGCTGTCATCCAGTTTGCTCAGGCTGCTAGATTTGTGGACCTCCACACTTCTGCAAGAAGAAAAGACCATTTTTATGATTCATTCCCAGCTAAAAAAGACTGGAAGCATTAAACCCTTTATATTCTTAAGCACAATTTCAGTAAGATTAGTTTTACCAGACAAGCTTCAGTAATGTAATTATAATGGCGTTGCTAAAGTATTGAAGTAAATGTCCAAAATACAACAGGCTGACAAAGCAGTATCCCTGTTTATAAAAGATCCAACAATATTGCCGTAAAAAAATGAAGAAAAAAAAAGTTGTCATAAATCAATGCTGGTGTGAGGGCTTCAAAACAGCGACTTGGCACTCCAGAACCAGAGGCGTCTCATGAAGCACAACGTAGCCGTCTTTAGTAAAGGCATGTCTATCAACACTCGTTTCCAAGATATAAGCACACAAAATCCTGTGACCTTGACTTTCACCTTTCAGTATCACTCAAGGTGAAGGCTAATTGTCTCATTTGAAGTTCCATTCATAGTTTCCTATTAGTGTTCCATGGTAACGACATGTCTATCGTTTCAAAGTTATAAGCGCTTTATCACCAAGACTATGTGACCTTGCTCTGACCTTGATCTTTTACCTAGACATTACGAAATTAAATAATTTCAGGGACTTTGGTAGGGTAGTGTCTCCACCAAGTTTGGTGGTAAAATGTGCAACTTATTCTGCACATAATGGACATGATAATAGGAAAATGCGATTGTTGGATGGAAAATTTTCCCTTTGTACAGGAAAACTATACAATCAGCAAATTTCCTCCCTAGGTATCTAACTCAGTGCAAAACAGTATGTTGGATATTTAAGCAATTCATCAGTTCATTCAGTCATTTTCTAAGCCGCTTAATCCTAATTAGGGTCACGGGGAGGCTGGCACCCATCTCAGCCGACTCTGGGCGAGGGCGGGGTACACCCTGGACAGCTCGCCAGGCCATTGCAGGGCCAACGCACACACACACAACCATTCATACTCACACTCACACCTAGGGGTGATTTGGAGCCAATTAGCCTAATGCGCATGTGTTTGGACTATGGGAGAAAACCGGAGTACTCTGAGGAAACCCACGCAAGCATGGGGAGAACATGCAAACTCCACACAGAAACTCATCAGCAAGTTTTCATCTCTAAACAGTATTTCACTACCCATCATTCATAAATGGCAGCAACACAGATCTTTCTGGTACGTTATGGTCAAGCAAAAACACTTTTTGCTCATCAGGAGACCATAACAGAGAACATAATTCATGCATAAAAAAAACAACCAAACAAACAAACAAAAAAACCCACACCACAACTCTGGTCAGGTTGCAAAGTGGGGTATGATTTCAGATAAATTGCTGAGAAATGTCCCCTTTTTGCAACTCATATATACTCACTCCAGACTGCCATTTATCAGAGGCTCCTGTGACTCGCACTCCTGAATCACTGCATCACTACACAGGATAAACACACATGCATTGGAATGATAGCATGGAGGGAAAGGAATGATGGTTGAAGTGGAATCAAATGGAGTGAAAAATAAAGAATAAAAAAGCAAGGCGATGCTGGGTATAACAAAGCTTAGCAAGCAGTGTGGTTATAATATGCCGTGACAAGGAAGAGCAGCTATTTGTGATTAAGGACGTTAAACAAGTATTAAAGTAACATACTGGATACAGAATGCCGACAGTGGGGTGCAAACAGATGAAAAGAATAATATGGACTATATAAGAAACATGACAAAAGAATAAGTGAATGATCTTGAGTATAAATGCAATGAAAGGGTTAAGGGTGCATCGCTTTGTGACTCATTTATCAGGTTTTCTACTTTATTTGTTTGGAGAATCATATTATCCGTTTATTACTGTGCTTTCTGAGATCCGGTTGCACTGATAAAGGGTCTGCCTGCCTGCCTGCCAGAGGGCTAATAAACTGTATATAAATAAAGCAGATTCAATATGAACTTGAAGTGATTGGATAAGCTCACCTGTGTGACTGCACTGGCTCCAGGTGAACATCAGTCTCTAATTTAGGTTGTGGTGTGGATGTGAGGGAAGACACATGCAGCGTACTGACGAATGTCGTCGGCTAAGCACAAGGATTGAAAGAACATAGAACAACAGAACATTAGAACGATTAAACAGGACATTTCTGTTCAGCTTTCACTCCAGAGGACCATGATGTGAAACGGTGGGTTAGAGAAGTAACTTAACCCAAGTGTCGATAGGAGTGAGTGATCAAAAGTAAAATCATAGGACACTGAGCACCCTGAGCAGCTAATGTCAGTCAGTTTTGTGAAGTTTCGGAAGACTTTCCGAGTGATGCTCAAAAAAAATCCTTTGCTTCTTCATGAATTCTGTGTGACTTGTGTGAAGACCAGAAAACTGCCCCACGCTATAATCAACTACATGCACTCTACATGGTCAGAGACCAGAAGCACAGAAAACCAGAACAGTTGCTTTCTTCGGTTCCTTTACAGTTCCTGAGGTAAAGAGACTCATGTGATCAGAATAGTTTTCAGAATAGCTTGGCCTATATTTGTTGACATGTATGTCATATGTTGTACGTGGTTTGTCTCTGGTTTATATATATATATATGTTGTTTGTCTCTTTCATTCTCATCTCACTCACTCATTTGCTGAACCGCCTAATCCTAATAAGGTCACGGGGAGGCTGGAGCCTATCTCAGTGTCACTGGACAAAAGAAGGGTACACCCAGAACAGCTGGACAGACCATCACAGGGCAACACACACGTCCATTCACACTCACATCCACACCTAGGTGCAATTTAGAACAGCCAATTAGGCGAATGTGCGTTTTTGGACTGTGGGAGGAAACCGCAGTACCAGGAGAAAACCCACACAAGAGCAGGAAGCACATGCAAACTCCACACAGAAACGCCCGAGTATGGGAATCGAACCCAGGACCTTCTTGCTGTGAGATGGACGTACCAACGACTAACTGCTGTGCTGCCCCTTTTTCATTCTGTTGTTTAAAAAAAAAAAAAAAAGGGGAGGACGGCGGACGGACACTGTAGGGACGAGTCCATAGCCCATCTGCATACAAAGGGTTTAAGAACACCTAGATACATTGGGCCCTAAGAGCTTTCATTCATTTATTCATTTTCTGAACCACTTAATCCTAATTAGGGTTGCGGGGAGGCTGGTGCCCATCTCAGCCGACTCTGGGCGAGGGCAGAGTGCACCCTGGACAGCTCGCCAGGCCATCGCAGGCCCTAAGAGCTTGTTATACATTAAAGTGAACAGCTTGAAAGCTGCAAGTGAAATCAATCCTGGGCGCTATGAAACGCTCTTAATACGAATCATCTGTAGACTCGGAACGAGGTCTGGAGTTGACAGGAAATGTCGTCTGCTCATGTTGGTTCAAGCCTTGCCAAGTTCAAAAATAAAACGATTTCCAGCGTTTTAGAAAACTATTGGCAGGCTACACCAGAAACAATACATAATCTTAAACCACACCACAGAGCCAGATGAAAAACAGTAACCAATAAAAGACACAGGATCCCAGCACTGCACATAAGACTGTCTGGTGTTGAGATAAAATAACTTTCAGCTACAATGAATTTAGACATCATACCACATCTTGACCCTTCACTTCCTCGGCACATGACAGAACAGACTTCTCGGTATCCACAGAAACCGACATTGCCATGGACATGGAAAGAGAGCTGTCACTGTGGCTCTCATCGCTTTCTTCTTCCTTCAATTTATCTGGAAAACAAAAATAGGAAAGAGTAATTCTTTGGTTTTGTTTTCACATTTCCCCCTCTCCTAATTTAGTCGTAGCCAACTATCTATGGCCTCCCTATCATATGGCTGACCAGGGAGGGGCATAAGCAAGCACATGATGCTACCACCCTCATCTTTACGAAGTGTCAGGGGCAGCCTAACACGCTCAGAGGAAAGGCACTCTCCGCCCATGATCGGCTTTGAGTGACATAAAGGTGAATGTATGCCATTCTTCCTGGATTCGAACCTGCGAGCTCCAGGTTGAAAGTCGCTCACCTTGTCGATGTGCCACACAGGAGCCCGAGGAAGAAGCAAATAAATTAGAGCCGATTTGACTGGACACAGATGATCAAATATTAAATCAAATCAAAAACAACATTCACATGTACAGTCTGTTCACCTTTTCTGCCCTGCACTGACATGACCATGTCTTGCACCTTCTTGTAACGTGTAAGGGACTGCCGAAGCTCCTCAATTTTGCGGTCCTATGGAACAGGACCAAAACATAATCACAGATTAAAAAAAAAATAAAAAATCTCTCAAACATCGTAAACAAAAGAAATGTCATGAATCATTGGAGGAAGTACCTTTTCTTCATTGGCTGCCAAAAGTGACTCAACTGCTTTCTTCATTCTCTGCACTTCCAAATCTGCAATGTATAGAGCAGGCAGTAAAACACCGGTAAAGGAATGTAAGTTCTGTCAGTCAAATGGATGCTTGTGGATGCTGACAGAAGGCAGAAAATGAATTCCAGCGTTATAGAGGGAGCAGGTGTCCAACAGTAAGGGCATCACATATGGGCAAGCTCCATATAGTTTACTGTGAGTGGTGTGTGCAGACCTCCAGCCTCGGAGATGTCCTAGGAAGAATTATATAGACAAGGAAAGAAAAGAAAGGATGTAGAGAGCTGATAAAAGTGTTGACAGGAGCTGGAGGGCAGAACAGGCATTACTGTTAATGGACACAGGAAAGAAGATTGCTTGTTGGTGAAGGTACTGGCCTGGTGCTGACAAGCTGGTTTAGATCTTTAGATCAAAAATTTTTTTGTGTCTGTAATTAGCACAAGCAAGAAATTAGATCTGTTACCCTGGGCTGAGAAAAAAAACGTCCAACCTCTTTATTTAAAATTCACTTAGAGGTTTCACTTGGAAAACTCACTCACTCATTTGCCGATCAATTAACCCTACTATTAGGGTCATGGGGAGGCCGACACTGGGCGAAGGCGGGGTACACCCTGAACAGGTCACCAGACCATCGCAGGGCTATACACATAACCATTCACACTCATATCCACACCTAGGGGCAATCTGGAACAGACAATTAGCCTGACTTGCATGTTTTTGGACTGTGGGAGGAAACCGGAGTAGCCGAAGAACATGTAAAGCTGGAGAGCTTTCAAATCAGTTGATAAGTGAACTTGGAGTAGACACCGAAAAATATCAACAGTACTTTAGTGTGTTAAAAGAGCAGTTTGACAGCGTCTTGGAGCTGGTCTGTGACGATTTTGCAATGTATTGTAGATCACAATCTGTAATATCGCCCAGACGTTTAGTGCGTTGCGTAAGGTAAGTAGGCTTGCATTTACACATTAACAAATGAACAGCCTATTAGTCTGTTGTTTAATATGTGGGCAGTGGTGGCCCGGTGGTAGGGTGCTGGCTTACTGACCTGAAGGTCGGGGGTCCAAGCCCGACTATCACCAAGTTGCAGCTAACTGGGTTATCAAAGGCCAGCCATGTCTCTCACTGTCTGTGGTGAGAGGCATGTAAAAGAACCATTG
>JBCNYH010000004.1:26301627-26314736 GCA_039654325.1 Tandanus tandanus
GTAACTGAGTTACTTTTTGAATGAGGTAACTAGTAACTGTAACTAGTTACTTTTTTTCGGTAACTAGCACAACACTGCTGGCGAGCTGTCCAGGGTGTACTCTGTCCTCGCCCGGAGTCGGCTGAAGTATTTTCCCTCCTATAACAACTGCAATAACTGGCTTAGACATGAACAATTGTTCATTTTATAGAAACGCAAGCACAATGAGTACATACATGCAGACTTTGGAAGAGGAACAGAAGTGTGCAAGACAACAGGTGTAAATAATTACATAGAAGGTAAGCCTCCCTTACGTTTCTCTTTGAGCCTCTGCTTAAATGTATCCTCTGCATGGAAGACAGAGTAATGAAATACAATATCTGTCATTATACTTCTTAAGCATCAGATATGCAGTAAGTTATTAAGAATAAAATGAAACAAGGCCTGTTCTATTACAGAACCTTTCTTTTAATCAAGCAAAAGAAGGTCACAGTGGCATGTCAGAACCTGGCTCTGTGTTGTATTGGAATCATTCCCAGTGTGTTGGAGCAGACGGATGCTGACTCACCTCTCTCTGTGGTTTCTAAGCCTGCAGGTGTGGGCGATCTGGACCCTGTCTCATCCTGTAACCTCCTTAGTTCACCATCTTTACCATCCAGCTGCCTTCTTAATATAGTCAGCTCCTCCTAAAAACATCCACACCCGCAAAACACAGGTCATAAAAGAAGTGCTGATTTCAAGCAATCAATTGCCATCTATTAACAAATGAACCCCCCAATACAGCTGGCAGATCCTTTGAACAGGCCACTTTTCGAAAGCTGCGACTCTGGAGCGTTTCGCTATTTACTGTCTCACCCAAAAGATTCCAATGGCTAGGGTGTCTTAAATTAGTGCGTAGCTGTGGTTTGCAAAACATGCTGAGGTCTTTCTCTGTGGGCCAGTACTATCATGGAAATGTAGTATAGTTAATAAATATAAACATAACTATATAAAAATATATTTTAAATATATATATAAAAATAACTTGTACTTGTATGACATTAAGCCTGAGAATATCTATTTTTATTCCAAAGATTTTTTTTCGGAATTTTCAGTTTGTATTAAAGGTGTTGTCATTGACTCTAGTTCAATATACTTTCTGTCAAATTCTGCAAATATACTTTCAAGGTCTGCTAGCTGTCTGTTCTGTATGCCCTAAGAAAAGAAAGAAAGAAAGAAAGAAAGAAAGAAAGAAAGAAAGAAAGAAAGAAAGAAAGATGGCCATACACAGCCCTGGCACGGTTGATTGGAAATAACTAAAGTGGCCACACAACACTATTCCGTCCATTCAGCAACAAGGACATCAATGCACCCTGTTCCTGATTGGCTGTAGCGCAGATGGTGGTATTTTTGTTAGTGTTGTAGCCTTGGAAATTGCATTCATACATTTTGGGGGTGTGGGATTAGAGTACTGCAGGGAAGAATGTATTTTGGGATGATCAAATATTCAAATCTTTATCCAAAATTGTTTGATGCCCCTTAAAATAGCAAATACCTTTCAAAAAATGTTAAATAAACAAAGAGTTTGTTAGTGAGTATAGAAATCTCTACTGTATTAAAAGGTATGAGTGTTTTTTGCTCAGTTAGGAGTGTTTTTCCAACACTACTCCTTTTTGAGAGATGAATGCTATGAATGCCTAATTCAATGGCTATTTTGAGATTCTACACTTGGATAACACAAGGCTGTGGAAATACATAAGTAAAAAAAAATGGGTTTTTTTTTCTACTTCTACACACACACCCTAGTGTGGGTGTTCTTGTTTAAATGTCCGGCTGGATTTCTGTCTGTAACAAACACATCTGCTGTATCAGTAACCCAGAGTGTTAATCAAGAAGTACGCCTTAGCAGAAGCTTACTGGAGTTATTCATTCCAGTGGAAAACATTTGTTAATATATCACAGCATTCCTGCAGACGACTGGGATTTAACATTTACTTGTGCATAATGAAAGTGCTGTTATATCAGTTAGTATGTATTTCAGATTCATTTTTATCTTATAACAAGGAAGCATCATTTATTTGAAAATGGTTGAGTCTGAAATGTGCTTATATGAAGAAGAAAATAATAAATAGCAGATATATTTAATGTTACACACTCGTCAAAGGGAGAACTGTGAATTCCAATAAGTGCAAATACATGCAAATGATAACATTACAACATCAGCAAGGTAGGCCAACCTCGAGTGCCTGGATTTTGTGTTCCTTCCTCTGTTTTTCATACTGCATCTGGCCCATTTTGATTTTCAGGCTAGACAGTCTTGCCATTAGTGACTAGCAGTGCACACGTTAGCCAGGAAAGAAAAGAGAAAGAAAGTGAGCAGGGAGGAAAAACAGATACTTGAAGAAGGAATGACGTGGAGTAGAGTCAACGCAGGTCGTCACAAAGTGCAGTGAAAATCAGAAACAATTATATTTGAAGAAAAAAGTGGAGGAAAATGATAAAGCAGTGAAAACAGAAAAACAACTATATGCTGTATGATAAATACTATCAGAATGAGATAAATGCCAGTCATCGAGCTAACCTTGGTAGACTTCAGTTTCTTCTCATACTGCAAGCGTTCAGTCTCCATCTCAGACATGCGATACCTCAGCTCATTAATTTCTAGCATCAAACCCTGAGAGAGAAAAAAGAAAGAAAAAAATCCAGTATTAACAACAGCTTGGACTTTTTGCTGGACTATATATATATATATATATATATATATATATATATATATATATACATTTTTTCATCGTGATTAATCAGATAACACAGTGCAATTTTCACCATAATGTATGCTCAAATATCAAAGATTTGATAATCAATCTTAGCCATTGTTCAGAAACAAAAATCCAATGACAGCCACTTCTATTCAGCACTAAGGCCTGAGGGCAATAAGCTTTTTGTTAAGAGTGTCTAGCAACCTTTAGTGAGAAATTTACGATTCAATAAAGAAGCGACCAGCCTGAGGTCATAAACAGATTAAAGCACTGAAAAGATTTTCCAGTGTAAAACCAGACATGTACAATTAAATAAACAGTAAAAGAGACATTGACTTAAATAATTTAGAGTTATCTGGGTGAGTTTGGGTAAAAAGAGTCAGTTTTAAAAGGTTTTAAGCTTGAACACCATTTTGTTTGGATCTTCCAGTTACTAGAGAATGAAAACATGGTATTCAAGAGCACAGCTTTGGTACGGCAATAAACTCACAAAGTGAAAGACACAAAAGAGAGACAAGGGAAGAAAAGCCTGACCTTCTTTTGCTTCAAAAAACATTGTTGGCCATCCTAGACCAAACACACTTACAATTCTGTTAAAGTTTCTTGCCTTATCCCTTGCCAGACAATTGAAGCTAGTTCAAAAAAAAGGAAATGGACTGAATCTGTCTGATCTGGTTCATATGGGTTGATGAATTCATATCCTGTTCAATGAAATCTGTATTATTTCTGCAGCTTAACTTTGTAGTCAAAGACAAACAATTTCATAGGCAGGAAACTGTCCAAAAAGAAAACTCTGGAAAGCTAATGTCAGCATGTGTGTGAACATCAGGCATCCATCTGTTTCCAGCAAGTCTTTCTTTATCCATAAAGTTTCCACTTGTTTGTACACAGCACTAGCACAGACCCTTCCCATACACGTCCTCCTGACACCCACACTCACAGGAAATTTGGCATTCTCAGACATGCATATCCACAGACAGAACAAAGTTACTGGTAATAACTAGTAAATGGTAACGGTTTTCTAGGGAACCTGAGAACAGTATAGAGAAAAAATTGCATTTGTTAGCCTTTGCATTTTTTTCTAGTATCTAAAAGGAAATTAAACCCAAACTTAATAAAATCATGCATGCATAGTATGTCGGTTTCTATTAAAATGCGCTATTTCACAAGCCTTTATTTTGTGTAGAAAAAACCCCCGCAATTACTCTGTACACATGGTGTATGGGGGTGACATTGTAATGCGAAAAGTAGTGATCACCCCGTGTTTTCATCAGTAATATGGAACAAATGTGCATATGAATACATGGTGCTGTATTCTTTTCTTTCATATGTGCAACTGGACTCTTGAAAGCATGTGTGGTTTGTATTTGTGCATGTGAATTGATAGTTTAATATCGGTATACTGTTATTTTTGCCATTAACTTGCCATATATTAACTGGGAAATTAACATCCTATTGTATTCTAATGATTTCGAGCACTCGTGAGTGAAACAGCAGCCTTTTCAAACTGGCTTATGCACGCTATCAAACTGATTTTAGCAGATTGCAACTTCAAAACTGTAAATAAAAACAACTAGATGATGAAAATATGCTATATATGCTAGATATATGATCATGTGTAACAGAAAAGTTTGGAGGGCCTATCATTTCATTTTAAGAATATGTTATACAGCAACATATGTGATCAAATATGTGATCTACAACCTCACTATCTCTGAATCTTTCATCAAAGTCTATTCTCTCCTTCTCCATAGCAGTCAGCTTTAGCTTTAAACTGGAAATCTCTGCCATCAGTTCCAACTTCTGGCTCTCAAGCGCCGACCTACAGATAAGCTCCTGGAATGACGAACAAAAGAATATTCAGGATCAATATGCATGAACAGATCAGAAGACAGTGGATCCTTTACAAAAATGTTGTAGCAAGTTTGTGGACACCTGACCATAACAATCATATGTTCTTTCTGAACACCCTATTCCAGATTTAGTCCCCCAATTCCCTCTTAGAATAACATCCACCCATCTGGGAAGGTTCTACATGTGATTTTGGAGTGTGTCTATGGAAATTTCTGCTCATTCAACCACAAAGAGCATTAGTAAAGTCATGGTGCTGATGTTGGACAAAGAGACCTGCCAAGTAGAAGGCATCCAAATGATCAGTTTGTTCTCGAGTTCTTCCACTCCAACCTTGGCAAACCATGTCTTCACAGAGCTCACTTTGTGCACAAGAGCATTGTCATGCTGGAACAGGTTTGAGCCTATTGGTTCAAGTGAAGAAAAATTGTAATGCTACAACATGTAAAGATATTCCACCCAAATTTGTGCTTCTAACATTGAGGGAACAGTTTGAAGAATGCCAATATATATGTGTGATGGTCAGGTGTCCTCAAACTTTTGGTCACGTAGTGTAAAAGCTTCATGTACCCAGACTTAATTATGTAAATTACATGCTGCTATATAACAGGTTGGAAAACAGTGAGCATCTAGCAACACACCTGTTGTAACATTTCCTCAGTGGAGTTCAGTTTTTCACGGTGTTCCTCAAGGCACAAGTCTAGGTCTCTTATCTTTTCTCCTTGGACTTCCACTTGGTCTGTTAAGACACTCACCTGCAAGAAATCATTTTAACTGTAAAAGCAGCAGTTGGTTTGAGAGCATGCCTACATAGCTGCATTCATAAAAAAACATTTCAGCATCTGATTATTGATGCCATGCAAAGGAAGCTTGGTGTACATTGTTCACACCAATAAACAGACAGCATAATATGATTGTGTTCTGGATGCATTTCATGATCAGTGTTACCAAACAAAGCAAAACAGACTACAAACTTCTCTGCAAAGACGTCAAGAAGTTACTACAGCATCCAACAATACATGTGACCTGATAAATATTAAGATGTTTAAAAGAGTGCAAAGGTGGCTTGAGTGGCATGTAGTATCAATCAGCGTCGTCATTAAAAAGACAAGTGTACTTCCCCTCTCACACCTGGGGGAAATTTTTAACAGCCAGTTAGCCTAATGTGTATGTCTTTGGACTTTGTGAAGAAACCAGAGTACCAGGAGGAAACCCAAGCAAGCAGAGGAAAAACAAGCAAACTCAACACAGAAATGCCCTCGCTGAGGCCGGGACTCAAACCCAGGATTTTCTTGCTGTGAGTTGCTTACCACTACACCAACATGCCGCCCTGACCATTACTATTAATTTAAAATATTTCTTGTTTCTGATCGGTTCCGATTGGTATTCTGCTACGAGCCGAATTCTCCATCACTGACATCAGACAAGTTCATTCATTCATTCATTTTATTAACCGCTTAATCCTAATTAGAGTTGCGGGGAGGCTGGCGCCCATCTCAGCCGACTCTGGGCGAGGGCAGAGTACAGCCTGGACAGCTCACCAGGCCATCACAGAACAGAAACACGCTGATGGCATCCCAATAGCCTACTCTTTTCAAATGACTGCAATGGTTCTTTTACATGCCTCTCACCACAGACAGTGAGAGACATGGATGGCCTTTGATAACCCAGTTTGCTGCACTGGAGGGACAGCAGTGACAACCCGTTGAGAGTGGGGCTTGAACCCCCGACCTTCAGATCAGTAAGCCAGCACCCTACCAAAGGGCCAAATTTGTACTTTGTATGATCTGGAAAATTACTCAGACCTCAGATGGTGCAGATCCACCTCAGCAAAAAAAAGAAAAAAGATTTGAATAATTCTCCATATACTTCGCCTCATTCAATATTTGCATATTATCCTGAGATAGTGAACCATGTAGAATATACTAAAATGAATGATTGAAGCATGCAGTATTATACAGTATATATGCACAGATTATATATTATTTAATGTTAGTACACAGTATATAGCTAAATATTACCTGAAGCACAAGGGATTCCTTGTCAGTTTCAAGGCGATTAAGTCTGTCTTGGTAAATATCCCCAGTCACTGAAATGTGCCCATTTGACTGTAACAACCAAAAATGATCATTATTGTATAAAACTATTTCTCATAGAACTTTAACAGTCCAAAATGAACTAGTCCTGACCAGAAATAACTCACTGAATTAACTGGGAAAGAAACACAGAAGCAAACAAACAATTCAATGACTTTTTACAAGTTTAAAAATGGGTTTGGAAGGCAAGCACGTTTTATGAGCTCTTTTTTCATCTACCACCACCCTAAATGGCGAACACTAACACGAAAGTAAACAGAGTTATGGTATTACATACTGACTCTGGCATTTGTTTGAAAGTCTACAACCGCTCTCTCAGCACACGGTATTAGAACAGGTTTCCTGATGAATATATATCTTGATATAATATGAATATGAAAATATATACAGCAATTTAATTGCACATACCACACTCTGTCTTAAGAATCGAATCAAACACATACAGATTAATGCCAAACCTGCACATCCAACTCCATTATTCAAAGCTTTTCACAAGTTCCAATAATTAAAGAGGAATACTATTTACAACGTAGCAACATCGTGCTATTATTAACGCTCGCCTATGTGTAAAAGGAAACAGCAGTAACATGACACTGTTATGAAATCAGAATACATACTAGGTGTCCCTGTAGCCACTCCACCAGACTGTGTGCTGTCGATTCGGGTATCTGGCAGCGCAGTCCCTCTCTCTCCTCTGTGTCCATGAGCTCCAAAACTCCTCTTAGATCTTCGATTAGGTGCAGCGCCCGCAGGCTTCCCATGAACGGTGAGGTTGGAGACTGGCAGTCAAAGATCCCATTGGAGTAGTCAAGCGATTTGGAGCCTGTGAGTCAATAAAGAAATATGACAGTATTAGTTGGTGACTCGCTTCTAATGTAAAGTCTTTTAAGAATTAACTAATCCACCAACCAGCATATTTTGAGAACTGGGAGAAAACTAAAGAACCCAAAGAAAACTCAGGCAAACACAAGGAGGACACAAGGAGGACACGAGAAACACCCAACAATGAATAATCGGAGCTCAAGATGAAACCATGGGCCCTGGAGCTACTAGACAGCAACACAACGTTCTGCACTACTCTGCCTTCCTGCTAAGATATCAGTTATACACTTATCTAAAGCTGTGGAACAAAAATAATGTTCCTATCCATTGAGACCTGAGAGCTTACTGTATATTTCTGGTACAGGCCAGGGCAAAGCCTGAATTGGACCAGAAAAGAGGTTACAGTTACAAAGACCTCAGGGCATTATATAATATGACAGGCTACAAACTGAAACCCCAGCCTTATAATTAGCGAGGGGTAAAAACCCACATTACTTAATGAGCCAGCTCAGACTCATCAAGGATTCTCAAATGTCACTATAATGGTAGTCAAAGTATTTAAAAAAAGATGGATACTGTGATATAGTAAAATAAATAAATAAATAAATCCTGGACAAGAAAAGCTTGTTTTGTCTTGAATTGTAATGGACATCTGACCATCACAGCCATGCACAAGCGTCCCCAGTCGACTGCCACAAAGTAGGAAGGACACAATTATATAGGACCTCTTTCAACTTTTAAATGAAGGGGTCAAGCCCAAACCTGTTCAATATAATAATGTCCCTGTGCACAAAATGAGGAGACATGGTTTGCCATGGCTGGCAAGTAAAAACTCAACTGGCCTGCATAGAACCTAAGCACCTTGGGATGCACTAGGACACCAACTGCACCCCAGGCCTCCTTGCCCGACATCAATAACACAATCCCCATGGCCAAACTCCAAAGTCTACCAAGCCTTTCTAGAAAAGTGGAAGTACTTATAACAGCAAAGGGAACTAATTCTTAATAAAATGTTCAAAAAGTATATGTTTGTAATGTTCAGGTATCCGCATACTTTAGGCCATATAGTGTAATTATTAATATTACCTGCTATGATGCCATCCATTTGCTCCAAAGCAGCTGCCAACATGTCACTGGCATCAGACATCATCTTGAGTCTGTTTAGGTAAACCTGAAAAAAAAAGGAAACACACGTTAAAAATAAATCACATACAAACTCTTACTTGGTAAAAACAAAGATACTGTAGTGATCAGAACAAAAGGTGGCTGGTTTGATTCCCGATCTGGCAGGAAAAACGTATTGGGGTGGGGTGAGGACCTCCCCCTTCCCCCTCCTCCACCTTCATGGCTGAAGTGCCCTTGAGCGAGGCACCTAACCCTCAACTGCTCGCCGGGTACCACAATGTGGCTGCCCACTGCTCCAAGTGAGTGCGTGTGTGTGCGTTAATTTTTTTAGATGAGCTAAATGCAGAGCCAAATTTCCCTTGCAGGACTAATACAGTATAAAATTAAAGAAAGGGAAAAAAACCACCCTAACACAGTGCTGAATACCACCTGAACAGACTAATCAAATTGATGGGATGATTGGGTTTGTTCAACTCTACATGGATGCACCTGGATCAACTTTAACCTAATTTTCTCCCTGTTAGTGATCATCTAATTTGAATGCCTCGGGGACTCAGTTTACGGAGAATGAAAGCTAGTTTGTTGGTAAACCTTTTATCTATAACAGCAAGTTCTCCAACAGTGTTTCACATCCGTCCAAGATTTCAGCCAGCGGCTGAACTGGTGCAGTACCTGTCTAAGTTGGCCCCCGAGACTGTTTCAGTTGGAAGAATAGTTTATACTTGCCATACCATGCCCTAGTTTGGTGTGAATAATAATGGGTTCTTTTAGGAAACCTCATATTACAGTACAGTAACATTCTGGCTTGCGAAAACAAACATGGTAAGCCCTGATGGTCTGGGATTCCTTTGGTACATACTACAAACTAAACATCAGCTAGTAAAAATGGCCGTCTGTTTGTTTATGAAGCGCCAGACCTGAACAGAAATGAATGTAGAAGGTGTTTTTTCCATGGCACAGCAGCTCTTTTCTGGTCAGTCTCTCCTATATATAGATTAGTGATGACTTTACTGTTATTTTCTCATCTGACGTCATTTCCTGACATGGCTTGTACTGCAACATACATGAGAAATATATGCCAAAAATATTTTGCATCACAATATTTACAGTACCGGTAAAAATGACGGACACTCCTAGCCATTATTTTCAATAAGAAGCTCTGTCCAAAAACATTTGATCTCATGCTGTAGGCTTGCTAGCAAACAACAGGGGAAACACACTTATAGCTTCCATAACAGCTGTGGCTAAAAAAGGCTCCAAAGTGACCTTTTTATTTAGAAAAGCCAATAAAGGGTGTTCAACTGCCTCACACTTCTTACACCAGCATATTGATATCTTCACAAAACAGTAATTTCCACTGACACTTTATGGTGATACAACAAGGTCAGTACGTTATGGTGGCGTACTGGTTAGAACATCCACCTCACAGCAAGAAGGTTCCGGGTTCGATTCCTGTGCTCGGGGCGTTTCTGTGTGGAGTTTGCATGTTCTCCCCGTGCTAACATGGGTTTCCTCAGAGTACTCCGGTTTCCTCCCACATTCCAAAAACATGCACAGTAGGCTGATTGGCGGTTCCAAATTGCCCCTAGGTATGAATGTGTGTGGTTGTGTGTTTGTTGGCCCTACAATGGCCTGGTGAGCTGTTCAGGGTGTACTCCACCTTCACCCAGAGTCGGGTGAGATGGGTGCCAGCCTCTGCGCGACTCTAATTAGGATTAAGCGGCTTAGAAAATGAATGAATGAATGAGTGTTGTGAAAAACAAATAACTGGGTCTCATGAGTTTAACGTTATCTTCAGAAGCAACAATCAAACCTAACTTGCCTCTATAAAAAGGTTTATAGCGGCCCACACATGCTGTGGTCTCTAACTCACGGAGACACTGCTCTAATGCTCATGAGCGCAAGCTTTTTTAGGGTTAGCAGGATAAATCTTCACTTGTCCACTGTTCCCTAAGCAACGGAGTCAGGATACGAACATTGGCTAATGATTGTAAAGAATAATTAGGTCATTTACCTCAATTATTGGCACAGTGCTCACGCTGCTGCGCTGGGACACAGGGTACACTGTTTGGAGACTACTGGGTGTAGTCTGTAAGGTTCTTTTGGCACAAAGTCCAAGAACACAGTAGCACCATTCTCTCAGATTAAATCTTAAAACAAATGATGAAAAATTGTCCCTCTCGTCTTCTCTCTCTCTCTCTCTCTCTCTCTCTCACACACACACACACCAGCCATAACATTAACACCACCTGACCCCTTTCTATCATAGCCAGCAATAAGAGTTTCAGCAGATTGTGTTACAGTAGCTCTTCTGTGGGATCGGAACAGACGTACTAGCCTTCTCTCCCCACACTCATCAATAAGCTTTGGGCACCCATGACTCTTGTCCTTCTGTGGATCATCTTTGGTAGATACTTTACACGTCATACCAGAAACGCCTCACCATCACCATCAGCTCAACGTGTGTTGTTTTAAATGTGCTATATAAATAAATCCTCCCTTTTGTTAAGAGAGGAAAAAAAAGACCCCGATGGTCTGTCTGAGCATAATGGTGGACTTTGGTCTCATCTGGCCACACTGTGCAAACCGTGGCTTTCACGATGCTTGTTGATGTTCAGGTGCTGCTGTGTTCTGTGAGACGCTCTCAGTAAGTGTTTCCTTTACTGTTAGCTGCTGTCGAAATGGCATCAGCTCCTGGGTCCAATTTCTTGAAAATTTCCATGTGCTTTAAACAAGTTTCAAACTTTTCCGACAGCCCTAATTGAGTTTAACAGTATTATTAACTGCTTATGTTTTTATGTCCATGAAGTGATTTGTGCAGATCAACAACCATCTGTTTCTTTTTTTTGTCCTCATGGTAATAAATAAAGAGATTTTACATGTGTGTAACCTCATATTTATACCCTGGTCTATAAAGCAGGATGTGCTTAAAAGGTAAAAACCTTGCCTGAGTTCCTGGGTGCTGAAAAATATGGTTTTCCAGAATGACTATCTGTCTTCATACTACTCAGCGGTGTCAATAATTTTCGTGTTTGAAAATAAAAACAATATTTAATAAAAATTCACTCTTATTATATATTTTGTATATATACACCTTTTATTTTTTAAAAGAATTCTCATGTTTTATTTATTTATTTATTTTTAATTTTTTTAAATAAAGGGTGCCAAAAATTCTGGAAACCATTTTGTACATGCCACCACCTTTCACTGCTTATTGGGTTGGAATATGTATTACTTCAACGGGAACAAGGATAATGTATGATTATGGGTTAAAATGCAGGGTTGAGATACTGCTTTTTCCAAACCTTCCAAACATTCCGTTTCATTTTATAGCCAACAGGAATAACGTAGGAGCAGAGAGTGGGTAAAGGATTCAAACCACCAACCTTCATGCTCCTAACAATTGGCCTGGAGCCAGTATAAAGATTGGATAGCATTGTAGGATTTTTAAAAAAAATGACTTTGGGTGTGTGGGAGGTGTTTTTGGGCTGCTAACTAAAGTTAACTGGCTAGCTTGTTAGTATTTGCTCTGCATACAGTGACATGGAACCGCTAGCTTGATAACAAAAACATACGTTTGCATTGAAGGTAAACTGATGCTGAGCACATGCACAAAACCAACAGTAAACCAGCTGACTAACATTAGCTAGCTAACTAAAACACAAAAAAGAGAATTTTCTTTTAACTTATGCTGGATAGCTCCAATAGTAATGTTGACATGTACTGTAAAGTTTCCTTTTTAAATAATATCTGAAATAATGTTTTCCGAAGACACTGGTTTTGAATAAGGATGATGAGTAGTGAGGACTTGAGAAACACTCCAAACCACATCTGTTTACAGCCCCATATTCCAACAGCCCCTTGGTACAACAGCTACAGCCCCTTGGTCCAACAGCCCTAGCCCAACTGAACTGAGATGGGTGCCCAACTGATTTAAGCAGGTGTGGACCAATGGGCTCTCGGAACATAGCGCAGTCCACGTATTGAGTTGGTACTGTACCAAGTCATCTCGCTGTTACCATGAGCACTGTGTTGATATGTAATATTACTCCTCACAGGATATCTTGTGATTTTCCAGGTTAAGAGAAACTATTCAGCCACCCGGCAGAATGCTAGGTTTTATTTAAACAGCTGGTCCAACACACTCTATCACACTGGTGACACCCAGCATTCAGCCAGTGGTTTTCACTCTTGGTGTTTCATAGAAACCACCCACAAACATGTGCCACATCAAAAGTAAATAAATCCGTTAATGAACATGTAACCCAACCCCCTGCTTTAGCCTACTAGTTTTGTTTTAATGCTCATTCCAGTGGCATGAAATGCCCAGACAGATCAGTGCTGTTTGAGACTGAGGTCATTCTGTAAGAAAGAGCACTGAACAACCTCACAACAGCTCAGAGTGCAGCCCTCATGAACCTCTGGCAATCTCAAAATTACACAGGAAACGCCGTTTTGACTAAACTAGTATTTTACTGACATAAAAAAAAAGGGGGGG
>JBCNYH010000004.1:26330877-26372910 GCA_039654325.1 Tandanus tandanus
GTATTTAATAAGAATATTTCATTCATTCAGATCTAGGATGTGTTATTTTAGTGTTCCCTTTATTTTTTTGAGCAGTATATATAATAGAACAAAGAAAACATATCTGAAAGTGAGACATTTTACTATTTCATATAAATATTAGCTCATTTTGAATTTGATAGCAGCAACACAGCTCGAAAAAAAAAAAAAGTTGGGACAGGGCAACAAAGATCTGGAAAAGTAAGTGGTACTAAAAGCAAACAGCTGGAGGAACATTTTGCAACTAATTTGGTTAATTGGCAACAGGTCAGTAATATGACTGGGTATAAAAAGAGCATCTGGTTCACCAGTCTGCAAACTGTATCTACAGTTTGTTGAACAATTTCACGGTAAATGTTCCTCAATGTAAAACTGCGACGACTATCTCATCCACAGAACATATCATCATCAATAGATTCCAAAAGTCTGGAGAAATCTCTGTGTACAAATCTCTGTGTACTGTGTTAGGCCAAAAATGATTATTGGATTTCCCTGATCTTCGGGCCCTCAGGTGCCACTGTATAAAAAACCGGGCGCAATTCTGTCATGAAAGTCAATGCATGAGCTCAGGAACACTTCCAGAAATCGTTTTGTGTGAACATAATTTAGTGCCATCCAAAAATTCAGGTTAAAGCTCTATCATGCAAAGAAGAAACCATATGTGAAGATGATCCAGACATGCCACCCTCTTCTCTGTGCCAAAACTCATTAAAAATGGACTGAGGCGAAGTGGAAAACTGTCCTGTGGTCAGAAAAATCAAAATGTGAAATTCTTTTTGTAAACCAGACGCCACGTCCTCAGGACTGAAGAGGTGGAAGATCATCTAGCTTGTCATCAGCTCTCAGTCCAAAAAACTTGCATCTCTGCAAACTATGTTTCACAGACCATGATGTGTGGAAGTGTTCCTGAGCCCATGCAGAGAATTCCATCCAATACTGATTTTCAGCCATTTCTTTTTAGTACCACTTACCTTTCCAGCCTTTTGTTTCCAGCAGTGCCAAGATTTAGAGACATGAACAAAGATTTTTTCATGGAATAATAAAATGTTTCACTTTCAACATTTATGTTTTCGCCGCTGTACTGTGAATAATATATGGGTTAATCTGATTTGCTAATCGCTACATTCAATTTTTATTTAAATTTTACAGACTCCCAACCTTTTTGGACTTTGGGTTGTATTAGACAAAGGGTTTATTGCTTGCAGTATATTTATTTACAGTAAGACATCAGAGTTCGAATATTACTGTTCCTTTTCAAACAATTTTACTTCAGTTCTACATTATAAAAATACCTTCCTTCAAATACAGCATGTCTTGGTCAAAAGGCTTGTAAAACTTAATTGTTAGTGGCTTCCCAATCCCATTTATGGTTCAGTGGTGTAACTGTTAATTATCTAGATTTCATTCGAAATGAATACTACTCTAGAAACAATCACAATAAACGATAATCAGTATACACTATACACAATGAACGATAATCAGTAACGGTGTACACTTAAAAATCACACAGACAATATGATTGTTAAAGAAAATGCATTTATTTATGGTAATGCACAATGGTCATCCAGAATGGTAATTTAGAATGTCAGAAACTGATCAACTCTTATGGCCCCATGTCCACTCTGGCCTGGAACACATTCTACACACCATAAATTATTATGGACTATCTGGTGTCACTCAAGGTCTCATAGTCTCATTCAAGGGCTCAGTCAAGGTCTCGCTCCTCATGATCTCACTCAAGGTCTCACTCAAAGCCTCATTCTTCAACATTTCACTCAATGCCTCGTTCCTCAACATTTCACTTAAGGCCTCACTCCTTAAGATCTCACTCAATGCCTCACTCCTCAAGGTCTCACTGAGGGTCTCATTCGTGGTCTCACTCCTCAAGGTCTCACCATATTTATGGTAATTGTATGCTTTACACCGATCAGCCATAACATTACGACCCCCTGCACAATCGTGAGTAGGTCCCCCTTCTGCCGTCAAAACAGCCCCAACCCGTTGAGGCATGGACTCCACTAGACTCCTAAAAGTATGCGGTGGTATCTGGCACCAAGCCGTGAGCAGCACATCCTTTAAATCCTGGACGTTGCAAGGTGCGGCCTCCATGGATCGGACTTGTTTGTCCAGTATGTCCCACAGATTCTCGATTGGATTGAGATCTGGAGAATTTGGAGGCAATGTAAACACCTCAAACTCGTTGTTATGTTCCTCAAACCATTCCTGAACCATTTTTGCAGTGTGGGAGAGTGCATTTTCCTGCTGAAAGAGGCCACTGCCATTAGGGAATACTGTATTCATGAAGGGGTGTACATGGTCAGCAACAATGTTTCGGTAGGTGGTAGGTGTCATAGTTACATCCACATGAATGGCAGGACCCAGGGTTTCCCAGCAGAACATTGCCCAAAGCATCACACTGCCATCTTCGGCTTGTGTTTCTTCCATAGTACACTCTGGTGCCATGTCTTCCCCAGGTAACCGACGCACACGCACCTGGCCATCCACATGATGTAAAACAAAATGTGATTCAGCAGACCAGACCACCTTCTTCCATTGGTCTGTAGTCCAGTCCTGATGCTCACGTGCCCATTGTAGGCGTTTTTGGCGGTGGACAGGAGTCAGCAAGGGCACCTTGACGGGTCTGCGCCTACGCAGCCCCATACGCAACAAACTGCGATGAACCGTGTGCTCTGACACCTTTTTATCAGAACCAGCATTGACCTTTTCAGCAATTTGAGCTACAGTATCTCTTTTATTTGATTGGACAACACGGGCCAACCTCCGCTCCCCACGTGCATCAATGAGCCTTGGCCGCCCATGACCCTGTCGTCGGTTCACCGGTTCTCCTTCCTTGGTCCAGTTTTGGTAGGTCCTGACCACTGCAGACCGGGAACATCCCACAAGAGCTGCAGTTTTGGAGAGGCTCTGACCCAGTCGTCTAGCCATCACAATTTGGCCCTTGTCAAAGTCGCTCACATCTTTGCTCTTGCCCATTGTTTCTACTTCCAACACATCAACATCAAGAACGAAATGTTGACTTGCTGCTTAATATATCCCACCCACTGCCAGATGATCAATGGTATTCACCTGTCAGTGGTCATAATATCATGGCTGATCCGCATATATACAGTATTCATATGGTCAATCAGGAGATCAGAACCCGACGTAAATTATTATGGACAAGGGTAATTTGGTACACAGTGTTCATGTAAAACACCCCTCACTCCGTATCGCAAGGTCTGGGAAAAAATAGACAGAAAAAGGTCAGTTACAAACACTATAAAAGTATTTTATCATATATGTACCAGGAAGTTTTATACAGGGAGTCCCTAAAGTCACTGTACACTTTTAATAAATTCCTAAAAATTTGACAATTAGATTAATCACAGCTAGTCCTCAAGGCGTTGGAATTTGATGGCGAGTCTAGCAAGTAAAACTGCAATGACTTCTTTGTTGATATTAAAAACATGAATATACTCAGTTTCTTGTGCAATTTTTAGGAATTTATTAAAAGTGTATAGTGACTTTTGGGACATCCTGTATATATACACACACACACACCAATACACACACACAAACAATCTTACTTTACAACACTGAGAAGACAAAGAGCTTGCTGGAACAAATCTCCAAGATCAAAAATCCCCAAGCAAACCTAGAGTAATGAAGAGATAATAATCAGAAGGTTAACATAAAAATCACTAAATAAATACACATAATTAAAGACATAATTTACAGACGTGAATAAAAATACTTCAGTTGTGCATCATAAACCTGACCATATTAAAGACAGCATAACAAACATTTATTCCTGCAACCAACACATCAACTTCAATAACTGACTGTTCACTTGCTGCCAAACATGGCTCTGGGTTACTGATCAGAAGATTGGGGTTCAAGTCCCAGTAACATGAAGCTACCACTGTTGGGCCCATGGGCAAGGCCCTAAACCCTTAACTGCTCATTTGTATAAATGAGATAAGAATGTATATTGTTCTGGATAAGGGCATCTGCCAAGAGCCTTAGATGTAAATATAAATGTAATGAGAAAAGCAATACTATTCAGATCAC
This sequence comes from Tandanus tandanus, assembly GCA_039654325.1. Taxonomy (NCBI): domain Eukaryota; kingdom Metazoa; phylum Chordata; class Actinopteri; order Siluriformes; family Plotosidae; genus Tandanus; species Tandanus tandanus. The sequence continues at coordinate 26,334,967 of JBCNYH010000004.1, forward strand.
CCATAAGAGGACTTAATGTTATGGCTGATCAGTGTACACACACAAACACAAAATTAGAGAATATTTCATTTCCAGTATCTAATGCAGTACATTAGTTTACAGTGAGCTCGGTGGTAGGGTGCTGGATTACTGATCTCAAGGTCGGGGGTTCAAGCCCCACTATCACCGGGTTGTCACTGCTATCCCCCAGTGCAGCTAACTGGGTTATCAAAGACCAGCCATATCTCTCACTGTCTGTGGTGAGAGGCATGGAAAAGAACCATTACTCTTTACATAAAGAGTAGGCTGCATTGCCGTGCAGATTTCATTTCATGTCCTTTTTGAAATTTAAGTTCAGTGATTATTCAGCCTGGGAGTTTTGTGATGTGGCCCTCAGTGAAAATGAAAACCACTGGTATAATGGGACGGTTTAAGGACAGTATGCAGTGTTAAGACTTACAGTGATCTAGAGGGTAGACTGCTCTGTGCTCTGAAAAACAGACATGAATTTACATCACATTGCATAAAATACACATGTTCCATGTTTACAAAGAAACCAACCTAATAAATATTACGTTCACATCACAAATGTACAGGGTTGATTAAATTATGACTACAGTCACAAAATATCCACATAAATTAACATTATAGCATACATTTTACTGTCGTCAGAATATGATCATATTTAAAAATAATAACACATCAGTGAATGAATAAACACGGGCAGCAGCACACCTGCCTCAAAGAAGGAAGGTCCTGGGTTCGAGTCCTGGCTCAGGCGTATTTGTGTGGAGTTTGCATGTTCTCCCTGTGCTTGCGAGGGTTTCCTCCGGGTACTCCGGTTTCCTCTCATAGTCCAAAGACATGCACATCAGGCTAAGTGGCTGTTCCAAATTGCACCTAGGAGTGGATGTGAGTGTGAATAGCTGTGTGTGTGTGTTGGCCCTGCGGTGGTCTGGAGAGCAGTTTAGGGTGTACCCCGCCTTTTGATGGCAGGTGAGAACTGGCAACCATGTGAAGGGGAATTAAACCCAAACTTATTAATAACTTGCACGCATAGTATATCCATACACAGCAAACTGCACTATTCTTACTACAACCTCCTTCGTGATAGAGAAAACTAGGAATAAATCCTCACACTTGGGGACTTCATTTCACTAATTATGTGACTTCTAAAGGTAATTGGTTTCACCAGAACTTTTAAGGGTCTTCATAGCAAAGGGGGTGAATACATATGCACATGCCAATTTTCAGATTTATTTTTTTAAATTCTTTTTTTATATATATTTTTCTCATTTCACTTCACCAACTTAGACTATTTTGTGCAGATCCATCACATAAAATACAGATTAAAAAAAAAAAAACATTTAAATTACAGCTTGTAATGTAACAAAATAGGTAAAAAGCAAAGGGGGGGGGGGGGGTTTGAATCCTTTTTCAAGGCACTGTATATCTGATTTGTTAATTTATTACCTCTATACTCTTATAATTTCTGGCATTTTGTCTTCTTGGAACTGATTGACCTGCATCCTATTCTCGAGATTTCACACTCTTGCAAGAATGAAACGGACTACAAAAACAAAAAAGCAGCCTTTTCAAAACAGACTAGAACAAATTATTGAATGTATTTTAGCAGTCTGCAACTTTGTAAATGTGATTAAAAACCACCTGATGATGAAAATTCACATATTTTCCGTATAATAGGAGAGTTTGCCACATCTGCAATTATAAGAGGGTGTGCACAGTTATGCAGCCATATTATTTTAGTTTTTTTTTTTATTTTTACTTTCTTCATTAAAATATTTGTTTGTTTATCAGAAGAATTGTACAGGTTATGGTCACATCAAACCTAAAAAAAATACTTTTTAAATTATTAATTTGGTAATTTTTTTTTTTAACAAACACAACACTGTACAGATAGACGATAACGATGATAATTATAATACGTTTACAGAATGAGTAACAGAACTCGCTCTTACTCTCCGCCTTACTCGGGTCATGGCGCTGCTGGCACTGGGCAAAGGCAGGGTACACCCTGTACAGCTCACCAGACCATCGCAGGGCCAACACATATACACACACACACACACAACCATCCACACCTAGGTGCAATTTTGACAGCCAGCAGTGTCTTTGGACTGTGGGAGGAAACTGGAGTACCCAGAGGAAACCCGCACAAGCACATTAAGAGCATGCAAACCTCACCCAGAAACACTCTCGCTGAGCCCAACCCAGGACTCGAACCCAAGCCTTATTTTGTTGCTTGTTCTTCATTTAAATGTAAAAACAGTGACCTGAAGCTTAAAAAAAAGGTAATAACTTCAGATTTTTTTTGAGATACTGACTTGAATTTCTTTCAGGGAAGTTTTAGAATTCCCTCTGTATATTTCAATTACAGAAAGACACCATAATAAAGAAGTAACTAACTATGAATCATGATAATGATGATGATGATGATGATAATAATGATGATGATGATAAAGTGGAGACAGTAAGAGACGGATCATGCGCGCGCAGTTTACAGGTAATGTGCTCATTCATATTCAAATTTCTTTTCTTTGTGCTTTAAAATAAACGAAGATATTCCTGTTAACACCTTATAAAGAAGGTTGGAAACAATTCAGATGATAAATGAAGCTGTAAACTCACTCCATGATAAGAACCCTTGAGTATAAAAGCTGGGGTTTGGTTGTAAGTCTGATGTTAGCTTTACCTTCAGGCCTCACTTTAACCACTAATGTTAGCATTGTTTCGGTATCCATTACAATCTACAGACTTCATTTCTTTCTGTTTCAGAACTGTCACTAATTAACTCTTAGCCATTCAGGCAATTATGTGAAGTAATAAAATAAAGGGATGAGAGTGAAAACCATCAACAACCGCTGGATGGAGAGAAAAAACCCCGATTGTGACACGAAAGCAGATTCCCGACGGAAAAATACAGTAATATAGTAATAATTTATAATAATAATAACAATAAAACTATCCTACATAAAGTAACAACATGGAAAAGAGCCAAGATACTACCCTAAACAGCAACATTCCGCCCCAGGTACCATAACACTCCAACAACACTGAGACTCATTCACCTGAATTACACAGCACCACAGATACAGTCGCAGTGAATTACGAATCACTCTTTTCCTTCTACCCTTCAAAATAAAAGTCCCACAGATACACACTATGGCTACACATGCATTACTGTTCAAATTCAAATTTATTTGTCACGTACAAAATCATACACAGTACACAGTACTGAAATGCTTGTTGGGACTGTCCTAAAATTTGAAGAATAAACTATCAATATCAAGAAGAAAAAGAACAATAACTATAACTATTTGAAGGACTTTATAGTTAAAGGTCAATATAAATATAAAAATGTAAAATATAAAATAAAATATAAAATAAAGAATACAAAAATATATTAAATGAAATATAAATGTAGTGGCGATTATACAAGTAATACTGTATGTAAAGTGCCAAGTGTCTGTAAAGTGTCGGTGCAGTATGCACACAAGATGCCCAGTGAGTGTTTTACCAGAGACAACTTAAACCCACTCAGAGCATTCTGCTAAAAGGAAAATTGCCCCTAGGTGTGAGTGAATGTGAATGGTTGTTTGTTTGTCTGTGTGTGTGTTGGCCCTGCAATGGTCCAGTGAGCTGTTCAGAATGTACTGCATCTTCACCCAGACCTGGGGTAGGCTTCAGTCTCCCCATGACCCTAATAGGATTAAGCGGTTTGTCAAATGAGTAAGGAGTGACTATTCCCAGAATATACATTAAGGGGATTCACTAGCCAGATGGACACAAATAAGGACTCACAGTAATACCACAAGTACTACAGAATAATAAATATATTGCTATACTCACCGAGTAGTCGGATTTAATCTCTGCCTCCGAATTGCTGTCTATAGCTGAAGCCACTGAGGTGGAAGATCCTTTGTAAAGATTGGATACCCTCACTGAGCACATGATTGTTCTGTTGGCGAAAATTATCTACCAGCTGTTTTCATACATTCACATGCGTACATGTATGGGCGTATTGCTGCCACGCTAAATATTTTCACAAGGTCACTATCCAAACAATGAAGTCAAACAACAGGCAAAGTGACTTTTTTGGCCCCATCATACAGACTCTGAAAATGAAGATATACCATAATAAAGTACTTAATTAACCACTAATTATGTTATTTAGCTTATTAAAAGCACTGCATCTAAATGAATTTTATTAGAAATATTCTTTGTAATCTAATTACTAACTCATGTGCTCATTGTTCAGTTACAACTAAATTTCTTTCACTTATATTCAAGTATGTAAATTTAATGGCCATTATAGTTTAGTGTCGTAATTTGTCTTCAACAAAAACAAGGATGATTTTTTTGACCACAAACTTTGCTCACAGTCACTGCAGATCAAAGCAAAACTGCATGATTTTATAGGATGCGAATGTTTTTATAATACTGCAAAGATTTTAACAGTGCTGAGAGTGGAACAAGAACACATGTACAAATTACTGAGAGTCATGTACCTAGTTTAAGGAAATATTTTATAAGGGTAATTATTGCAGTAACTAATATATCAAGTTCTTAGTCCTAGACATGCCAGATTTTGATATTTTGATATTTGCCCTGTGAATGTGCATTTGAAAAAGGAAAGTGTGTTCCAGCCTGCAACTTAAAATACAATTAGTTCATCTCAAAAGATTAGAATGTAAGTTCACAAAGTTTTCAGAAATGTAAAAGTGATGACACCAGCCCTGGTTAAACCACAAATGTTGATTAATTTGCAAACACTAAGATTTTTATTTTATTTTATTTTTTTTTAATCTTTTTTTTTTTTTTAAATAAACATTGATTAGCCTCAGATCTCAAGTATACTCAAGCTGTAATTTGGAAAGCATTATTTAACTAAGTTACAAATGTAGAAAATTTCACATTCAAACACAACAGGAAAAATACATTGTACAGATAAAGTGATAAAAAAGAGGGATGTGGATGGAGGATGGAAAAGAAAAAGGCAAGCACACTTGCTGCCTTTTCTCCTGATATGGCTAAACATTTTACAGAAGTGTCTAGTTTGTAATCTCTAGGAACAATTCAGGTTCAAAAAATGAAGTCAAAGAAAGAGAAGCTGTAGAAAAACTAGAAAGAGGGAGGGATTGAGGTATCAAAATTAAAAAAGAGAAGAAGAAATGGAGAAAAACACAAACTAAGACAACATGTATATAGTAAATTTTCACATTTTATCCATTACAGAGGCAGGTCAGGTGAACTACGAGTCAGGTGTACTTCCAGTAGAATTAAGCACCGTGTAACTAATGGTGTGTTTTTATACTCATTTAAAGTTTATCATCCACTATATGGAAACAAAGAAAAACAAACTAAAATGAGATTTATGCTACCGTTTTCCATTTTAAAGCATGATAATGATGCTACCTTCTCCACGTGACCATGATACCGTGAGTGTCCATCATTCTGATTCAAGTGTTATCCAATCATAATAATGTCTTTTAATCCCCTGACAGAGGACCAATCAGATCAGCCGTTCTCATGCAGTATATATTAATAATAAAGATTACCATTCAAGATGTTTGGGTGTTTTTTTTTTCCTTTTAAGAAAGCAGCGCACTCTATACCACCTTACCATTGTTGTCTTTGTCGAGTTGGATGAAGATCCTGTTGGTGCACTCCTCAGCAGTCAGTGGATTAGGTTTGGTCAGAGAGGCTGCAACACTCATCTTATAAACAGCCTGCCAACAATCAAAACACGCTCACAAAGTCTCTATCGTCCTGTATCAGAGTAAAGCAGTAATGCTGAACTCAATAACCTAAATCTCCACCGGATCTTGAAATTGTGCATCAATCGGCCAGATTTAATTATTCATCAATACAATCAAAGCAAAAATACTACTTTCCTATATACTGCTGAAGTGATTTCTAATTTAGTAAGGTTAATCTCTTAATGGAGCCCACCTGCATGATGTCGAGCATCTCAGATCGTGTTATTGCTCCATCCTTGTCTTTGTCATAAAGTTTAAATGACCAACGAAGCTTCTCCACTGATGATCCTTCTAACAGCATGGTAATGGCCATCACATATTCTCGGAAGTCAACAAAACCATCCTGTTGAACATATCAATTTGTTTCTGAGTGTACAGTGGAAAAACTTCCAAAAGCTCTCAGTTTTGAGACAATTCACACGGTTTCCTCCAAAGTCACATATCAGAAACACATGCATGCTAAAACCTCAATGCAGGGGAAATACAATACTAACTAGAAATGCGTTCTTGCCAAAGAACACTAGGTGTATCCCTGCGAGGTCAACTGCACCCTCTAAGTGTTAACGTCATTTTTGATTAATTGACCTCGGTGACCTTGAAAAATAGGTCAAGGTGACCCAGTTTTGATAGGCTAGTAGGGTGTGCCATAGGGACCATTCAACATAAATATAAAATAAATCCATAAAGAACCAGCACTGCTAGAGTGCTAACAAGTGTCTGCAGTGGATAGCCACAAACATAATATCCCCTACGCTTCGCGGGGTATAAGCCAGAAGGTACTTATTTTATAACTGTTTTTTTTTTTTATCTGCAATTCAAATCCAGGTTTATATGAACATGATTTTTAAAATGCACCACAATGCCCAAAGGCCTGTACACACCTAAAAAAAAAAAATTAACAATAAAAATCACACCATTATGTGATTCTTCCTCCAACTGCTGGCACAAATTTGAAAGTAGAGATTTGTCTTCAATGTCTTGGAAACAAATTTTACCTTCACTGGAACTAAGAGGGGTGTTTCCCTGGTGGAAATCCTTCCAGGTACATTTTGTATTAAAAAAAATATGCTAATGTACTTCGTCAGATCCACGTTAATGTGTGTGTACATGATTTGTCATACCCCATTGTTGTCTAATGTACGGAAGATCTGCTCAGCGTATTCAGCAGACTCCATTCCCACAGTTCCATCACAGAAGTGGCGTCTGAACTCATGTAGAGTGATCAGGCCACTCGGACACTCGTTTAAGAACTTCCTGTCATCCAAAAACAACACAGGGCTGCCCATTTATGGTTGTAGTTTATTTTGCTTAAAATATTAATTTACAACTTAAATCCTACTGCCACATTTTTGCGTCCTGATATTTCAGCCAATATGAGCTATTACCTGATAATACTCTATTGGAGTAGCTTCAAAACCTGACCCTGTTTTCGAAGTGGTGTTAAGTACAACAAAGCACATTATGTACACTTAAGCACACATTTACAGTACGTGCACATACTATGACCTGTGAATAAAACCTCAGCCTTACCTAAACCATTCATAAAGCTCTGTGACATAGGTGTGCCCACTTCTGCATGGTAAAGTCGCAGCCTGTCCCATCTTCAATTGTGCTTCACTCTCAGCTATCTCGGGTGCACACGTTTATATACCAGAGCCCAGCTTACCTCTCTCAATCTTAATCATGCTTACAGGCACCCTCTCGTAGCTATGAAATTAGGCAGAAGTAATCTCTAAGCAGGGGGCACACAATCAGGTTGAGGGGCCTGAAATCTAATTAGTGTATATATATTTAAGAGCATGCAAACTGCGATTGGGGCTGCCAAACTTAATTAACATCAACATTCTCGATAATGACCGAATGGTGTTCTATACTGTAAAGTGCCAGCTTCTGGAACCGCTAGGAGGAAACCTAGATAATAGTTATAACCAGTTAATCAGATCTAATGCCAGCGCTGTTCTCCCACCATCCACCATTCATCCAACAGGATAAAGCAGGTACATTAGAATTATGATTCAAATGTTAAACTAATATTTATTGAAGAGTCTTTTTATACAGGATGGCCTAGTTAGAGACGGCTTTCCTGCCATAAACCAGGCCTGTTCACAGCAGCAGCCATGGCATCAAATCAAACAAAGTGTCTTATGAAACACAGGAAGATGAATCAATGTGTTGAATGGGGGTCTTGATTAAATCCTCTTCTTTTCCTTTTCAGAGGTTTATACAGAGCAATGTTCATGGAAGGAGATACTGGAGGATCAACAAGTGTCCCCAGTGGTACAGTCTTCACTGAACCAATCACCACCCTCCAAGATATATGCAAGGAAAAACATCAGAATGACAAACTTTTGAGTCCATGGCATAAGGCAAAATATTACCTTTATCCAATACGAACAAAAATGCAGTACAAAAAAAAAAACAACCAAATGAACAGTTACACAAAAGGGCCAGCATGCATGAATATCACTAGATCATATGTACATCTCACATATGTATGTCTAGTATATTTCTATGCGGGTGAGTTCAATACAACAAACTATGGCTGAAGTAGTAGAAGGTGGAATGGCTATGGCTCCAAGTACAGTACTCATTTGTTTTTTAGTGCGTGTGCATATAGCACATATTCACATGAAAAGACAGTGACTCTACGAAAGGAGGTGAATGCATACAGTACATGGATACCAAGAAAAAAAACCCCACAGCAACTCAGTCAATTTTTTTGCCGTTCAGGTATGGCACATCTGTTACAGATCATGGTTTGTTTGTGTAGTTTGAGAGAAAAGCTGTCCAGTACTTAAGGCCCCAACTAACCGAACCCTCAGTGGCCATGACAGCAGGCCACCATATTCTCTGAAATATCAGAAATTTAAAGGAAAACTGTTCTGTGATATTAATCAGTTCATATGTTAAAAAGTCCGGCAGGGGGAGGAGGGATAAACAGTCACATCTGTTCTTAACCTTAAAGTGAACAATGGCAGGACTTTCAACTAGGTGGTCTAGGTGGTGGACATAATTGCTTATCATGACTGAGAATGTAGTGTACTGGTATCTGTTTGAATCAAATACTGATAAAGCACTTACAGGAAATGTCTTTAGTAGATTAATGATACAGCACAGTCATGAGGCTGCATTAGATTTCAGATTAAACAACTTTTGTTTGTCAGTAAACAGAATCATACAAATGGTTTATAAGCATTTCATACTTAATTAAAAAAAATATCTGAACAACTGTTTTTTTTTAATTTTACACCATTAATACTTGAAAAGATTATTTCTCAGAACAATCCAATCCAATCTCCCCCATCAAAGCAAATTTGAACCAATTTGGTTAATTAGAATTAGCTTTACTCATACAGTTTAACTTAATCTGCACAAAATTCATATTAGTAAGTTTAGAAATTCAGTGTCCAAAAGGGAGCAATGTTGGAAAACTTGGAGAATGAAGATGAAACTGTCCCTCTTGAGGTTTATAATGTGCTCCAATGTGTTTTCATTCTGCAAATAGTTTTCTTTGCAACAAAAGATTCCTATAAGTGACTTACACAACAAAAAGCGATACTTGGCAAATGTATGAATCTAAAAGAAATTCTATACACGAGCCTGACGTGCCAACAGACACATATTTCAGGACTAATATGTTTATATATATATATATATATATTGTATAAGATGGGTGGGGGAAAATGACTTCCCTACTTCCCAACCAGTCGCTCGCTCCCTGAGTGTTCTGAATTCATTTGAATACAATCTTTATCTTTTCACTGCTTTATGGTGACATACAGCTTATCAGAGACTACTTCCTGAAAAAGGATGGTGCTAATATGGCTGCCTCACCCCTCCACTCTGCTAAGATCCAATCTGTTAAGCTTTTACACATTCAAAGGATCATTGAGAACTGTCCAGATATGGAAGGGTGAATGAAGGTCAAGTGAAACACAAGCAAACAAATCATTTTAGGACCAAAACGTATTGTTCAAGCCCCTCATCCTAATTCGGCAGAAGCCCTGAAGTACAAGTTGTGGAAAAAATATTAGCACGCAACGTCATTATATTATCGTAGTATTTCAACTCCTACCATTCAATATTAAGGGTCAGTGCGGTAGATTTGAATACTTATGTTTTACTATACCTAAATGTATTTGTGTGCATTAATTATTTTTAGATGCTCTTGTGTCACCGAATTCCAATAAAGCAATGACTAGTTTATGAACAGTACAATGTATAAGAATTACATTTAATATTCAAGAAATGAATCATTTATTCTAGGAAATATATAGAGATAATATGGAAAAACAACTAGAAATGCGTTCTTGTCACAGAACACTAGAAGTATCCCCCATGTGGTCAACGGCACACTTAGTATCATGTAAATTTACTCACTTTGACCTCTATGACCTTGAAAACTAGGTCAAGGTGACTTTTTATTTTTACAAGGTTAACAGGGATGTCAATAGGCATATCTGGTATAAGAAGCAATGAAGCCTATGTTAAGTTTGATATATCTGACTTTTTACATGACCACGTGCATATTTCATATGGTCCCTGGGACCTTGAAATTAGATCAAGGTGACCCAGTTTCAATAGGCTTCAAGACCTTGACACTAAGTGTAACAACAGGTATGAATTGGAAACCGATCCGACAAAAATTGCACCAGCTAGAGTGTTAATGGGCATATGTGATAGACTTCTGTGACCTTGAAAAATAAATCAAGGCAACTCTGTTACAATTGGCTGGTAGGGCGTGCCGTAGGGACCATTCAACATAAACATAAAATAAATTTATAAAGAACAGGTGCTGCTAGAGTGTTAATAAGAAGTGTCAGCAGCTCTCCTCTACGCTTTGCGGGGAATACAATAAGACGACAAATCTAACTACTGCCTGGGAGTTGTAAGCTTCTGCGCCTTAAGGTCTCACCGACCTCGACCTCTGACCTGTGGGCTACGAAATCAAATCAGCTCATCCTTGAGTAGACTTTCTAGCAAAGTTTAAATAAAATGCCTAAAAGCGTTCTCGAGAATGGCACAAAAAGAGGCTGCAGTGACCTTGACCTCTGACTTCCAAAATCTAATCAGTTCCTCCTTCGGTTAAGGTGAACATTTGTGCAAAGATTAATGTAAAGCCCTCAAAGCGTTCCTGAGATATCACGTTCACAAAAATGGCTCAGACAGACGGACTTGAGGAAAACTGGCTATCGCCAGCACAGAGGCATAAAAATATGATGTAGAAATAGGACGTCAGAATAACACACTGAAAAAGAATGTTAATGATGAGAAGAAAATGGAAATAATAATAATAATAATTATTATTATTATAATAAATTAAGTAAATATTTTGAAATAAGTACTCTTCTTTATTCTGTGGAAATAATGAGCGATGTTATCCTGAACATCAGCATGACTACATACTGATTTGGGAATTTTAGATAGCGCCCACAAACAAGTGCAGTGATACAAACAAGCAGTGAACTAGAGTGCTGTTCTGTTCTGTTCTACTGAATATCTGGGCTCTTCGTTCCAGTCCACTAATTTTACACTCAGCATTTGAACTGTTGTTTGATTCGATTAATCTTCTTGGGAGATTTTGGGGTGTTAAACATGACATCAAAATAAGTAGATAATGTTAATAACTCCTGATTTTGCTTTAAATGAGAATAATAAAGATATTATGTCTAAATAATGGCATGGGAACATTTTTCTTACAGTTTGAATTTCAGGGCTCCTGTACGAATCAGATCTCTCAGAACCTTCTGTTTGGTAAATGACCAGAAACCCACTTCTTCACCTTCATGACAGTACTAACAAACAGGTTTCCTTCCTTTAAGGAGGAAGAAATCCTGTAAAACACTCACTTTCTTTTGTTTCCTCCTAAAAATCCATCCAGGTTAGTTAGATAAAAGGTAACTATTTTGGAACTTGTATGGTTTGATGGAGACATGCTTTTCTTAGCATAAGAAAAAGAGACAATTATTATCCTCACAGTTCAAGACCAATAAAAATCTGGTCATTGCTTAAGGTATAAAAGTTTCTGTACATGCAGAACCTTCTGCTCTTCATTCTTCTGGAAGATATATACATAAAACAAAAGAAAAAGGTAGAACACAACAGACTGCTTTTCTGGTTCTCACTCCCGGGCACTGAGGGATCATCGAAGGACTCACATAACAATAAAACAGCAAATAAAAACTGGTAGAAGACATGATGTGCATGATCTTGGGCCCAATGAAAGAAGGGTTGTTTTTGAAATATACATCCAACAACAACAAAAAAAAAATGTCTACAAAAAAGGGGGGGGGGAAAAAAATCATAAAACTAATGGAAAGACATTGGAGCTGTGAAGTTAGAGAGCCCATCGCATCTCATCAAAGTTCATGCCCTCTCCCAGGTTGGCATCAGTTTCTAGCAGGCTCATTATGACTGCCATGGCGGCCTCATCGCTGCTTAGACTTCCCAGCCCTGGAACCCCTTCCAGATCCAGTTGAGACGGTCCCTCTGCAGCAGGAAAAAAGGAAGACCATGATATTTCTGTTATGATCACGTGCATCGGGTGTATTCACACCTTCAACATTTCATTATTTTGTGGTTACTGCTCAGAAATGATGATTAGAGGTCATGACCAAGCTTGCTTATGAAAAGTACATTATATCCTATATCTATAACCAACAACAACATTTGTCAATGCTGGGGCAGTGCTGGGGACTGTCACAAAAAAGGTCGAATAAAACTGTGACCATCATTAAAAAGAAGAAAAAAACAGAGCTAGTATATTGCCTAGTCTGTCTAATCCAGTAGTTAGTCATTGGTGTGTTTCATGCAGGTCTGAAAAATCCTAGTGGTGTAGGATTGACTGTAGAGTAAGACTGTCTACAGTGTAAAAGCTCATGCAAATATAATTTGGCAGAAATTAATATTCCTGGGTATCCTGGGTATACAGCGTAAAACACTTGTGGTTGGCAGAAGCATTGCTGGCATAGCGAAGAATTACACAGTTACGTAATGACATGGCTAAGTGGTGGCTCTCTAGCTAGCAAAGGAGGAAAAAAACAGTTATTAGATGATTAGTTAGTTGAACCAAATCAGAACAGTCACTAGCCACAGCCTAGAACTGGTGGAAAAGAGGTAACAGAAAATTCTGTTCTAAAGTGATGTATAGCAGGTACCCATGACATTTTCATTTCCAGCAAAGGGTCCACTACGCGAGCCATCCTCCAAGCTTGACTTGCTAGGAAGATGCACTTCCCCATTTGGCACCTAGATAATATATAAACAAATTTTAAAAGCAGTCAGGAAAACCCTATTGAACGCGCACACGTGTACAGACGCAAACACATACGAAGACACAGACAGACACAGAACCACGTGCACACAAACAGACAGACACACACGCGCGCACACAGAGACACACGCGCACACAGAGAGACAATTGCACTCACATTGCTGCTGGCTTGAGCGAGAACCAGTGGAGATTTGTCCTGCAGCAGACTGAAGGGGCTGACATTGCCACTGGATGGGGAAGAGTTCATCCTGTGTGCATCCAATATTTTTGAATTTCCAATAACTTCCATTCCAAGAGGCATTCGCTAATTTTCTGTAGGACAAGTCTTACCTATTGAAATCCAGTAGCTCATTCGCTATTTGTGTTCCGATACTTCCAGCATAAATCATGGTGCCTGAAGCATTCGAGATGCCCGGGATGATAGGGAGGAATTTCTTGGCATCCTCTGATAAGAAAAATACAACACAAAAAGAATTTATTCAGAGAGGACCAAGACTATACAATATAACTTTAAAAAACAAAAAGGGGGTGTGGCTATAAGAAGATCTACAGCAAACAAATTCCACTTATGATTTAGTGTCTTTTGTAATAAACGAGGGAAGTACAACAAACAAGGAAAACAACAAATCCAATTTCAACTATGTTTAATACGGCCCATTTCTAATGAAAAAATATCCTCTAGGTGTCACGGTGCTGTATAACCAAATTACTGTTGTAAATAAAATACATTTTTGGCAAGTCTGTAATGTAGCAGCTAGTCTGTAGGTTTTTTGAGAACAAAGGCCAATTGAGATTATATTCTTTGAACACTGCATCACTTTACTTACAACTTAAACACATAGATGTTGTTCCAACCTTCTGTGGAAAATTTCTTCAACACACAGATGAACTTGTGTTGTGTATGTCCGCCATCTAGCGGCAAGAATGATTAAATGTAGAAAAAGAACAGCACAGAAGGGTCTAAGATCCTGGATCTAGACATTCACTACACAACATGAATTGAAGGTACTAACATTATTCAGTACATAGGTTACTGTACTTGGTTCTTGGTTTAATAACAAGACGAGGGAGAACAACAAGAAATATTGTGATATGTGGGTAATACAGGGTGACCCAATAAAACCTCCCGCATTTTAAAGGTAAATGAAAAGCAAATTGTTAAAGATCATCAAAAAATTATTTTCACACATGAAACTTTATTCAGTTAAGTATTGTACACCATGTTTTAAAGATGATGTCCTCCTAATGGTGGCCGTCATTGTCTTAACAGGATTGGGATGATTTCTGAAGGCTGCCGTTGTTAGATGGGTCATGTTCGGGTGGGACAGCGGCTATCTCCTGCTAAATAGCAAATTTAAGAGCCTTCAATAGTTTGAGATCGATGAGTTGAGTATACACTCATGATTTAAGGTTGCCCCACAGAATAAAAATCACAAGGGGCATGGTCAGGAGAATTTCAGCCGTTCCAATGATCTTTGAGCTGTATGTTCCGTAGCTCCTTCTCACTGAAACCACACGAGTTCTTCAAGCTCAAGATGCTGAAGTTGGGGATGAGCCACCAATAGACCTTAACACTGCCTCTCCTGCCTCACCAAGTTTCATCTGTGCAAATAATAATTTGGTTTTCTTTAATCTTTAAAAAAAATATATATATATGTTTTTTACCTATAAATTGAGGAAGGTTTTCTGGGTCACCCTGTATAATGGAAGCCTCACATCATTTGTTTCTACTGCATATGTATTAGGTATTTGTGTAGTATTCTTAACGAAGTTAAACAGATTGGAGCAACATGATCACTGTACAGACTTGGTGATGAAACATGCTGTTGACAGACATCACGCATCTACACCCAACCAAACAGATCTTACATTCAGAGCAAGGAGTGTAACGATCAAACACATACCACAAATTGACTATTAAATATAACCGTAAAAAAATTCAACTGATGAAAATAAGCTAGCAACATGATTTGCCTCCAAGTCCGAAAGTTCAAGCAGTCCTTCTCTACAGCCACTGCAAATTAACGGTAGGCTTACCTCGAAACAAAGTTTGTCTATCAGAGGTTACTAAATCAAATATCCTGAGCGATTATATATGACAATAGCGAAACCTATTACATTGTGTGGAAGTGTGTGGTTTATACCCCTAGTCAGAAATAACTGCTGTATAACTGAATTGTATGTAATTTTCAGTCCCACATCATATAAGATTAAAACAACCTGCATGCTCATGATAATCTTCACAAGAAGGAATTAAAACAGGAGACTTTGTATCAGGAGAAACATAGCAAACAATATCAGCCTTTAAAAAGCCAGAGGCTCTCACCTTCTGAAACTTTGGAATCTATCAGCTGTCCTGACTTGCCCCCTGATCCGCTGGAATTGCTCTTATCACTGTATCAGCAAACACAAGAGAGTATCACAAAGTGCTTTCCATCATGCACCCTCACCTGCATAAAGGCTTTTGATTGTAAATATGTAAATATTCTTCATAAATAAGGAGGAGACGGTTCTACTCACGATACGACTGTGTTTGTAGACACTATATATTCTACTTCTTTGGTCCAGGGATTTATAAAACTAAACCACTGACTTTGCAAGGTGACAAAAGAGCCGTATTTCGTTTTGAACTGGTAGCAGTTTGTCTCAATCTTTTCTTTACTTCTCAAAACTAAAAAAAGGGAAACAAATTATATGAGTTATACTACACTGACAGAGAACAAGTAGATAAATTACTTTTTTGTACAGCGGCACTTGGCAGCGGTCCTGATGATACATTCACACATAAAAACATCAATAAGAAAAGATTGCGGCATGAACTGATTTAAAGTGTATAATATTTATATCAATTAAATATAAAATGTCTGTATATGTAGTGTATGTATGAAGTATGTGTATGTCAGTAACTGTAGAAAATATTTGGGTATGTAAGTCATTCGTAATTATTCACAGTTTCCCCTTCGCAATATGTTCTGCCACTCAGTCCAAATGAGGGGGTATGTTTGGGTGGAAAACAGGTGCACTCTCTGTTAAACTTTAATGCCCTCTATTGGATTTTAAAATGTATGGCAACGATGAAAACGAATGCTGCATCTCACAACATTAACACAGGTGAAACTAAATTCAGGGATCTTCCCCATGACTTGAATTAACTCGGTTATCTAATGGGTCCTTCCTTGATACATACTAAACCCTACCACAGAGTGTCTTAGAAATGGGGCTGGCATGTTTTACACACAGACAACACTGAAAACATAACCTAGTTGGCAGAGTGAATTAGAGACTGGTTTAGGGTTCCTTTGTTATTTGATAGTTTTTCTTATAGAACTGAGAGACCACCCCGGTCTTCCCAACACTGCACTGACGTCACCTTTTCTGTGTCGGTCCGCTAAATGAGGCAAATCATCTTGATGAAAATATTCATAGCAGGATGTGCCCAGCAGCTCCTGTGGTAGATATCCAAGGATGGTGGTGGCACTACAAACATCGAAAACAAACAATGGTCATTAAGCTAATTTAACTCTGGAGGTTTGTGATTAAAAAAAAAGTTATTTCACAGGAAATCCAAATACAGTTATATTTACAGCGGCTATAAAAAGGTCTACACATCCCATATAATATCTTTGGAAAGTTTAAAAAAATGTAAAAAAAAAACAAAAACAAAATCAAGATAAATCATTTCAGATTGTTTCTTAAACCTGGGTTTACACCCTGGCCATGATGTCCACGATCTCCATGATTTATGAGCACGCAAGATTGGGGTATAAAAAGGAGGCAAGGTGCATCCAAGAAATTAAACTTGAAGGAATTGTGTTTCCAAGTTCATCAAGATCCCCTACGATGGCGCATCAATGTCTGTTACGCTCTGTTAAGCTCTACCACGATTCTCAGTTTCTTCCACAATTGGCACCATATCGAAATAAATCGTGGCAAATGTTCTGACAGTCAAAAACTTTGGTCACGATCATCACAATTCCACTAAGTGCCCTCTAGATCATTGCGATTTTTCCCAACCCCCCACGCTCATCAAGATTCTCTCAAATCGTGGCAATGTGCACAGCTTTACTAACGTTTTTTTTAATGCATATTTTTCTTAAAATAAAGCACCCTTTTTGGACACACTAATAGAATTTGTTGATCTGTATCAAATTCACGATTCAGGAATTTTTTTAAAGATTCATTTACATTGTGAGTGAAGTGTGGTATTACAGCAGACCCAGCAGGGGGGTGCTGTGTAGTCTGTTGTTGTTGTCTGGCTTGGTGGAGGTTTGCGCTCTCTGAGTGCCCTTCTAGTTTCTATATGAAATATAGTTGGTCTCTGACTGGGCCACTCTAAAATTCTGACCATCATCTTTTGAAGTCACTCCTCTGTTCAACTGGGTTTGTGGTTCTGGTCATGATCACGCTGAAAGATTAAATCTTTATCCATCTATCAGACAAGTTCTATGCCAGGTTCATCCATGACTCTCTCTATGTAGAGAAAGGTCTAGAACCCCAGTCCTATAATTTGACACCACCACCACCATGCATCACTGTGTTTTGTGGGTGATATGTTGTATGTATATATATATATTGTAAACTCATCTTCCGTTCATCCTCTTCCGCTTGTTCCGGGGTTGGGTCGCAGGGCAGCAGTCTAAGCAGTGAGGTCCAGACGTCCCTCTCCCCAGCCACTTCTTCCAGCTCTTCCGGGGGGACGCCAAAGCCTTCCCAGACAAGCCGAGAGACGTAGTCCCTGCAGCGTGTTCTGGGTCGACCCCGGGGTCTCTTCCCGGTTGGACATGCCCGAAACACCACACCAGGGAGGCGTTCGGGAGGCATTCTAATCAGATGCCAGAGCCACCTCAGTTCTACTGAAGTTCTACTCTGAGCTCCTCCCGGATGACAGAACTTTTCACCCTATCTCTGAGGGAGAGCCCTGCCACCCTGCGAAGGAAGCTCACTTCAGCTGCTTGTATTCGCGATCTTGTTCTTTCGGTCACTACCCAAAGCTCATGACCATAGGTGAGGGTAGGAATGTAAATTGACTGCTAAATTGAGAGCTTTGCCTTCCGGCTCAGCTCCCTCTTCACCATGACGGACCGGTACAAGCCCTGCTTTACAGCAGAGGCTGAACCGATCCGCCTGTCAATCTCTCTTTCCATCCTTCCATCACTTGTGAACAAGACCCCGAGATACTTAAACTCCTCCACTTGGGGCAGAACCTTATTCCAGACCCGGAGGGTGCATTCCACCCTTTTCCGGCTGAGAACCATGGCCTCGGACTTGGAGGTGCTGATTCTCATAAACTCATCTCAACATTACTCAAACTTGTACTCATCGTTTACAATAATGATCAAAATATTCTACCACGGTCTCATTATGCCAGAACACATTTTGCCAAATGCCTTGGGGTGAATCAGATGGACTTGGTTTAATTTTTTTAAATCACAAAATCCCACCAGTGTAACAAAGGTGTGTAGACTTTCCACTGTATATAACAAAAATAATATAGATTCAGACACAAGAGGAAGTGTTTTGCAAAACTCACAACAACTTTGCTGTCACACTATATTAGTTAAGATTAACAAAGATACTAGGTCAAAAAAAACAACAACTTTTTTTTTATTAAATACCGCTGATCCACAAACGTGAATTTCCCATCCATAGCACAACGAGTGATGAACTCTGTAGGCTTGACCTTGACCTCTCCATTGGCTTGGGGGATGGTATAAGGGTGCACACGGCCCACGGCTACAAGGCAGCTGAAGTGTGAGCTCTCCTTATCAGCTTCGGCCTCGCCCTCCGCTCCAAGCTGACTGGTGGGCCATGTGCGCATATAGCCGGTGCAGTGCACTGTACAATAACGCTGTGATTCTAAAACAGGAAGGGGAAACGGGACCAGGTAACCATAATTGAAGCTAATGCTACATTACAGAAACGTTTTAAATATATAAATATTCCCATTCCAATAGCTTTAATATGAAATCTCAAGAGTCATTGGCACTGACGGGAAATACAAGTACAGCGTGGCATTGTATAGCTATTGTACCAAGTGTGAATAAAACACAACTTGGGTTTAATCCTTAGTTTTTGATGAAAGCATGGAGGCTCCCCCCCCCCTTTCTCTGTCTGGAAATCAAGTGTCTGGATGGTGGGAAAGAAGTGTAACTGTTTTTACTGTAAACTCTCATCAGCGTGAACAACACCGGTGCTGCTGTGTTCATACTTTTATCACACTGCTGCACTTTCTTGCTCTGGCATGGTTCCTTTTAACAACTTAAGCTTGATAAGAGGGCGGCACGGTGGAGTAGTGGTTAGCACGTCCGCCTCACAGCAAGAAGGGCCTGGGTTTGAGTCCAGGGCTTGGGCGGTTCTGTATGGGTTTTCTCCGGGTATTCCGGTTTCCTCCCACTGTCCTAAGACATGCACTTCAATTTGCCCAATGTGTGTGTGAATGGTTGTGCGTGCTGGCCCTGTGATGGTCTGGTGAGCTGTTCAGGATGTACCCTGCCTTCACCCAGAGTTGGCTGAGATGGGCTCCAGCCAGCCCGCAATCTTAATAGGATTAAGCAGTTTGGCAAATGAGTGAGAGAGATAGAAAGAGAAAGAGAGAGAGAGAGCTTGATAAGTTATGGTAATGCTTTACAATATAAACCAAGATCCATTGGGGGTGATCGTGTGTGTGTGTTATATAAATAACTTTCTGAAAATCTGTATCATTAGAAAAGACCACAATATTTCAAAGCTGAATCTTTTTAACAGGACACCCATGCCCACTGGCTTGCTTACTTGTAATACACCCAAGTCACTCCACCTGTGTCTGCCCTGTAGTTTGAAAGTATGTCAAAGTTCTTTTGAGAGAACTTGAAAGAATATGTGGCTGCAGTTCAGAGAGCAAACCAGAAGATTCTGGAAAGATTTGCACCCAGGCACTTCGCATTAGTAAAAACATGGTGAGGAGTTTGGGGGAAAGTTTATAGATTCTTTATGGTTGTGCCAGCGCTTTTGCTAGCAATCTTTGAGACAGACGGAACATTTCGAGAGGGTTGAGATTAATAGCAGAGTATGCATAAGGCAATGGATGGTGCTGTTTACCTTTCTTTTTTGAAGAGCTGGCCTGGAAATCCTTTTCTTCTTTCACGGCAACTTTGTTGCATTTCATTCTGCAGAAAAAAGATCGGCGAGCTCCTGAAGAGAGACGAGTGGCTCCTAGAGGCAGATCAGCTTGCACCTGGAGTCCCGCTACACACATACACGATGGGGAAATTGCATGTACTGATGTTAGCTTCTGTGTGCACATTAAATAGTACACTAGGAATTGTAAACAATGACCTGAATGAAGGATTGCTAATCACTTCAAAATGTTTACTTTTGGCATCTATAAGGCGTTCCCGTGGGTAGAGTTCAGAGGCTGAGAGCTGCTCCTTTACTTTTCCTATGTCCTTTGGATGCACAAAGTCAAATAAACTCTGGCCAATCAGCTCTGGCTACGAAGCAGAACAGCAAAATGAGATAAAAATGTGTAATAAATCTCCTCTAACTCATAAACAGCACACAGCCCTTTATCAGATCTGTTTATTCTCAAGGCAAAGAAACGATAAATAATAAATACACTTACCCGAGTGTAGCTCAGAATCTTTGAAACAGACTCTGAAACAAATACTATCTTCCCCCGGTCACATCCAACCACAAACAGGAATCCATCTGCAGCCTAGGCAACACAGAGATCACAAAGGTCAGTGGAATGAAAAATATACAAAGAACATCTGGATTACAGAGAACATTCAGTACAATAAAACATCTATCTGTACACTCTCAGCGGCCAGAAACTAGGATAAAAACCCAAAGCTCTTTAATATAGCTTGTATTTCAGAGTTGCAGGTACTGCACAAGGTAGCTCACTAAATCATAGGTTCGTAACTATGTAGTTATGATCCCACATGGAGAACCAAACTATT
Source organism: Tandanus tandanus (assembly GCA_039654325.1). NCBI lineage: Eukaryota > Metazoa > Chordata > Actinopteri > Siluriformes > Plotosidae > Tandanus > Tandanus tandanus. The sequence goes on from JBCNYH010000004.1 coordinate 26,355,939, forward strand.
ATTTCATTCTATGCGCATAAACTTGATTTATAAATATGTTTCTTCCCACTCATCAGCCAGCACTCCCCTATCTACCATACATCCACCAACCGGGCAGAGTGAAGGCTGACGCGTACTTCCTCTGAGACATGTGAAGCCTGCCAGCCATATCTTTTAATGGGACTGCTTCATACGCTGCATTGCAGGATGGCTTGGCATCCTCAGAGGAAAGAATCATCTACCCTCTTCTGCATACATGAGCTCATGATTGGCTAGCGACTGACTGAGTAATAAACTAAGCCATGCTTCCCAACCAGACTGCATGGCTAATTCTGCTCTCTTGACTTACGGTCATGGATGACTGTAACAGCATCGAGATCACCTGATTTAAAATTGGGCCAAATAAATTGAGGACCCCTGCTCTAAACGGATCTGAACATTCAGTAACTGCAGTGTATTTAAACAGGTAGGCATCACACAGGTCCTGCTGATAGACATAATCATAGGGTTACCCTGAGAACAAGGTGCTTGAGTTCATCATCAGGAAGGAATGAAGGCTTGTAGCTGGCTTCAGCAAAGGAACTGGTTGCACCTAGGGAAACAACAAGCCACAGTCACAAAATTATGGACTGCTAATTAAAGTGCGCCGGTATAGGTCATCCTTACGGCATAATTTGTGCGTATGTAATATGTTTAAGCGATGTAGAGCTTATTTTAACATAAATGACCATAAAAAGCACAAAACTTGATAATTTGACATTACTTGAAAGGGCTACACCAAAGATTAGCAGTAGTTTTTCCTGGAAGTGACGTGAACTCGTTGGGCAGGGTTGTCCAGCGCAAGTAAAAAAGCAGATCTATTCAGTGAGCGACATTTTATGTGATAAAAAAAATGTGTTTGCATTTACCTATTTGAACCAGAGAGGGAAGAGTCTTACGGCGACAGTGAGACGTCACATTCTAGTGACTCTGAGGACGAGAATGCTGCTGGAGATGATCGTGACGGTAAATCCAGAATGGCTTATGCAGCTAATGTTTTGCTAACTGAGCTTTCCTGTCATCAGCTGGTTTAGGAACAAAAAAGATGTTTTCCACGATTTCTACACTTGTCGTTTGTGCAGCTCAGCACTGGCCAATAATGTGTTATGCTGCACAGGGGTCAGTGACACAGCCCAGCCAATCCAACAAATTCACATCACTACCAGGCTGGAACAGCCAATGAGGAAGGCAACATGTCTCGGAGCATGCCCATTGTTGCAGCACTCGCACGTACTTTCTCAAGGGGCAAGGACTGATGTTGCCAGAAGGGACCACTGATGTCCTACGTAATCGTTTTAAAGAGATAGTAACACTAATTCACCACAGCTATCCTTTAAAGTGCGGGAAATGTAAATCCTAAAGAGATAAATGCACCTTTGAGTGATTTGAGGTGTTGCACGGCCATACGCAGCACAGTGAGTTTGTCGAGCTTGCGGGACATCGGGTTACATGTGGGAATCATGGCCGACAGCTCGTCGATCAGGTTGTTCATCTTGTCCCGTCGCCTTTTCTCAATTTGGCTGTGAGGTTCCCTGTAGAGTGACAGCCTATTACTCATCAGACTGTCTTCTGCATGTGATGTAATCAGACTGAACTCTCACAATACATTATAAATGAATAATTGGCTGAAGAGAGCCTTATCTTTACAAATGCATTAAAACACCACAAAATTCTTTTTCCTTCCCATATCTCAGCTTGTAATGAAGTTGGGGTCAGAGAGCAGGGTCAGCCATGATACAGTTCCCCTGGAGAAAGGGTCAAGTGTCTTGCTCAAAGGTACAATATGGGCAGCTTGGTGGTGCTGGAGCTATTAACCCCCGAAGTTCTGTTCAATAACTAGTAGCTGTACATTAGCCTTATACGGTACTGAGAGAGGGACACGGCAGATAAATAAAAAAAACAAAAACAAACAAACAAACAAAAAAAACAGCAACCCACAACTGTATCTGGGTGACACACAATAAGCTTTCCAACCATAGTTAACACTTTATGTCATTATGTCTCCTTGTCGTGGGACTGAAAATGTCTTGATTTCACTAACAGACACCGAGGTGCTGATTGGCTGATTACAAAATAAGCCCTTCAGAAAGTGTTCCAAGTTGAAAAGTTATTTCTCTAAAAAAAAGTTCTCATATCCATAATTGGCACTGATCAAAATTATAACTGAATATAATATGATATCTGTATTAAAACAGAAGACCTGGAGTTTAAAGAGACGAGGAGATAACCTTGGTGAGCGGTATTATTCAGATATGCCGTGCCTTTGAGCCTTTGTTCAGGGGCATTACTGTGTGCCCTAATCATAAGAACCTCTACTGGAAACCCCACAGACTCATCATGGACTGGAGATGGTGCTATGGAATGTTATATTTTTATCGGTGTTTGTCTGTTTGTTATCAACTTTACTCAAAAAGTTATGAACAGATTTTCATGAAATTTTCAGTGAAGGTGAAGGTCAAAAAAGAAATGATTAGTTTTTCGTTTACCTCCGCCAAGGAGACTGTCCTTCCTTGGCGGAGGTCTGCGCCCTCTGATTGCTTCTAGTTTTCTCTTTATTTATGATATTTTGTCATTTTCTAACTGTATGTTTTACATTTCTTCAGATTTCTTATTGTAAAAATTCTACTTATATTTTTTCCCTTTTGTTCCTCTACTTAACATTTCTTTTATTTTAACAACACCTACAGAGAACACATCTCTAAAATAATTCAATAAGTGGTCAGACTGATCAAATTTAAACCCCATTTGTCCATTCCAGCCTTGAGATCTACCGGATGCCAGAATTATTGTACTGTCTGATGTACAATATACATCATCACATGACTCAGTCATGAGTGACCTGCTGGAAAGTACAATTTGAGTGAAGGTGGCGTACGTGATAAACTGGCACGCTTCCTTACGAATTAAATGAAAAATAGATTCAATTACAAATACATTAATTTTAGAAACTAATTAATGAACTAAAAAGTTTACAAATTTGGCATCTAAAATGTGTCTGTAAAATTCACTTTATGACATTCTTTAAAGAAGACAGCCAAAGAAACAAACAACAACAACCAATAGAAATGATCCTCTGTACCTGAAACACTTAATTTTTACATGTGGGTCATCTCCTTCTGACCTAAAACAACAAAAAGTCAGAATGAAAAGTCAACAAAAACAACAAAAAAAGTTAAGCACTAAGAAATGTTTTTGTGTATGTATGTGTGTGTGAGAGAGAGTTTGAGAGAGTACCTTTCCTGGTCATCCTCCATGTCTTCATCCAGCATTGATGTGGATTTTGTTTCCCTGGAAACAAACAGTCATTAATATAAAACAGACCCAGTTCTCATTCTGCACTCATTCAGAAAACTCCCAATGCAAGGAAGAACAGATGAGACGCCTTTTAACACAAATGGAAACTGCAGTACTAAAACACAAAACTACAAAAAAATACTTCTGATTTTGCTAATTCACATTTCAACTCATCTTCTCTCTCTCTCTCTCTCTCTCTCTCTCTCTCTCACACTCACTTGTCAGTGCTACCCTTGCGTTTCCTGGGTATCTCCGTGCTGGATGCCATGCCAGCAGCTGAAGTGGGGGTCACCAGACTGGAAACAGAGACAGAATGACTCTGGAGATTCTCCTCCAACGCATCTCCTGAAACACACGTGCATACAAAAAAAAAATAATAATAAAAATGAAAAAAAAAAAAAAAGTCTTGATATATTTATATAACAGAGTTTTTTGGGGGTATTTATATGTTTACACTGGGAGTCTGGGAAAAGTCACAAAGTAAAGCTAATTCAAAGTATTTTAGTCTAAAGCATGTTTAATCTGAAATATTATGAAACCAATAAGTTGTGAAGTCTGTGGAAACTGATCATTACATCTTTCAAATAAGTGAACTTTTGAGCAACCATAAATGCCACAAGACATTTTTAGTTTGAGACCCCATTTATGTCCCAGAAATTCTCATATATCTACTGTATATAGTACATCACATCAAAGATTAAAATCAGGAATAAACTTATCACTAGAAAAAGAGTTAAATAAGCATAATAAACACAAACATAAAACTTGTAGAAGTTTTAAACTCTCATTGTTTAAAGTATGTGAAAGAATGAAAAGTTATTACAGAAGATACACAAAAACACACAATGATTCGCTGAAGTTGAGATAGATATTGCTGGATATTCAGTACTCCCTATCTTGAGGTTTTTGGCCGCTACTTTAATTCAAGCTTTTTCCTCCAAGTTTGCAAGGTGGATAATATCCATCGGTACATACTACTCATGAGTGGCACAATCTGATTGGTCTTCTATCAGGGGATTAAAAAACATTATACCAAGTGGATAAGGCTTGAATCAAAACAACTTTACACTCACAGTTTTTTATGGTCACTGAGAGCAGGCAAACTTATCATGGTTTAAAATGGGGTGGGGGTTTGGTCTCATTTTAGTTTGATTTTCTTGTGTTTACAGGTAGTATTTACTAAAAAACCTTTAAGGGGTGCAGTTTCATTACAATGTTCTAAATTCAAATAGCCTCAAAAAGACACCATTAACTACACAGTGGTTAGCTTGGCTCGGAGTGGTCAGAGCTCACCTGACCTGCCTCTGTTATGGTGAAAATTCATAAAAATAAACAAAAATAAAAATCTCATTTTAGTTTGCTTTTCTTTGTTTCCACATAGTATATAGTAAAAATCTGAAAAGGGTTCAAAGAAATACTGTTATGCATCTGCGCGCGAATGTGCATGGAGTTCACCTGCATGAGTCACTCACTCACTCATTTGCCAGCATCGCATAGAGTCTAGCACCTATTTCTGTCGACACTGGGTGAAGGCAGGGCACACCCTGAACAGCTCTCTAATTGAATAAAATAAAAACTTAATCCATTAAAAAAAAATTCGCTTTGCTTTTTTTTTTGCTCATGTTCTAGTGTAGCACACATTACAATTATGTACCTCAGCTTGACGTTCTGTCTCAGGGACTGTTCCTTGACATCTACCTTGGCTTCAGCCAATAATTGTTATACATCACTAATATGATGAAGTCATGGTGTTTGAACACTGGGATATTTTGGTTATTAATAATTTTTTACATAATATTTTTATATCATGGAATGGTGGCGCAGTGGTTAGCACCTCTGCTTCATAGCAAGAAGGCCTGGATTTGATTCCCGGGCTAGGGAGCAGGGCTCTTTAGTGATTGCCCAACGCAAGTGAAAATCGCCAAACACAAGTCAAAGTTGCCGCGAGATTGCACCTGGAGCAGGTGCCAAAAACAACCAGGACACGATTAACTTCCCTTAAGTGCATTTACTGATTGAAAAAACCAGTTTTATTTCCTGCACAACACGAAAGGTCGGCGTTTCAATGCCTTTTCAACACATGTATCGCAACAGGAAGTGAATGTTATAGTACACTCACATCATCGCGTTCAGCACGAGACTGCGGCGAGACTTCCATATTGCGAACCTGTTGCCATAACACACAGTTAAAGCCCATGGTTCTGTCACTGTCAGTCAGTATGAAGCGGCGATCAGAGCTCACCGGTGATGAAAAGCAGAAAAATCTGCTGTATTTCAAATCGCCGCGTGAAGATTCAGCCAAAAGAACAAACCAATGCGTCTGAATCGGCAAATTGAGAACAATCTGCGCCTGAAGTGGCTGCAAGAGGTGAAACCCTCAGCATCCCTGCAGTGCATCAGCTGCTGCCGGTAGTGACACGGGACAAAAACCCGATGAAAAGTCTTGCTGATCAAGAAGCTGAATATTAGCAAAAATAGCAATAAAGGTAAGGAACAAGCTATTTTGTTTTGACGCAAGTAACTCTTGCTGGCAGCTTGCATCATGCGCAAGCTATTTTTTCCTAAGAATTTCAAGCCTCCCAGTGACCCTAATTAGGATTAAGTGGCTTAGAAAATTAATGAATTTTTATATCACATTTGAAAGGACTCATGATGCTTTTTTCTTCTTTTTTGAAAAAGTGTATATGGACAAAAAGGCATACAGGTACCGACACTGTATGTGAAACAAAGCCCTTGTTCAGAGTTGTCTTGATTGAAAATTTCCAAATAGTTAAATCAGAATCAGAATGCTTTATTGATCCCTGAGGAAACTGTAAAAGTAAAGTGTGGAACAACTTTTCACCGAAGCTTGGTGGATCATTGGATGTCATTGGATGTCAGTTATTAGTGTTGCCATGTACTGACTCAAATTCCAGGAAATCAGTTCTAAACTTCCAGAAATCTGCTCATGAGCCTGCCCACACTCTGAAAACTGCCAACAAACTGTTTCAACATGTCAGAAATTCATCTCAAACAGAGTGTGTTTGGTTTATTCATCTGGCATCATTACCGCTCTTCAGAGTGCATGTCAAACTCTGTACAACGCAACAGAAATCAGGTCTGATTCTTAGGGGAAGAAGAGTGCAAGTGTTCGATATATATACAGTACTGTGCAGAAGACTTAGGCATGTGATGGTCGGTTAGCACACATTTTGTTATAGATGTTTATTTTGACTGAGATCAAGTGTAGTAATCTGTTCTTATCGGTTTAATATGTGATACAGCCCCAACCCGGGGACCATATATCAAATTGATTTTTGGAACAGGGAGATGGAGGAATAGGGGTTTGCTCCATCCACTCCATGCATTGACCTGGTATTGCATTACGTCATATTTTGGGGCAGCTGTGGCATAATGGTTAGAGAAGCGGGTTTGGGACCAAAAAGGTTGCTGGTAGATTCCCGAAACAGCAGGAAAAATGTCTGGTGGCGGCGGCGGTGGCGGATGGGTGTGTTTAGTGGTGTTGGGGTGAGCAGCAGAAATCTACATTTTAATGCATGCCACTATTCAGACGAAACTGCAGCTGCAAACTGCAGAAAGCTGCAGGGGTCTTCACATGATAAGAAAAACCAAAACCTAACAAGTGCGACAGTTACAGACTCCAGAAGAAATTAGCAGATGAGGAAATCTGGGAGAAATGTCATTTAAAATAAAAGTAAAAGAGCTTTTAAATTTTAAAACTTTTTAAAATTTGTTCATAGTGACTTCACTCACTCGACGAACTGTTTACTCCTATTATGGTTGTGGGGAGGCTGGTGCCTATCTCAGCTGACAGTGAGTGAAGACAGGGTACACCCTGAACAGCTCACCAGACCATCACAGGGGCAAACACACTCACACCTAGGATCAACTTGGAACTGCCAATTAGTCAATTGTGCATGTCTTTGGACTGTGGGAGGAAACCGGAGCACCTGGAGAAAACTCATGCAAGCACGGAGAGAACATGCAAACTCCACAGAGAAAGAGCCCGGGACTCAAACCCAGGACCTTCTTGATGTGAGGCAGACATGCTAACCAATACGCCTCCGTGCTGCCTGTTCTTAGTGACTTGCCTGGTTAATTTATAAAAAATATAAATAATAAAAAAAAATGGTTTATCAGATAAATTCCCATGATTTTCAGGAGGACGTTTACTAAAAGGAAGTGCCTTCTGGAGTCTACGCAACTGACTGGATTCCTTTTGTATAAATTTGCATTCACAAGGGATGCAGGAGACGTCACAAAATACACAGCGGACTCATAATCCAGCATTTCTTGCAATCCAGCAGCTCTCAGGGCACTGGCATCATTTTCTCAAGATACAATCCAATTCCAGCATCACATCAGAGATCCTGTACAACCATCATTAGTAGTAAAGTGCAGTCTGATGAAAATACATTTTCCTTGTCCTTTTCTTATGTACGAATCTGCTGTTGATTTGAAGCAGCCACAAGCCAACATGCTAGGAGTATCAATTCCCTTTACAGGGCAGAGAGATTCGACCCACAATCATCCACATATCACATTTCATCGGTTCAAACTTTTAATACAAATACAATCTGTATGCATTCATGAAAAAAGTAAAAACAAGTAAGTCAAAACAAAGAATCTGCTGGAGCAACCTAAAATAGTGAGTGCTCCTGTGTCTATTTTTGCTGTTGGAATGAAGCCATGATGGAAATTTATCTTCAAATAGGGAGTGAGAATAATTCAGAGTGATTTCACCGTCATTATTCATACACAGAAGGAAACTTCCCGAGAGCCTTATAAGCAGAAGCATATCTTGTGTCTGCATGTCCAAATAACAGACTTAACTTTAAGGATACACAATAATCTTATTATTAGCAGATCAGTTTTATATATTACAAGGGAATGAATTCTGTTTGGATCGCTAACTTAGGGAGGGAAAAAAAAACAACCATTATTCTGAATGTCAAAATGTTGGACACACTAGTTGTCACAGTTACTTGGAGCACACAGCGTCATCGTTATCATGCTTTGAAATGAAAAAAATAAACCATAAAAATCTTGTTGTAGTTTGTTTTTCTTGTGTTCCTGTGTAGGTCATTAACACCTTTACCGATTAGGCTTTAGGGTTGTTGGGATGTCGCATGGACTAATCTCTGAATGGGTAAGCTATAAATGTTAGCTACACAGTGCGCAAAGTTTACCTGACCTGCCTCTGTCATGGTTAAATTATGTAAAAAAATTAAAAAATATAACCAAACAAAGTATAAACTACAGTCTTTTTCAGGAGCTATTCAGTGACATCTCCTTGCCTTCAACAAATAATTGTTACTTGTTATTATTTACAATTAACTGAAATGAAAAAACTATAAAATACCAGGATGGAGTAGGAGGATTAACCTTTAGGGACTAGGCCTACTGACTTAATGACCACATGGCAGACAATAAAATTCAAGTCTAAGTCAAGTCTCAAGTCAACAGACTCTACATGAGGGGTATAAGGGAACTTGAAATGAACATCAACGATAAAAGACATTGTTCACAGTAAGGGGAAAAAACAATAAATTAACAGTTATATGCAAGTTACATGGAGGTAAAGTCCTTTTTTGGTTACTGCACATTTTCACATATAAAGGAACATTAAGGTGCAACATCTTGGCATCAATCAAAACTTCTTCAAAGTCTTCAAAACTGCGAGGGGCCAGGGGCAACGGTACCATATGACCCCTGACAGCAGGCCTGATCTAAACACAGTGCTTTAAAGTTTGTGAACACATACACATTTTCTGCATAAATATGACTTAAAACATGATCAGATTTTTCACACTTAAATTCATTAAAGTCCTAAAATTAAATAATATAAATATTTAGGCAATGCCTTAAAGCGGGGCTCCGAAAATGATTTCATGTGCAAGTTTACAGAAACACACATGCGTACACTAAGAGAATACGCTGCAAAGTAAAATAGATGAAATAACACAACCATACAAATGGAAATAGAATGACACACACTGTGTCCAGGAAATTATGGAAAGTCTTAATGTTCAAGTTATTACTGATGGGTCCAAGTGAAGTCAGAGGTCATAAAGGACAAGTCATAATCAAGTCTGACGTCAATTTTTATGTGACTTAACAGTACCTTGGCCTTGAGTCGACTGTTACTGGAGCCTTGATTGACAACTCTGGGCACTTTTTCCATGTTCTATTCCCAAACCAACAGTCAGAATATCAGTGAGAAAATAATATAACGCCTGGTCTTCAGTACATTAAAAAACCTGGTCTGGATGTGCTCTACTTAACAATTACGCATCGAGGGTAAGGTGGATGTCACAATAGTGACAATTTAGTGACATTCACCAAGTCTGAGGTGAATAACTGTTTTAATATATTCTACGTTGGAACACAAGGGAAAAACACTAAAATTAGATTTTTATTGTTTATTTTTTGCATTTAAAAAAAAAAAAAAAAAACATGACCGACATGCACAAAAGCCGTGTAATGGTGTCTCTTTAAGCTCCTTTCAGAGTTTTAATACATATTATACATAGACATAAAAAAACAACTAAAATTAGAATTTTATAGGGTATTTTTAGATATTGTAATCATGACAGAGGCAGGTCAGGAGAGCTCTGTGCGCTCTGAGCAAAGTAAAAATGACATGTAGCTAACAGAGTGGTTTTATAACCTACTCAAACAAATTAAAAACTATTTTTATGGTTTATTTTTTCATTTTAAAGCATGATAATGGTGATCCGTGTCACCATGACAAACCGTGGTGTGTTCATTTTATAAGCACATTGATTTCTCCCAAACCACTCGTTCACTCTTTCAGAGCAGTAGAAGTATGAGTGTGAGTCATGGAGTCCGATGGAACAGACCACAGCAGATGCAGCTCTCATCCCTGGTTTCTCCTTTTAGAAATGGCCCACAGGCCCAGTGACCTAAATAGCCATTAACAGATCAGCAGCAGGCTGATTTTTTAATCCTGAGCTCTGGAGTAAAGATGATTAGGCTTTATAAGGTGATGTTGGGGCCACATTTTATAACGATCTACCTCCTTCCTCTCTTCAGGAAAGTAATTCTCATACACAAGCTGTGAATTACTGAAAAAGGAAGGCTATTCTACCAGCAATTCTTTAATTCTTTAGAATATAAACCCAGGATACTACAAACAACCAAAACATACAAAGTACATGAACCCATATCCACGTTTACCATTCTTTACTAAAGGCATATTTACTAATTTAATCAAATCCCTGAAGTGTGTCACTGGACATCTGGACTGATGATAATGTACCATAGTATTAACTTGCTACCAATGGTAATAAAATACAAATGTCCTCAATTATCAATCTTTTGCTGTGAATAAATTAATTTACAGTAGATGAATAACTCTGATTTTCTTTGTATTACATCCATGCATAGTATGCTGATAATCTACATGTCGATTGTGCATGGGGTAATATTTACCAGTAGTTGCACTGCATTCAATATCATATGAACAAATACAAAAAAGTCTAAATAGGACTAAAGAAATTTGTTTTTTTTAACAGATACAGTTTTAAAAAACAAGGCTTCAAAATATGAATCCATGATCTATTCATATCGGTTAAAATTACAATTACTGTAACAATAAAACTGTACCAACCTTGAAGCCGACACCATAATCTATCGTTTCCTAAAACACCTTGCCCCTCTATGCCATATATTTCATCAAAAATTACAAGTAAGAGAAAAGATATTGGTGTTAATTATAAAGCCAAGATTTTCTGCCAAACCGCTTAATCCTACTGCTAGGGTCACGGGAGGCTCGAGCCTTTCTCAGCCGACACTGGTTGAAGATACTCCCTGAGCAGCTTGCGGGGCCGTCGCAGGGCAACACACGCCCAACCATTCACACCCACATCCACACCTAGGGGCAATTTAGTACAGTCAATTAGCCTACTGTGCATGCCCCTGGACTGTGGAGGAAAACTGGAGTACACGGAGGAAACCAACACAAGCAAGGGGAGAACATTCCACAAAACTTGTGGGAATTTTTTTTTTTTCATTTCCACAACCCAAGCCAGGAAATAGAACCCAGGAGCTTCTTTCAGTGAGGTGGCCATACTAACCACTAAGGCACTATGCCACCCAAACTTGCAAAATTTTGAAAAACAAACTTACTGTGAAGCGAATAGTATTGAAAGAATTTCTGCTTTGAGTGTTTGATCGTGATGAAACTCATTCTGATCATTAAAAACATGATTTTTCATGTTTCCGCTGAGGAAGGCGAGGCCTGAACTAAGCATCCACACAAAACATATCAAAGTCCACATTCTATTCTTTTCCCTTTCATGCCAATCAATCACACCAAAGTGTTATAGATTACTTACACACCCGTCAGTGTCAGTGTATAATTATACCCACAATGGGCAAATGATTAAATCAAATAACAAAAATGAAGGATTACCCATTGACCTTTAACCATCACATAGAAAAAATGCTTACTATGTTTCCAGACTAGACACCCTTTCAGAGGGTGCCAGTTCCGTTATTCTAACTGAATAGCCTGGCCTTTGCTTAGGATTGCCAATCCCTCCCCCTAAAATCCTAATTAAATTCACATAAAAAATTGGTAGCAGCTCATTGCCAATTATACAATGTTGAGTCCATCATTCTGGAAGCTCTCAAGACATTTTTGCATTATTACCTCCATTAATATCAACTTCTTTGTGTAAATTTGGCACATGCAGTTTGAGAATAGCTTTCATCAAATATCAGAAGAGATAGTCATCACTAACATACATCTTAGTAGCCGAGAAGGACATCAATACTGGTTTAAGCGGTCAAGGAATCCTTGAATTACTGCAATAACCACTTTACAACTGGGGTCAACAGAAAAGCTCTAAGTGTACAGTGGCAGCTGGGCTCCAACAGCAGAACACTATCATTACCTTAATGTTTGTGATTTCCAACATAAAACCATAACCCAACATATTGACACAACACTCGATGCACAAAGACATGCTGCTGAAATGTTTACCCTCTTTACCACAACTGTCAACCAGATAAAACTGAATATTATCAACATTTTAATAGACATATTTATTGGAACTATGAATTGTAAAAAATGGGCAAATGCACTAGATATAAGAACATGTTTAATTTTTCTTTTACCAACAAAACGAATGCAGCACATCACAATAACTATAACAATAACCTAATTATGGACATAACTGAACATTGAAGTAGAATGATAGATGTTTGGGTGTGAGGGAACAAATATAAAATAGATACAAGATAGCTAGATTTAAAAAAAAAAAAAAAAAAAAAAAACCTACAAAAACTCCCAAACAAAGAAACTAGGGGAGGTTACGGCACTTCTAAACTATTTGGGAACCTCAGTGGCTGCTAGTAAATATATCTGTTATCTAATTCCATAAAAGAACAATCCTGCAACACAGTGGTAAAAAAAAAAAAAATTATATCATCTTTGACCTGGAACAAAGGATGAACGTCAAGTACCGCCTTAGCCTTACAATTAACTAAATAGGGCTATTGTTGGTTTTAAGTATGTAAGATTTAGAAATCCTTAAATTAATCATTTTGTCCACTGACACATTTCCAACTTTAACAACAGCATCACATGACCACCTGAGTTTCAACAACATGTAAGTTAACTTACTATTAAGTTAATTATAGTTCACCATGTACTGTATGCTCTGACTTTATGCATTAAGTGACTGATGAAAGCTCTGATCTCATCTCTCATTTGCTGAACAGCGTAATCCTACTATTAGGGTCACAGGAAGGCTGGATCCTATATCAGCCGACACTGGGCTAAGACGGGGTACACTCTGAACAGCTCGACAGACCATCGCAGGGCCAACACACACGTACAGAGGAACCCGGAGTGCGTTTGGGACCCGGACCCAGAACCTTGTTGCTGTGAGGAAGACGTTCTAACCACTACACCAGTGTGCCGCCCCTGATTAAAGCTATTTTGCAATATTTGAAACTAAGGTATATATATTAAATAAAATCTTATAGGTCACATGTACAACTGTACCCAGTATGTCATGAAATGAAATGCTTTTTATGACTGTCTGGTGATGTTCAATAGAAATCACAAAGACAGAACTCATTCATTAATTTTCTAAGCCACTTATTCCTCATTAGGGTCAAGGGGAGGCTGAAGGCTATCTCAACTGACTCTGGGCAAAGGCGGGGTACACCCTGAACAGCTCACCAGGCCATCACAGGGCAACACAAATACAACCAATCACACTCGCACTCACACCAAGGGGCAATTTGGAAGAGCTACTGTGCATGTTTTTGGACTATGGGAGGAAACCGGAGTACCCAGAGGAAACCCACACAAGCACGGGAAGAGCATGCAAACTTCACACAGAAACACCCGAGCCCGGGAATTGAACCCGAGACTTTCTTGCTGTGAGGCGAACGTGCTAACCACTGCGCCACCGTGCCGCCCAAAGACAAAACTTACAGGAAAAACATTTTTAAAATTACATATAAATATAAGAGATAAGCAAGACAGACGGCAACAAGAGATGACAGAGGACAGTGTTCGCACTGTATGTGGAATGTAACCAAAATTTCAATAGCAGGCTACACATAAAGCAACCAAAACCTGTCAGATACGGGTGTGGCTTAATTCTGGCAAACAGCCAAAATAGAAATCAGGTCATCTATACTGCCACACCAGCTTAAAATATTCATTATCTGTCCTCCAAATGATGGACAAAAGTTTTATTTCTTTTTTGAGCTTGCAGAGGCTTTCCCCAGAATGCCTTTTTCTTCCAAGTGATAAAAGCAACAAAACCCACAACTTCCACATTATGATGCAAGTCCTCAGGTTATATTTTTTTCAATTAATCAATTAACTATTTTATCGATTATTTGATTCATCAAAACAATTTTCCTCCAAAACATCTAATTAAACGTGTCATTTCAGTTCCATTTTTTGTAACAATCTGTCATTGTATATTGAAGCATAAAAATGTAAACAAATGCTTACATATTAAAGTGCAAAACTGGTTTAAACTGGAAACTCCAGCATGATAAAAATCAAACCACAACAGGGAGAATTAAAGTTGGTTTCTATATTTCAAGTTTCTGTTAAACCCCACACGTTAAAAAGTTACATCTTAGTCATACACTACACAAATACATAAAGTATCTACAGCATTAATCATAAAAGGAAATATGCTTAAAACAATGGCACAGATAAAATAATTACATAAACGACACACCCCATCAAGCCTAACACACCCTAACACACAAACCAGTATAGCATACGCTCGGATTAGCCAAAACTTTTTCTTAAGCACTTTTTTAAAAGAAATGGTACGTTATTTCTGACTTTTTATTGTCAGAAATCCTGATTTTGAACTCTTTAAAAACTTGTACCTCTTCCAACACAGTGTGCGACTCTGCCGTATCCACCATGATTTTTTAACTGTAGTGTCGACTAAAGCCGACCAATGACTGAAAACATGCACACAGCATATACATGTAGCAATGAAGGAAAGCGTTTGCTCTCTGAATTCAAATGTTTTAGAGAACAAAAAGGCAAATTCCTATCAATTATATAAAAATGATGCTTCAATTTAAAATATTGACATCTATGTATTTTCATCGACATCATCGTACAGGGGCGGGGCATGGTAGTGTAGTGGTTACCACATCTGCCTCACAGCACGAAGGTCCTGGTTCCGAGTCGCGGGCTCAGGTGTTTCTGTGTGGAGTTTGCATGTTCTCTCAGTGCTTGCATTTGTTTACTCCGGGTACTCCGGTTTCCTCCCACAGTTAGCACATTAGGCAAATTGGCTGTTCCAAATTGCCCCTAGTTGTGGATGTGGGTGTGAAATGGTTGTGTGTGTGTTGGCCCTGCAGTGGTTTGGCGAACTGCTAGAGTATACCCCGCCTTTGCCCAGAGTTTGCTGAGGTAGGCTCCAGCCTCCTTGTGACCGTAAAAGTAGGATCAAGAGGTTCGGCAAATGAGTGAGAGCGTATTGTACAGATAGTCGAATAATTCATTTCCTTTTACTGTTGACTCTTTTTACCCAAATCTCTAGAGCTGACAGATTTAAAAGCATGACATTGAGAATATTTACACAACTCAATGTCCATAGGATACGAGCAGCGTGGTGTGGGCTGTTTGAATTCAGTTGCATTATTTGCCCTCCATTTCCCACAAGAGCAGCTGACACCTGAAACTTTAAATAAAGCAGATCCCTAAAATACTGCAACAGATATAAACCACAGCTTTTACTTTCATGCCCTTGAGGAATAATTAGTGCATAATGCTTCTCCACAGCTTGTAATCTGATTTTCGCCAACTGGTTTTTCAACCCTGTCGGTCTTCATGTGTTTAAACTGAGCGAGGAAGAAGGTGAAGCGACAGCATGCCGCTGAAAATAACCTACATTAACCCACTTTTGGAAAAGCTTTGTCTTGTGTTATACGCCAGCTGTGCCAGTACAGTACAAGAGGCCTTTCGCGTCCCCCGTACCCATCCCAATTCATTCCAACCAATTAAAAACACTCTTATTTTGTACAATAATGAGCTGTTTCATATTGTCCGTGCCAAAATCCTCAGACACTGAAAGCTTTTTAGAGCCAATTTTGGAAAAAAGTTTCTATTCTTAAAAGAACCCACCAAGAAATGGCAATAAAGTTACAGAATGTGTCGCACATTTTTGTTCCATAAACATTAGACGCTTTCTTTCTCACTTCTCACTATGCACATTTTCCATTCCAGAATTTACTCAGTACTTCTCAGTCTACACATTAAATAAGTGACTGCAGGCCAATGTGGAATTTAGGCATGATGATTTTCCATTTCAAAAAATTGGCAATTGTATTTTGTGATTTTGCCTTTAAATAATTAGCTTTTTTTTTACCTCTGCCAAGAAGGTTTTCGTTGGTGGAGGTTTGCGCTCTCCCCATTCTTTTTTAGATTACTTTGTGTTGGTGCGAGGTTTGATCTTCTCCCCATTCTTTTTTAGATTACTTTGTGTTCTGCAGTTTAATTTCAAAAGATATGGCAACAGGAACAGTTCATTTGTAGTAATATAGGGAGGCATTTATTGAAAAAGAAATTCAAATAAAAAAAAAAATAAAATAAAATAAAAAAATATCCCACAACAAGAAAACAGTACATGGGTCACACCATGACTACCTTAGTTGAATAAACCCAAACATAACATATAAGCATATTGAATTTTACTGATTTATTGAGCACTTGTTTCCTTTAAACAGTGAAATTACTTTTATGTTGTAAATTGATTAAACAAAAAAAATAAACTGCACCAAGCAAGAGAACTGTCCCCAACAAACAAAAGGGCATACCTTCACTTATCACACACTGTACTGTTCTTCTTTTAATTCCGGAATTCGGAAAGCAAAGGCCGGAAGCACTGTTGGCTTCTGGGCTGTGTAGTTCTTTTGACTCGTGTTACAGTGTAGGCTTAGTGAAAGAAAACTACAAAATGTCAGCACCTGTCATATGTTTTTTTTTGTCTTGTTTTCCTATTGGATAGTTTCCGCTACCATCTGCTCCCGTTAACTTTTTTATCCTGTACCACGTGATTAACAGTAAAGCTGACTCCCATCCTGTGGGAATCCCTAAAATAAATGGCAGCATCAGGTGTGTGTGTGTGTATATATA